>JBCNJP010000012.1:69787607-69790818 GCA_039602395.1 Deinandra increscens subsp. villosa | reverse complement strand
AATCAAATTCTTCTTATGATTGAATCCATGAAGAATATTTGATATGAGTTACGTCCAGCATCATTCTCTAATAAAACCTTTGAGTTTGGATTGTCAACGACTTGAGTCCAAAGTCAGAGTAGTCTTACTTCAGATTTGTTCCCACGAATTTGATCGACTACATACTTTTAGAATATAATATATTTGCATATATATATATATATACATATATATATATATATATTCATGGATGATAAACGTATTACGATCGAACGCAGTTATAGAATTCAGAATCTAAATGATAGGGTATAACTGTCATAGTTCGTACATCCAAATACTAAATCAAATAATTGGCATATCTTGCTGAGATGGTGATGTTTAAATGACATTTGCGGGTCATTTAATGTCATATTTGATACCGTGTTTTATTGTCTTTTATAGATATTTATATACTTCCACTATTCTATATTGAATGGTGAAGTGTGCTCAAGTGATGTTTGCATATGCGATAATGTGAGTGCCCCTGGTGTGCACCACAATATATCATGTTATCACATATCATGTCTTCTTTGATTACCCTTAATCAATGGAGACATCGAATGAACGACTTCATTCATGCAAACTTTTATGTCACTTGAGATGTCTTACGTACATATAATTACCTTATAAATACGTGACTCTGTCAGTGCAATTTATTGTAGTGATATTCTTCCAACCATGTCATTGTATAACATCTTATAGTGACATCCACATAATATTTCATATTATTTAACCTTTTTTGTTCAAGATCATAACGATTTTGAACTAGCCCTAGAAGTGACTTGTCTATGTGGATCTCGGTCCAGAGTATACATTTATGCAAGTAACTTCTTAATCATCAGGTGATTTAAATCCATTGTTTAATTTAGATTAAACTTCAGGAGTAGTATGTAATTATGATGAACTTGATCATTATCATAGTTCTCCCACTTGCCTTTCATAGATTAGCGTTCTTTAAGATTATCAATTCAAACCTTATATGATATTAGCAAAAAACTTTGTTGAACCAATCTTGGTCTTATTATGAGACCATGTTAAACCTGTAATAAAATTAGAAATTTATTTGGTTTGAATATTTTTTATGCAAGCTAGTGCATAAATGATATCTTAATTATGACACGTAGTCATATCAGATCATATATCTGATTTTAGATTGATGTCTCAATCTTTAGGTAATGGATTGTGGAAGATTCTTAGATTATCATAATGATTATCAAGTTTCATGAAATCCATTTCATTTAAGAACACTCATACTTTTTCGATTAACGCAATAACTTGTTGGTCAGAAAATGTGTTATCTATTTGGTTATACTTGAATTTCTTTAAGTTTACCAATTTATACTTCATGTTCCTTTAAGGTCCAAGATTAGGGAATTGCTTCCCTTTCCTTTGGATGGAACATTAATCCCTAAGTATATTTGAAGTATATATTCAAGTCTAGTCAATGACAAGAACTACTTCTTTTTACCAGACTTGAATAGGCAAGATATGGATTAGAAGAGTTATCTGGTTGGTTAGGGTAGTTACGCAGGAAGTTTCCTATAATTTTAAGCTTCAAACTTGATGCTTAATTCTTGGATTTAGAGCTTATAAAAGCTTTGCAGGAAATCGAATCTTATTTGCAATTTCTTGCTCCTAAGAATTCGAATATAGAAATGCTAAGGTATAGGTACTTATTAATCATTAACCATATAAGTGGTTGGATTATAAATCAAGGATGGTGATTCTAACTTCATTGGGTAGACGCTGGAATAAATCAAGAGATTTATTGCTCAATTTACGGTCTATAGATACGAGCATATATAAAGTTGGAAATGATTAATTGTCCTTAAGCTCGTTGATCTTCTACATGATAAAATGAAGAATTTCAATGATATATTAATCAGTCAAGTGATTATTAGACTAATCATGGTCACATCTAGCATAAATGAAGGATGAAACATCCTATGTTGCATATGATGTGTGCATGATTTATGAATCATATTCACGAGGTTGTGCGTTATGTTATAAATTTGAACCATTGATCATTAGACTTGGTAAGAAAAGGCTAAAATGTCAAAAGATCATTCATTCCATGCAAAATACTAATGTCAAAACAATGTAGATACAACCATGGTTCAAAACAAGAAATCAAATGTATTCATCCTAGACGCGACTAGGGAAAAATAAACCAGTGTTTTAGAATACTCCAAATAAATAAATAAATTTATTTAAGGATTGTGAGCGAAAATTCAAGTTGCCTTTATTTCCATATGTTTCACGTCCCTTTGGCTTTGATTCTTTTATTTTTCAGGTTCCCACAAAATATAAGGTGTGTCAAATACACATAAATATTTTGAGGATTTAGTGAAAAATACAACATAAGGCAAAATACCTCCAAAAGAACTTTCACCATTCTTCTGAGCCTTAAACTTGGTAAGATAATCAGGACAGTTTCTTCTCCAGTGTCTCATCTTGTTACACTCAAAACATTGGCGCTGATCAGCAGGCGGCGCTGTTTGACTTGACTTCTTGCCCTTTCCTTTTCCTTTGGCACCAACTTGAGTGGTGGCTTTGGCTTTACCCTTCCCCTTACCAATAGCCTTCTTCTTGTATTCGGGCTTCTTAACACCAGTTGAACTGACCGCCAAGACTGTTGGAGTCTTGCTGGAGGTAATTTGATCTTAGCAGTTTTCAACATACCATGAAGCTCGGATACTATCTTTACCAAGTTGTTCATGTTAAAGTTTATTCGAAACTGCGTGAACGAACTGAAAAGATATTGGAGGACCAGGTCCGTTGCCATTTCCGAAGGAATGACATAATTGAGGCTTCTCCAGTCGGTCAATGTACGACTTCATCTTAACCACATGAGGGCAGAAAGGAGCTCCTCCTGCATCTTGCAGGAAATGAGTCATGTAACGATATCATAATGCTCCTGTCACTCTTGTATCTCAAACATGCCCCTTAGCTCTCCAATCATTTGGAAAGCGCTCATATCCTCCATGCTCTTCTGAAGTTCAGAAGATATGGTGGCCAACATAAGGCAAGATACTTGGGTAGCATCCTTCCTTAGTTGATCATGAGCAACCCTCGCAGCAACAGTATTATTTGCTGGTGCTGCTGGCACCTCTTCCTCTAGAATATGGAGTTTGTTAGCCATTTTAAGCACAATCTTGAAATTTCGGTGCCTGTTAAGAAAATTGGTGTCATC
>JBCNJP010000012.1:69770107-69785107 GCA_039602395.1 Deinandra increscens subsp. villosa | reverse complement strand
TGTTTATTCTCCCATAATTATCCACTCGAGTTATGGATAATTATTTGTAAATATAAGCTTTGTTGTATCAACCACCGAATGACCTGGACGTACATAGAGTTCACCGAATGAATACAACACGACCAAACGTTCTAAATGTGGTGAATGAGTCAGCTATTTATAGACATAGCAACCACCGTATAAGATTCCCATCGAATGACTCGTTCGGTGGTCATTCGCCACTCACTCGGTGGCACTCACTCTCCACTTACAAAACATAGAAATCTACTCTATTAAAAAATACAACACCTAGCACACAGACACAAACGTATATTTCACTAACAAACTCCCCCTTGTATTGTACTAGGCTTCTCGCTTTATTTCTTCTTCTTCCATATCCTGTGCTTGTTGTTTCCACTTCTGATACCGAAAGCAAAACAGATTCTGATGACACGTTGAAATTGAAGAGCTTGCTTTGAATGTTCTAAACGGTACAGAATCTGATTATAGTAGAGCTCTCGGATATCATCTTCAGTTAGATTGATCAGCCACATCTAATCAAACACTCTCACAATTCAGTTCTCCTGCTTCAAAACTATCACAGCTTCCCCAGTCTTCTCATCGTAATACCACCACTTTAAATCCTTCATTAAATCTTGTTCCATTCTCTTCAGTGGTATCCTTTTCATTGTCTTTGGAAGGTTGAACCTCATAATTACCAATGGCCGTTTGGTAATTGGATGCATTTTATCTTCTAATGTTTTATATTTTGGACTCTGAAACTTGTATTGTACTAGGCTTCTCACTTTATTTCTTCTTCTTCCATATCCTGTGCTTGTTGTTTCCACTTCTGATACCGAAAGCAAAATAGATTCTGATGACACGTTGAAATTGAAGAGCTTGCTTTGAATATTCTAAATGGTGCAGAATCTGATTATAGTAGAGCTCTCGAATATCAGCTTCCGTTAGAGTGATCAGCCACATCAGATCAAACACTCTCACAATTATGTTCTCACAGCTTGCCCAATCTTCTCATCGTAATACCACCACTTTAAATCCTTAATAAAATCTTGTTCCATTCTCTTCAGTGGTATCCTTTTCATTGTCTTCGGAGGGTTGAACCTCAGAATTACCAATGGCCGTTTGGTAATTGGATGCATTTTATCTTCTAATGTTTTATATTTTATCTTCTAATTGGATGCATTTTGGACTCTGAAAGGGTTCAACCTTTTCATTGTCTTTGGAGGGTTGAACCTCAGAATTACCAAAGGCCGCTTGATGAACTGAAACTTGTTCTTTTAAACCTCATACCTCAATTGCTTTTGAAACCATTTCGCAATATAGTGGTCTCCGTAATTGATAAGTCTTTTTTGTGCAAGTTCACGGATATCCCACATAGGTAGAGAGTTAAAATCAGGTGAATGCTTGAAGTATTGAATGCCGAACTCTCTCTTAATTACATAACAGTTTAATTGAGAATCGTACATCCAGCTGATAATGTTTCCAATGATCCGACCCTTGTAATTCACATGCTTTCTTTGTTTAGTTGGCTTAGGTGGAGGCACATAATTTGCATGAAATGTCTTCATGAATTCATCAAGATTCTTCCTGTGCACTTGCTGTCTCGCATCTGTCACAACTGGATCAGCATCATAATTGATTTGAAATTCCTTTTTTTTCAATTTCTTTTTCAGCCTCTTTTTCTTCAGCGTCACCAAATACCCCAAAGTCTTCAAACTGTTGAGAATTATTGACGTTACAATACATTTCTGGGTATTCTTCCACAGTAATGTCTTCCATCTCAATTTCAACTTCATCATATTCTACATTATCAGACTCGGTTTCTTCTTCAACAACAGGAGTCTTATCAACCTCCTCAGGATTCAGTTCCTACAGCTCAGCAAGCTGTTCTCGGGTTATAGAATGAAGATACTCTCCGTCTTCAATATCATCAAATATTGCAGTGACAAGAGAAACATCATATACTTCATGACCTCCTGGACCCTCAAACTTACTAGCATAATCATCAACATTAGAAGACTCCCCCTCAGGCATAGCAGAGTCAAAAGCACCAGCAGCAGAGCTAGGATTCTCAGACTGCCTAGAAGGATCATCGTCCTTATCATCATCATTATTCTTCAACTTCCTGAGCTCATCTTCTTTACACACATCACCATTCTTCTCTCTTCCCTCTATCTCCCTTTGAGCAATGAATTGTTTAGACAACAATCTCACTTGCTCTCTCAAGTCTCATGTCATATAAAGCCTTGGACTTTTCTTCATTTGCTGCACGTAATTCAACAATAGCTAAAGAGTTAGCTTGATCACGAGCTTTCAACAAACTAATCTGCTCGGATTATTGAAGCAACGGATCCATCAAGTAGGTCAACTGGTCTTAGAAAGATCGTTCGTTCAAATTAGATGGACTTGATGCAGCCATCAAAGGAGCTTGAGGTGGAGGAGAAGCTAAAAGAGCATCAAAATCCAAACCTTAAAATGATTGCATATTAGATAAAGTGAAGTTTGGAGATGGGAATGTGGATGTAGAAATTCAAAATGTAGGAGAAGCAAAACGAGCATGAAATAATATTCTTTGAGCACCACCTGAAGCAATTGAAAAAACATAAGCAGAAACTTGACTGTTTGTACCGGCATTCAAATTAAACGGTGAAACAATAGGCATCCGAGGACCCTGCCTTATAGGCTCTAGAGATAAAACACGAGAACTTGTTGTAGTCGATCTCAGTTGAGGCTTTAAAAGTCTTAAAGAAAGACTCTAGGATATCACCTGCTTGGCTTTCTTCTTTTCAATAGGCTTAATCACCACAATTAGAGCCTTTCTCTTCATAACAACTTTCAAATTTGGATCCTTAGCTTTACTTTTCTTCGAGATCGAAGCAGTAGATTGTTTCCCCTTGTCAACCGAGGATGGAGATGGTATATAATCATCATCAGAATCATCATCAACCGCTTAAATAGATTTCCCACATAGAGAGTTAGTACGCTTTCCCTTAGAAGACATAAAAGCAAGGTGATGCTTGGATCCCTTTCAAAGAGTTAAAGTCTTGCACTTGTGTTGGACCACAATATATATATCGGGACGATCAGGACTATCATCAGAAGAATCATCATCATCAGATTCTTTATCATCAGCACCAGCATCAGTGGGCCTATCATCAACACCAAATGCATTTATCACCACCTTCTACATTCGGTTCAGTTTGTTCTTGAGCAGGTTCTTCCACATTTTCTTTAATAACAGCCGCAACAGGTTCATTAACCACAGGAGCTTCATCATCATTAACATTAACACCATGACCTTGAAAATATTTGGAGTAATCTATTTCTTCATCTTCTCCTGAACTATCACCATCATCATGCCTCAGATCACCATCTAACAGAGTCACATAATAAGGATCAGCAAGATGCCCGATTAGTCTTTTCAATGATGGACGATTATCATTCTTGTACCGGTAGACATTTAACTTGCCAATAGTAATAACACGCATATGTTGTAGAGGAATCTGCAAAGTTGCATTCTTTGGCAGATTCAACAATAAATGATTAATCATCATTTGCAAGAACCTTGGGTACATCAAGACTTTCTTATGACGAGTAGCTATGTTGTTAACCATGTTCAGAAACACCATCTTGGAGAAATTATAACTTCTGTTTATTATCAAGGCAACCATTGCAGATACAATCCTGATTTCTCACTCATCATGGCTGGTTAGACGATTTCCAATACAATGTAACATAATATGAAACAAGAAACTTGTATGGAATTGAAAATTTTAACTTCTTGATCCATTCAGCAGAACGATCACCATGATAATTGATTCTTTTCAGCACAAAAATCACATCAGGAGCTAGAAACTCAACAGGATCTTCTGCTTCATCACCAAATTATATGATCTGCCTAATTATATCTTCAGTAATTATAACAGAATGATTATGAATAGAAGCTTCAATTTGTGGTGGCTTCATTGTCTGATTGACATGGGCAGAATGCCAAAACTCATTGAGTATATTAGAATATGGCGTGCACTAAGTTGTAATAGCATATAAAATTCTTGAACGATTGAAAAAGGTAAACATTCCACCAAAATCAGCTTCATGCTTAGCAGACGGACCCAAATAAGCACAAATGTTGTGCTTTGGTCTGGTAGGTAAATCTTCATTAACTGTCATTATTGCACACACACACAAATTTCACGAGTTTACAAAAAACAGAAACACCATAAAATGAACATCAAATAAGAAACACTTGGCGAATGAAATAGTGCAAGCCGAATGACCATCGAATGATTATCCAAGGCCGAATGAAAATTGGCCTGCCAAATGAGCATCGAATGATATCATTTGGTGAATGGTGTCATTCGACATTGCAACAGTCCAAATGAAAATCCTGAAAGTGCGTGAGCGGTGGATCGTTTACTCGGTCAATAGGAAATCAATGTAATTCGAGTATGAAATCAATGACACGGGATGTAAATACAAAGTGAATTGTATTGCTTAACCACAAAGAGTACACACTGATTACACACAGTAGATTGGACAAGAAGTTCTAAGAAAGTTACAATTCTAAACAAGACATAAACTATTTATACTAGACATGACTGTCCGAACTAGGGCTTACCCGAACTACCACTTCGGGTCAGTTTGTGTCCCAGTTCGTGTCACTTCGGACACAGCCATACCTGCAACTTTGTCTTGATCTTGATACTTCACACGACAAACAAATAATACTCTAACAAACTCCCCTCGATGTGTGCAGTATCTGCTTTCCACATAAACTCGCATCTTCAATTAAACTCCCCTTCAACTTGAAGGTTAGTCTGATCTTAAATACTTGACATTTCAGTGCATCTTATCTCTTTATCAACATCTTCAGAAGACTTGAAGTGGTGATATTCTCTTTCCACTTAGTACCTGCCAACATATATAATCTTGGTGCAAAATGTCTCTTCGAGACTCCAAGATATATTGATTTTGAAATTTGATTTGTATGTCGTGTTGATCAACCGAAAACAAATAAGAAACAAAATCTTTTTGGCTTTTCTAAACGTTATATCAAAACACACCTAAAATATTTTTGGTATTTTCTAATATGAAAAATAAATGCAATACTGAATCAAACACTATTTTTGTCTTTTGTGAGAAAGATCACGACTTAGAATCATATTGGTCATAACGTGCTAAACAACAATTCAATTTCAATTACTTCACCACATAAGCCATGTCGATTGCAGATATAATTTGTCCAACTTTAAACTCAGGCATAATCATACTCATAACATCTGGATATGTTAAGGTGTTGATTAGATTTGCTTTGACTACTGTACCCCACACTATCAGACATACTCAAATATGCTTTGCTTATCACATTTTGTGATTCACTTTTGATTTAACACAAAGTGATTGTATTCATGATATAGTCAACTGTGTTCCATGCAAAAAGAAATAAGAATTTTAAATTGTCTACCTTAAGGTCGATCTTTTGATACGCAGATAAGGCCTCGGATTTAACAAAATAAGAAATAAAAACAAGTTGAAATTGTATAACCCAACAACAATCAGGTCGGTACTCCCGTACACGCAGAGAAAGTCCGATGAGTTATACGAAACACAAAAACATAAAAATAAAGCACAACCTCAAGTGAACACCAATCAGGTCGATCTTTTGATACGCAAAGAAAGGTCGATCACTTAGGAAAATAAAGAAAATTAAACAAGTTTAAATCTTTGCAAAATGAACACATGTATACACAGTAACTTTTCATTTTTCTTTTCACATATCTTTTTCTTGATATATCTTGATGTACGCATCAAGATGTTGTGCACTAGGTCAAGCATCAGATTTAGTGTATATCACAATTGTATACTTTCTTATTTGCCGAGCCTACCTAGCACATCGAACAATAGTCTTTTGACTTTTTCACTTACTTTATCCATGAGCCAGACACCGTCAGCCAATGTACCATTATTTCCCAATCATGTCGGATACAATTTCTCATTTTTCAATGTTTTTGTACTTTTTGCATTTTTCAATTTTTTAATTTTTCAATTTTCTCCCCCTAAAAATGACAAACTCTATTTTTAGATTTTGATTTTTACCATTTGAAAAACAACACACTATTTTTGTATTGTTTAAAGAAACAAACTCCCCCTCAAATTGAGACGGAGTGAAAAATAAAAGAAAATTGATCAACCAACATGGATACTTGCGGTGTAGCATTTTGAAACACAGGATTTGGAAAATGATTTGGAAATTCAATTTATGTTAAAACACAGATATTCCACTATCAGCAATCTTTTAACTAGTGATAGGTCTTCCTGAAATACCTGCTGACACCAGATAAAACATTAGTTGCTTTGGGATCAACCCGATTCAACGACGTCGGGTCGCCCAGTGTCTTCCACAAAGTCTTTGTTGGCCTTGGAAATAACTTTCGGTTTCCATAGCTGATGAACTTTTTTGACCAGAACCTATAACAGTTTCAACTGGGGTCTTTAAGCCAGACGAGTTTCTAGTTGATTTAAACTTTGGGGGACCAAGGTTCATCAAGCATTCACCATATTCATCCATATATTTTGCATTGTTGTGGACGTATGCAGTCGTTGGACAATTTGTAGCAAAATGTCCAGGTTGGCGACATGCATAACAAATTCTTTCACGAAGTTTAAAATCATTTGAAAAATTCTTTGAACTTTTAGAAAATGAAGAATTATCAGAGCCAAACTGATCAAAGAAATCATCATAAGAATCATACCTCGGAGATTGACTCCGCGAAGAAACTTTGACATCAGAAGAAGAACCTCTAGAATAATAAGAATTTTGATTGGAAGGGAAAACAACATCTGGTTTCTTCTTAGGTTGTGATGTCTTTTGATTCTTGACCTTCAAAACATTGTCTTTCTTCTTTGATTTTTGAGCTTAAACAGGCACCTTTTTAACCTCATAACCTAAACCTTTGTGTTTAAAGCCTGATGGTTTTGAAGATCCAGACTGATAACCAGAAGCATCTCTTCTTTTGGCTTCTCTAGTAAATTTTGCTTTAATGTATTTCAGCTTGTTCTCACAGATCAAAGATTTAGCTGCTTCTACTTCAGATGAAATACTAGCAGACTTCTCAACCTTACCAAAAATCTTCTCATCTTCCAAAAATGAAGAACTAGAATCAAATTTTGGAGCTTCGCCAATATTTGCTTTCTTCTTTCTAGACTTAGATTTCTTCTTCTTTGTAGGAGTGACAAACTTAGAATAATTCTGCAATTCTGCCTTTGGATCAAGAGGAGCAGATGAAAATTTAGATAAATCCACAGGAGCTGGAACTTTATGAACATCAGCTTCCTTTGCACTATCATCACTTCTATCTTTCTTGTATAGTAAGTTTAACAATGTCGGTGACAAATTGCAATTTTTGACTTGTCTTTGTAATTTCAAAATCTCCTATTTTAATTCAGAAATCTTTTGTTGAGTAGCAAATAAATCATTTTGAGAAGTAATGAACTCTTCATTTAATTCAGTGTATTCATACTTCTGCTGTTTTTTGATTTCACATTCTGCCTGTTGATACATGAAATGGCAGAATCTTGGATCAGATTGAAGAAAAACAAAAGAAGAAACAAGACTTGACCTAGTTGAACCGAACTGACCCGAACCGGTACCAACTAGCAGCCAAACTGCTAGTTCAGACATTGTCTAGTTCTGGTGGTCGGGTGTTTCTATTAATAGTTGTTTTGTTTAAAAATCTTGTAACTGAGTCTCTTATGTGTGTGTTTTTCATAGTGTATTCAGTCTAAACGCTCTGAGTCCTTGTAAGATCTGGTTTGTCTGGTTAATAAAGGATTGAGTTTATATTTACACCGATTATTCTCGTTCTCGTATCAAAATAACATGAGTTAGCAAGATCCGATTGTTCCCGCTCATTTTCAGTTGGTATCAGAGTTGTGGTTGGTTGCTCAACTCGATTCTGTGTCGTTTTTTGAAAATGAAGTGTTTTTCTGTGTTTTTCTCTAGTTTATCATGTTTTTCAATCTCAAAAACTTGTGTTTTTCGAAAATTGATCATCTCTGAGTGTTCTAAATGTAAAAATGGTCATTTTGGAGTGATTCTGGTCCATCCGAGTTGATTCGTTCAAAAAACGTTGAAATTTTAGTCCAGTTCGCTTGAGTTCGTCAGATCTGAAAATAACCGTCATCCGAAGTCTGAGTTCGGCTGAATAACCGCTGGAATTCGTGGTTCGTTTGAGTTCGTGTAACTTCGTGTACTAGTTCGTTTTGAGTTCGGATAAGTTCTCTAGTTTGGATAGAGTTCGGTTGAGTTCAGATTGAGTTCGGATCCAGTTTGGTTACTAGTTACTTCGCTTACAGTTCGGACAACTTCGGTCACTTTGTTCAGTTCGGATAGGTTTAGAAGATTATCAATTAGCCTTCAGTTCGTTTCAGTTCGCTTATTCTTGTTGAGTTCGGTTCTAGTTCGGATAGGTTCGGACAAGCATCTTTCAGTTCGTGTGAGTTCGGATAATCAGAAAATCTCAATCGTCGAGATGTCGGAATATCAAGCTTTTGCAGCGATCCAATCTCAAATGCACACGTTACTGAATTATGATAATGAGATAGGGTCTAGTCAGAAGGTTTTTCAAACTCGAATACTATCATAATTGGAGGAAGAGGTTTGAATCGTACATCGGTACTTCCGATTGCGACCTCTGGATTGCGATCGATGACAGATATACTTATCCGGTGGACAACAACAATGTTCCAGTTATGCAAAGAAACTTGAATATTGAACAAAAAGCTGATTGTACCCGAGAGCAGAAAGCTTACGTTGCGCTTACCCAAGCGTTACCAAAAGAGTTATTACATCAATTCAAGACATGTAAAAATTCGAAAGAACTCTGGAATGCTTTGAAAGAAAGGTGTGAAGGCAACGAACAGTACAAAAAGAGTAAGAAGAAGGTTTTGCGAAATGAATTCGACAACTTTAAATATTTTGATGGTGAGGAAGTGCCTACTTTGGTTTCTCGATTCTGTCATCTACAATCTAAAATGGATACAGTTAGTATTAAGAAAGATGATGAAGAGTTGAAGGAGAAACTACTTGAAGCACTACCAGCAAATTGGGAATCGTATGTTTTGATGATCACAAATGACAAAGAATTTTCAAAGTTGACTTTCTTACAACTGTTAGGAAAGTTACAAGTAAGAGATATGGAAATGAAGAATGTGAATACTACGCCTGCAGAATTACAAAATCCAGAAGTTTATTATGGTCAGAACGCAACGAAAATTTCTGGAAAATCTAGTAAACATGTCAATTCAGCACCGGCGACAGCTTTCGTAGCTGGAGGTGTATCTAATGCCGAGAATATGTCTAATTCTGAAAGTTATGAATCAAGAGGATGCAATGTCTCTATACCCGCAAGCAACATGATGAATGAAAGCAAAATGGCTTTATTTGTTAATACAACCAAAGATTACATGGCATTAGTGTCTGCTTTAGTATCATCGTATTACGAGGTGATCACTAGGAAAGTTAGCAATGCTGAACTAACAGAAGAAGATTATGACCAGGTGGACCCTGACGATCTAGAGTTGATGGATATTAATTGGCAGTTTGCTATGCTGCCCAGAAGGGTGAAGAGATTTCTAAATAAGACCGGAAGAAAAGACTTGAATTCTGGTGGACGAATTGGATTCGACAAGTCAAAAGTTTGATGCTACATTGCTCAAACTTCGGTCACTTTGCAAAAGAATGTTCACAGTCGAAGAAACAGGAATATTAGAAGTTTACTCCAAAAGCTGAATCTTCATCTAATAACACTAAGTTCAATGCGAAAAGTTCAGAGAGTACTTCTAATCCTAAAACCGATTCCACAAAAGCACTTGTTCTCAAGAAGATAAAACATATAACTGGGGTAATCAGTTTGCTGATTCCTCTGCTTTACTTGTGACACGTGTGCAGGATGATGATACATTGACTGAATCAACTTCTAAAGATGGTGAAACAATTGATTGCTCAGAATTAGTTGAAGAAGTTCAAACATTTTCTGAAGATCAATTTGCTTTTATGGCAAATACAATGCATGAATCTGCTGATTCTGATGAAGTTTTACTGCTGAAGAAGGAGTTTGAAGCGTTAATGAAGGAGGGAGAAGCTTTGATTAAAGATTGTGCTGCCAAAGCAGAAGCCCTAGATGCAACAAATGATTTTGAGGCTTTATTTCAAAAGAGCTATCCAGTACAGCAGAAGTATGAAAATGCTCATAAAAGTGCTTTGGAGGCAAATGAAAAGCTGATTGCATTGCAAGAGGAACTGCAAAAATTGGCAGATGAGAATAATAGTCTGAAATTGGAGAATGGAGCTTTGAAAAGAAACAATCTCAAAGAATCAGTTGTTTCCTTAATGACTGATACTCCAAAGGTATCTACTCCTCTTCAATGTGATTTGTGTAACCAATTTGCTAAGACAAATGGGGAACTCTTAGCTGAGAAAAATAAATGGTTGATCAAATATCTGTAGCCAAGGCAGATATTGACATTTATAAGAAAAGATGGGAGGGCACAACAAAAGAGTTAATGACTCTACACGAGCAGTTGCGAATTCAAAAATATGAGTTCAGCAAGCAATCTGACATGCTCGTGTCGGCTTAAAAGGAACTGGTCAACACTCAAAAGACAGTTTCAGATTAAAAAATTGAAATTCTTGAGTTAACTAACAAAATTGACACTTTCGAAATACCCTTGTCATTTACAAATTTTTTATGCAATTGTGATCAAGGACAAGAGTCTGACAAGCTTAACCAGGTTCCTGCCCCAGTCATTATTACAAATAGTCCATCTTTTGATCAATCTGCTGAAAATATGATTACACTTCTTACCAAAGAGAGGTGTCTGCTCAATCACATTCACAAACCACTGAAAAGAAATCAAGTGAGAAATCTGCTTTAGACTCTGAAGTTGACAAGTTGTTTTATAACTTCTCAGATTTTGATGAAAATGATAATTTAGTTTCTGAAATTGAGCATGAGATTTCATAGAATGTTGTAAAACAAACTCGGGATGAAATTATTTCTAAATACAATTTTGATCAAATAAGAACAGAACTCAAAAAGTTAAGTGAGTTTGCGCAGAAAACCATTGCAAGATCAAAATCTACAAGTGGAAAGAAAGTGAAGAATGGTGGGATTGGTTATGAACCCCAACCTTTTAATTCTAAACCTAAGGTTTTTGAAAAGGGTTCAACTTCCAAATCACCACCAGGTCAGGTTGACAAAAATACTGTCAAAGGGAAGTCTGTTGGCCAATTTGATAAAAATGCCAAGTGGACTACTTATCTTTGGAAAGGGTTTGATAAAATGTGTAGCGATAAGGATTTTCCTTTGAACATGGTTAATCCTGATTTGATTGAAAAAGTTTTCACAGGGGGCTATGGTCCTAAGTATGATCCGCATGCACCTAGTGTGTCGATTAGGAGGGGAAATGGTAAGATCATTATTCCAAAGGACACACTAGATGATGAATCTGTTTCTGAAAAGTCGGATCATAATTCTGATAATGGGTTAGTTAATCGAGTTCAAAAATCTGTTAAGAAACCAACTTTTACCCAATCACCAAAGGTTCACAAACCAATGCCAATGTTTCCTGCAAATGCAAAATATAATTTTAGAAAGCCAAATCAATTTTTTCAGAAAACTCAATTCAATGGTGATGGGTTTTATGATCATTTTGGCTATGGACCGATTCCACCAGTATATGGTAGGGGTCCAAGTTGGTTTGAAATGGATCAAGGGATAGTACTGGTCCATCGGGATATGGTCGTAGATGGGGTTGTTATCAAAATTTTTAGAATTTTGATAATGGGTATTATGCAGGAAATGCATATTATGATGATCTTTACCCAGAATATGCAAATGGTTATGACTCAGTTTTTTACGATGATTTTAGTGATTATCAGGTTTCTCATTCACAAAATAAATTTTCAAAATCTAAGAAACCAAAACCTGTCATTGAAACCATTCTTGATGACGATACGGTCGAGGAAGTCATTACCGATTGACATCGTTGCTTTAAATGCAAGAAACTGGGGCATACATACAAAATTTGTCCTTTGAAGAAAGAAAAGTCTAAAAAATCTGGTTTTGTATCAGATGGTTATCAATCAGAAAAACCTTCCTCTGTTGGACCTAAAAAACGTGTCAAATTTTTTGATGAAAGAGGTGTGCTTCATAATGAGTTAAAATCGTCTGTTTCTGGTTTCAAAAATTCAAAACATAATAAGAAACAAGAAGGTGATTCTGAAAAGATAAAATCAATCTTAAAGAATTCTGAAGCATCATCGTCCAATCAAAAGAGAGATAAGTGGATACCGAAAGGTGTTTCCTCTGCAGGAAATGATTTCATTGAAGATAACGGACGATCTAAACCTTCAAGCTTGGGCCATTCCCGAACTAATTAATTTCTTCTGATGTGTGCAGGGAGCTTTGCGATAGCCTGTGAAAAATCTATGGGTCATTGATAGCGGGGCTTCCAGGCACATGACTGGTGATATTTGCTTACTTCATGATGTGCAACCATTTAACGGAGGAAATGTTACTTTTGCGGGAGATAAAGGTGGAAAAATAACGGGTATTGGCAAATTGACAAAGGTGCGATAACATTCGACCGAGTCGAGTATGTTCAAGAGTTGGAATACAACCTGTTGAGTATTTCCCAAATTTGTGATAAGCAATTCACAACTGCTTTCAGAGCGACTGAATGCTATGCGTCCACCAATACTTTCAAATCTGTACGTCTTGGATATGAATTCAGTGAAAGCCAATGTGGTAGGTCAATGTTTCCTTTCGAAAGCTTCTGAAAGAGATTCAGTTCTCTGGCATAGACGCATGGGTCACATTCATTACCGAACAACGAACGAGTTAGTGCAAAAGGATCTTGTTGAAGGGGTTCCCAAGCATCAATTTATTTTCAATGACGTATGTGTCAGTTGCAAAAAGTGGAAGCAACAACGAAAGTCACATCTTTTAAATAAGTACCACTCAATAGATGTTCCGCTTGAATTGCTTCACATGGACTTGTTTGGTCATGTTAACAAACACAGCATTTCCAGACATTGGTATTGTTTGGTTGTTACAGATGAATATTCTCGATTCTCTTGGGTGGACTTTCTTGTGACAAAATATGAAACATCAAGAATTTTTATCAACTTGATTAATATGTTAGAGTCTTATTACAAGTTGAAAGTCAGAAGAATTCGTAGCGACAATGGCACAGAGTTCAAGAATACCGACATGAAAGTGTTTTGTTTGGAGAATAGTATTATACATGAATTCAGTACACCATACACACCTCAACAAATTGGTGTCGCGGTGTGCAAGAATTGAATGATAATTGAGACGGTGAGAACCATGTTAGCTAATTCTCGACTTCCAGTTAATTTCTAGACGGGAGAAATTAACATAGCATGTTATGTGCTGAATCGGGTTCTGACGGTTAAAAGGCTTGGAAAGACGTGTTATGGGCTATTGAAGAACCATAAGCCGAATCTCAAATATCTGGAACCGTTTGGGTGTCCCTGCACGATATTACGGTCTGCTGGAAAATTCGACGAGAAGTTATATGAAGGATTCTTTGTCGGATACTCAAATCAAAAGAAACGTGTTTTTAACCAAACGACCGGTCTAGTGGAAGAATGCTTACATGTTGATTTTCAATCATACACTTTACCACCCAAAGGTGTCGATCCAGATTGGATGTTCGATTACAAGAGACTATTTGATTCACTCAATTCAAAAGAAGATATAACCAACTAGCAACTTGCAACCGTTTACATTAATTTATAAGATAATGCTCTGGTTATGCATATTAATACTTCGTCTGCTCTGAATGTGCCTTTTTCTGAAGATGTTCTGACCAAAACCACAACTGAAGTTGATGATATATCTTCTAATGATGAGCATGAATTTCATGAAGCTAATTCGGAACCTATTGACGGTCCTGTCCCGCAACCTGAATCAAGTACAAATGACAATGTTGTGGTTGAGGAAGATCATGTCAATAACTTGGAAGAAAATATTTATTGTTCCGACTCATCAGACACTCTGTATCAACACTTATCATCCTCAAGATAATATTACTGGTGATTTGGATGAAGGAGCGCGTACCAGAAGATAGATTGAAAGTAGTGCATTACTCACAATGAGGGAATCAGGGATTCAAGATGAAGTGTTTCACTCATGCTTTCTATCCCAGATCGAACCAGTAGATGTTAAGCAAGCTCTAAAAGATGGTTCGTGGGTTAAAGCAATGCAGAAAGAACTTCAACAATTCCAAAAGCTCGGTGTTCGGCACTTGGTTGACTTACCTCCAAATAGCAAAGAGCCATGTGGTACCCGTTGGGTATTTAAATGCAAAAGAGACGATCGCGAAGTAATTGTTCAAAACAAGGCGCGTTTGATCGTCCAGGGGTTTTCTCAAGAGGAAGGTATAGACTTTAACGAGGTGTACGCGCCAGTTGCACGAATCGAAGCTATTCGAATTTTCTTAGCATTTGCAGCACACCATGGTTTTAAAGTATACCAGATGGAGGTCAAGAGTGCGTTCTTGTACGGAAGGATGCAGGAAGAAGTCTATGTTAAACAACCTCTGGGATTCTATGATCCTGGTTATCCGGATAAGGTTTATAAACTTGATAAAGCTCTATATGGTTTACACCAAGCTCCTCGAGCATGGTATGAGACATTGTCGAGTTATTTACTTCAAAACGGATTCAAGCGCGGGTTGGTAGATTGCACCATGTTCTACAAGAAGACGGGAGACGATTTGCTGTTGGTACAAATTTACGTCGATGACATAATTTTTGGTAGCTCAAACGACCAACTTTCAAAAGATTTTGAAAAGTTGATGCAAATGAGGTTTGAAATGAGTTCCATGGGCGAAATGGCATTCTTTCTTGGTCTACAAGTTCAACAGTCTGAAAAAGGAATCTTCATTCATTAGACTAACTATGTGAATGAC
>JBCNJP010000012.1:69751283-69769607 GCA_039602395.1 Deinandra increscens subsp. villosa | reverse complement strand
CGTGCCTTCTGCACGCGATCTACTCTAACGTGACGTGTCTTTAATGCGTCCCAAATTTCTTTTGTCGTCTTGCAACTTGCGACTTGGAGTATCATATCTTCCGGTAATGCCTGGAATAAATACGCGATTGCGGTCTTGTCCTTCTTGACATCCGCTTCCGTATTTTCTGTCGGTTCAATCCTTTCCCAAAGTCCATTTGCCTCTAGTATGGTTTTCATTTGAATGGCCCATACCGTGTAATTTAGTGATTTTAATATAGGGCATTTGAAATTCGATGAGGACACCGTTTCCTTTTGTACAATAATTGCGTTACTACCAATTGGGTTGTCACCTTCCGACATATTTTTCAAGATCTTCGTTTTGAAAGAATTAAAGTAGTAGAAAATATACTTTATGCAATTCTCTTCTAGAATTCGTATAGTATAATAGTAGTAATCTAGAATTTGTAATCTAGATAAATTCCAAAGTAAAAGAACGATAAAACCTGGAATTTGATGATTCTGAATTCCCGCAACAAACTAACAGCCCGTAGCCTCTGGGTTTTTGCGAAAATTTGATGTTTCCTGTTGTGTTCTTCGTTTTCCAATCCACACAATCTTGAAGCAATCCCCGATTAACTTCTGAATTCGATCAACCAGTATGGCTTCTTTCGAATTAGTAATTTGCGAATTAGAGTTTGTAGATTTAAAGAAAAAAAATCGATTTGTATGAATAAATACAGGGACAAAGAAACCGATTCCCAGCCCCTTTGATTCGCGAAAAAAATGTGGCAATCCTTGATTCCACAAAATCCGATCAATCCCTAATCAAGATCTCTTTCGAATTCGTAGATCGCGATCAACAAAAAAATCTGCAAGTCGATTTTGAGTAATTGGCGACAGGAACAAAGGAATGATTTTTGGATCTTCTATCCTCAAATCGAAAGCGTAATCAATTGTGAAACGTGGCTCTGATGCCAAATGTTGGATCTTTGATTGATCGATTACACAAAAGTTGAGAGAATTTTTTACTAGAACTTAGAATTTCATTGATTGATAATTGTGTGTATCGATGGTCTGGAAACCGTCGATATATACATACATACGTACGACACAGGAAGTTGTAGACTTCCAATCTTGACAAACAGACCCCTGAACTAGTTACATATGTACAATTTGACACTAGACTTTAACTTTAAACATTTGACACAACTAACCGTTGGACTTTATAATTACATATATATATACATAGACACATAGAAGTGAATATGATTAATCTCACACTTTGCACCTAATCTCCCTCTGAGCATTAAATTTTCCATGCAAAAGTTTAATCTGCTCATTCATTTCTGCAAGCTGTGCTTCCTGAGAAGAACTAGCCCTTTTTAATCTCAGAATCTATTGAGTCTTAGCCTCATTTCCACTCTTTAGTTGTTGAAAATCTCGTCTCAATTCAACAATTTGTTTTGACTTATCTTCATCTTTAGCCTTCAATTCCTCAATCAACTTGGACTTTTCCTAATTTTTTCATTTTAATTCATTTATTTGAGCTTGACACTCTATAAGCGCACTGTAAAGCAAATCCATTTCAGAAAATGAGATTGAACCTTGAGAAATATTAATGTTGACATCAGTGGAGGCTGGTGTGGAAGTTGTTGTAGAAGTTAAGACAATTGGAATTGATGAAGTTCCAATTGGCTGACTTACAAATTGTGCACCAACACTTGCTGAAGGTGTTGTGCTCTTTGACATATACTTCTTCAGAATTCCTGACTGAGTCGGTCCAACAAGAATAGTCTCCACAGCAGCACTTGATGAAACTTTAACTGCTGGAGTTGAAGTTATTGTAGGAGAAGACATATCAGGACCACCTGATGAAGACACTTCTATGCGTTTCAACATCTTTCTATGACTTTTACTACCAGAAGCAACCGAGTTCCTCCTTTTATATGGTGTCAATGTAGATGAGGAGGTAGCTGGTTGTTTACCCTTGTCATAGTCTTCATCGGTATCTGATGGAGCTTTATCTTCATACACACGGCCAATGTAACATTCAATACTTTTGTTCTTCCTGGCCCGGTACTCAAGATGCTCTTTGCTACCTGTCTTCACTTGAATGTGTTGTGATCCAACCGATATATAAGCAATCAAATTGTTTGGATCAGAATCATCTTCGGAATTCACTGTCATCTCATCTAGCTCATCATCAGACTCGTCTTCAACAATCAAAGTGTTTACTGCAGGTGTCTCAGACTTATTGATAGTCTCTTGGACTTCTGGTGCTGAGACAGCAGGTTCAGTCACAATAGGTTGAGTGACTACTGGTTCAGATACAATTGGTGGTGTCTGTGTCTTTTGTCGTTTTTGTCTTCTTTGTTTCGATTGTTTTGGTTGTTGATTTCTTTCTTCTATCCAGGAATAATCCAATTCATCATTAGAACTATCTTCACCATGACGCGGTGCACCATTAGCTGGTGCTACATAATTAGAATCCGCCAAATGACCAATCAACCGCTTCATCTTTGGATATTCATTGAGCTTCTTTTTCTGATAGTTGTCAAAGTACCAACACTAGATTCATTCATATGCTTCAAGACCATCTTCCGTGTTTTAGTCTTGATCAGATTAGGATAAAGATCATTCAGAATCATCAGAGTAAACCTCTAATACAATAATGCCCTCTTTTGTCTGGTTGTCAGATTGTCTCTCATGTAATGGAATATCAGTCCAGCACAGTTGTACGAACAATTTAGAATTAAAGCATTCATCAGGGATAACATCAATGCGGAATTTATAACATTTAATTTCACAGCATGAATTATTCCATGATATACAGCAGGGTTCTATATTTGTGCATGCAGTGACTTGTTCACAATCAACTCCATATCCCTGGCTTGTATTCTTTGAATCAAGTCATTGAATGACAACCTTGTATATTCTTTATCATGAGTAATCATCATGACATAATTTCCCCATTTTTCGGGTAATGCCTCCAACAACTTTTCTTGTAAATAAGCATCCTCCTTTGTAATGTTAACCAACACCATTTCACTCATCAGGTGTGAAGATCTAGCAATCAAATTTGGAAATGATTCAATTTGATAATGTTTCAAATTATCAAATTCCTTTTTCAAAACTTCTTGGCTTTTCTTGTATTGATCATTACCTTCACATCTATTCTGCAAATCATCCTATAAACCTTTTGATGTACCATAAGCAGAAAATTGATGTAACAACTCCTTAGGTAATGCCATCGTCAATGTGCCGTAAGCCTTTTTCTCAGCTTGATATGCTTTCTTTTACTCAGAATCAAATTTTGTTTGACTAGCTCTCCATACATATCCTTAGGATACTTATATTAGCTAGTAAATGATAACCACACATCAACATCATTTGTGTCCACATATGCTTCAAAACTTTCACCCAACTATGATAATCTTCCAACTTAAGTAATTTCGGAACTTTCTGACTTGTTCCTATTTAATTATCATAGTTTAGCATACTTTGCATCTTGGTTTGCATTGCAGCAAATGCTTGAAAATCCGTCATCTCAAAAAAATTTGATTCATGTTCACCCGAACTTAACCAAACTGAAACTTGATGACCTGCAGTGATCTGAAGTGGATCCAATCTGAACACTTTAAACGAAGTGATCCGAAGTGAACTAGAACTTAACACACTAACGCGAACTGGTCTGAACTGCAATCCGAACGGGTACTTCGTTTCAGCGAACACACCCGAACTGATCTGAACTCACACTTTGGAGCGGTTATTTTTCGAACAGATTGTTCTTGATCCGAACTCAACCGAACTGGAACATTTTTTACTCAAAAATTTGTGATTCTTGAGGATTTTGGACGAGATTTGCAACAGTAGATCAAATATACTCGAAATGAATGATTTAGGATTAGAATGTTGAACAAAAAACACACCTGAAATGATCAAACCAAAGCAAAAACGCACCAATTTTTCAAAAATCGATACATTTTAGCTTAAAAACTCGAAAAATAGCAGAGATCTGATCAGTAGATTGAACCGAAAGCTCGGATACTTCTTGAAAGTGCGTGAGCGGTGGATCGTCTACTCGATCAGTAGGAAATCAATGTAATTAGAGTATGAAATCAATGACACGAGATGTAAATACAAAGTGAATTGTATTGCTTAACCACAGAGAGTACACACACTGATTACACATAATAGATTGGACAAGAAGTTCTAAGAAAGTTACAATTCTAAACAAGACAAAAACTATTTGTACTAGACATGACTGTCCGAACTGGGGCTTACTCGAACTGTCACTTCGCGTTAGTTTGTGTCTCAGTTCGTCTCACTTCGGACACAACCATACTTGCAACTGTGTCTTGATCTTGATACTTCACACGAAGAATAGATAATGTTCCAACAAATCCGGAACCCTAGATTTCGATTCAGAGATTTGTTACAAACAAAAATTACTAAAGAAGATTCGCCGTGTGTTTGTGAAGCCAATGGTGTGATTTAATTCGATTAACAATCAGGTTAAAGCCTTCAAATAAGCAAAAACTCATTCGGTCCAGAATCCGAATGGTTTTCGTTCATAAAACCCTAAAAAATGGTCCGATAATGATGAAAATGGTCTCCAAATGCTCATACACTGCTGCGCACCTGTTACACAGAAAAATTATGCCAAGAATTCGTTATATCAGCAAGAACGAAATCACCAAATGAAAATGGTCTGGATCTCCACCGGATGACAGCGAATGATATTTGATAAAAATGAACGGCGAATGATATCATTGGCCAATTTATACGAAGCTTCATTTGGGGAATAAAATGGTTCGGCGAATGTTTTCATTTGGCGGTACCAAATGAATTCATTCTTTGACACAAATTTCATTTTATACCCCTGATTTGCAACATTGATGCAAATTTATCACCAAAATTTTAGAAAAAATTCAAATTTGTTATATCACAATCAATTTTGGAACAAAACAAATGTGAAGATTTGGTTGTTTATCCAGAATGGCTCGGCTTGATATTCTCACAACTTGGTTGATCAAAACATAAAGCAGAATGAAAATCTTTTTGGCTTTTCACAAAAATATAATGAAACAAACCTAAAATTCTTTTGAATATTCAAACTTTATGCTAATACAAACCTAAAATCTTTTTAGATTTTCCAAATGCAACAAAAAATCAATACAGAATTTAACACTATTTTTGTGAGAAAGATCACAACATGAGATCAGATAAACATTATGCATCTAGCACACTTCAATTTCAACCTTAATCAGCATGCACGCTATGAGTAATGCCGATACAACATTTTCATGTTTATTTCAGCTCAGACAAATCAATTTTTATGGTTTTCTTATATGTTTTACGTATTAATTTCCAAGCATAGATAACATGGCACCCACACTATCAGAAATACTGATAACACTGTTTATTATATTTTCATAATTTTCTTTTATTCACAGAATTTTCCAATAGAGACATATTGTCCAAAATGTTTCATGCAAAAAGAAAACAGAACGCTAAACCTTCAACTCTAAGGTCGATATTTCCGTATACACAGATAGAGTCTCAGACTTGGCAAAATAATTTAAAGAAAATCAAACAAGTTGAAGTTGAATAATTCAACAATGATCAGGTCGATACTTCTGTATGCACAAAGAACGTCCGATGAATTATACAAAATACCAAAGAAAAATAAAGCAGACCTCAAACGAAAAACAATCAGGTCGATCTTTCGATACGCAAAGAAAGTCCGATCGTTTGAGAAAATAAAGAAAATTAAACAAGTTGAAATCTTTCAAAATGAAAACATGCATACACCAGGACACCTCTTATTCTATTATTGCATTTTTTTAGCATTACACAACGTTCATCAAGATGTTTACCATAGTTATCAAGCAAGCTTTATCTTTATATCATATTAACACATATCAGATTTGCCAAGCACATTAGACAGTTTAAACATGAACCTACAGCCTTTAAATCTATCCATGGCAGATACCATATGCTAATGTACCATCACTTCTCAAAGGTCGGATCAATTTCTCCTTTTATTGATTTTTTAATTTTTTTTATGTTTTTCAATTTCTCCCCCTAAAATACAAAACTCTATATTTTGGATTTTTGAAAGAACCAAAAGAAAAAGAAAACAAGAAAAATCAAAATGATCAACCAACAGAGTCTGTTTCATTTAGCCGTTTAATGCCAGTAGATCTGCAACAAAATTAAAATCTGGTTTTATCAAAAGCTTTTGTATACAGATCACCTTTTTGAAAATCAGTATGAATTTTTTTAATATTAATCAAATTCTTTTCATAACAATCTCTTATGAAATGATATCGAATATCGATATGCTTTGTTTTGGAGTGATGGATGGGGTTCTTAGTGATACAAATGGCGGCCGAATTATCAATATAAATAGGGGTAGTAGTGAAATTCAATCCGTAATCGCAAAGCTACTGCTGAATCCACAACACTTGTGAACAACAACTCGATGCAGCTAAATATTCCGCCTCAGCAGTTGAAGTAGCGACCGTGGTTTGCTTTTTACACTGCCACGAGACAAGTCGCTCCCCTAAAAATTGACAACTTGCAATAGTAGATTTAAAATTTATTTTGCAACCACCATAATCAGAATGAGAAAAAGCACTAAGATCGACCTTATCATCATGAGGGTGCCAGATACCGTAATCCGGACAACCCTTTAGATAAGCAAATACCCGTTTTACCATCACTAAGTGCGATTCGTGTGGATCTGCCTGGTACCGAGCACATATACATACAACAAACATTATATCAGGTCGGGATGCCGTCAAATACATCAAAGATACAATCATTGCCCGGTAAAGTGTTGTATCAACATGTTTACCCTGCTCGTCTGGTGACAAGCCATGATTAAATGGCAACGGGGTACTCGGAATTCTGCAATCTTCAATCTTGAACCGACTCAAGATATCATGCACGTATTTTGTCTTATTGATAAATATCCCAGCGTCTGACTGTTGCACTTGAAAACCTAATAAGAATTGCATCTCCCCCATGGAACTCATCTCAAAGCTTTTTTGCATCACTGACTCTAAATCTTTGCACAATTTTTCATTTGTACTCCCGAAAATAATATCGTCAACATATACTTGTACCAGCGGTATCTCTCCTCCTGTTTCTTTGCAGAAAAGAGTGCAGTCAGCCTGACCTCTCTTGAAGCTATTTTTAAGAAGATGGGTGGACAAAGTCTCATACCAAGCTCTCGGGGCTTGATGTAAACCGTATAAGGCTTTGTCAAGACGATACACCAGATCAGGAAACGTCGGATCGGCAAACCCCAATGGTTGCCTGACATACACCTCTTCTCGAATAACACCATTGAGGAATGCACTTTTGACATCCATTTCATAGAATTTAAAGCCTTTAAAAGTAGTAAAGGCTAAAAGAAATCCTTATAGCTTCAATTCTTGCAACCGGGGCATATACTTCATAAAATCAATCCCCTCCTATTGTGAAAAGCCCTGGACAACCAATCTCGCATTGTTTCTGACGATAATATCTCGATCATCACACTTGCATTTAAATACCTTGCGGGTTCCACAAATATTAGGCACATTATGTGGTCCATCAACCAAATGCCATACGCCAAGCTTTTGGAACTGCAACAACTCTTCCTGCATGGCCTCAACCCAAGATGAGTATTTCAATGCTTGTTGAATATTGACTGGTTCAACTTGAGAAATAAACAAGAATATTGAAATTCATTTTAAATTCCAGATTCCCTGATCTCTGCGACTAAAGCATCATCATTTGTCAATTGCCGCCGTGTACAACCGCCCGACTCAACATCTCCAATAATCTGATCTTGCGGATGATAGGTATGAATTCTGAGAGTTGGATGAATTGGAACCTCCACATTATCAGTAAGATTCTTTATGTTGAGTTCCACAACCTCCAATTGAACATATCGTACAGTTGTACTTGTACTTGGATCAGCTGCAGAAACTTTAATTAGTTCAGATTTCGCTTCAAGAAAGACACTCTCATCATCCGAAGAACTTTCTTCATCAACCTCATTTTGTGGTACTTGATCTTGAATTGGTGGAGTAATGTTATCAGAATTAAGAAGAACCGAAGAACCATCTTGAGTATTAACGTACATGGATTCAAGCTCTTAGTTAGAAATTCCACCATTTATATTTAAAGAATCAAACAATGACTTGTAATCAAATAACCACTCTGGACCTTTTCCTGTAGGTGGCAAGGTGTAATGTTGACAATCTACGTGCAACCACTCTTCGACAACACCAGTCAACACATTAAATACACGACTTTTCAGAGTTGCATATCCGACAAAATAACCTTCCGTGACTTTTTCATCAAACTTCCCAACCGACTTCAATATTATACATGGAGATCCAAAAGCTTCCAGAAACTTCAAATTTGGCTTACGGTTATTTAAAATTTGATAACATGTTTTACCAATACATTTAACTTGAGGACCCGATTCAGGACATAACAAGCTGTGCTAACTGCTTCACTCCAGAAAATAACTAGTAATTTGGAATCATCTAGCATGGTACTTGCCGTTTCAATTATTATGCGATTCTTGCGTTCAGCAACCTTGTTCTGTTGTGGAGTATAAGGAGCACTGAATTCGTGATGAATTCCTTCCTTTAGACAGAACGTCTCCATGGTTGTATTCTTGAATTCTGAACCATTATCACTTCGAATTCTCCGCACTTTCAACTTATATAAAGACTCAACTTTCTTATTAAATTTATCAATAACACCGCCCTTTCATCTTTTGTAGCCATAAACATAACCCAGGAAAAGCGTGAAAAATCATTAGTAACAACCAAACAATATGAATCTATAGAAATACTTTTCTTATTCACAGGACCAAAGAGATCCATGTGAAGAAGTTCAAGAGGAACATCAATGGAGTTGACTTTCTTTGTTGGATGTGACTTCCGTTTCTGCTTTCCTTTTTTACAAGAAACACAGTCATCATTAAAAATGAACTGGTGTTTGGGAACACCTTAAACCAAATCTTTCCGAACTAATATTCATCTTTGTATAATGAATATGTCCCATGCTACGATGTCACAAATAGAATCTTTTTATGTTGCCTTTGAAATAAATCAAGTGGCAGCAATTGTTGGTTTCGTAGAATTCATGTTGAGAACATACAAGTCTTGATACCTTAGGGCAATCATCAAATACAATCTTCAGGAATATGGATTCCAGGTTTCAATATCAAGCATTCAGTATTTATGAAAGCATTTGTATAATACTTATCACAAATTTGAGACACAGACAGAAGATTGTGTTGAAGTTGCTCGACATATTGCACATGATAAAAGCGCACACTATCATTTGAAAGTTTGCCTAAACCGGTAATTTGACCTCCTTTGTGACCTGCAAAGGTAACATATCCTTCATTTATGGTCCTCACATCATCCAAGAGCGATACGTCACTAGTCATGTGCCTGGATGCCCCACTATCCACAACCCAGAGATTATGAATAGGTCTTTTGGAAGCATCCTGCACTCACAGGTAAATATGATTAGTTTTGGAGGGACCTAAGCTTGAAGCTTTGGGTCGACCGGTATCCTCCACAAAATCTTCATTTGCATTAGAGACAATCTTAGGTCTCCAAACTTTCTGTTGCTGGGAAGTTTTAGATGAGTCAGACTGATGAGACATATCAGTTTCATAATTACCAATTTTTCTTCTATTGGATAACTTTCTTCTACGGAAAGATTTCCTTTTTGGTTTGAAAGAAAATGAACTTGACACATCATGAACCTTTCCCTTATAGTCTACAAACTTTGTAGAAACATCAGTAGAAACAAACTTATAAGAAAATTCAGGACAATTCTTTCTGATGTGTCCTATTTTTCAAACAGAAATAGCATTTACGCCGATCAGTAATGAAACTAGAAACAAGATTTCCAAACTGATCTGAGGAACCATCATCATAAGTATGAATAACTGATTTCTTTTTCTTTGATTTATGTGATTTTGAACCATGATAATAACCATAATCTCCACCAAAATCATTATAAAAATCTTGATCATACCCGTAATCAAAATCATCATAGAAACCAAAATCGTCGTGAAATTGAAATTCATTTGAACTTTCAGAATAAAATCCTTTTGAATTTTCAAAAGATTTGGGTGAAAATTTAAATTGTTTCTTACCATTTTTTCACCCCATGGTTCAATTTTTGGTTTGAAACCACATTGAGAGTCATCCTTATCGGAAAATACATGACCAACAAGTTTAGGACCCACACATTCAAGTGGAAACAAATCATCAGAATAAATTTTATCTGAACCCTTCAATTGATACATGCGACAATCTGAAACTTTATCAAAGGGTTTGGACTTTTGATTCTTAGGCTCATGCTTCTCAGAAGATTTAGAAGCAACCATGTTAGACTTGAGTAAGTTTTTCTTGGATTTCACAGCTTCAACCTTTTTGGTCTCAAAACCCAAACCAGCCTTTTTATGACTAGTTCATTTTGAAGACTGGGCCTAAAAACTTGATGGTTTTTGATTCTCTGAGATTTTTTAAAATTCTACTTGAATTTCTTTAATACTTTTCTTTTCATAAAAAAGGAGATTCATTGATATCAGTGTGAGGCGAAATTTTCTCAGTTATTCCAATTTTCTCTTGTTCAAATGGAGTTGAACTTGAAAGAAAAATAGGCCATTTCCGAGACTCAGTCTGATTCTCATTAGACAATTTCACAGATTTGTTTACGGATTGACTCTTTTCTTATCAGATTGTGAATTAGCATACTTAGAATAACTAAATAAGTCATCAGGAAGTATTACATCAGATAGAGACTTTGTGTGTAATTCTGGATTAAGAGAGGCCAACATTTTTGAAAACATCTTTAGAAATTTCATCTTTAAACAAATAGCTTGTAAAAGAATTTGAATTTTTAAGAAAATCTAATTGACGTGTCAAATCAAGAATTTCGATATTCAATTCGGTATTTTTTATTTAGCCTCAGCCAAGTCCTTTGGAGAAGCAATCAGCTGTTCAGACACTTTATTCGAACATAATTTTGCACTCTCAAGCTACACCCTACGCAACTCCTCGGTAGTCTTTTCCCACCTTTCCTTAAAAATCCCAACATCCTCCTTTAAAACTTTAAGTTCATCATTTAACCTAGTTTTCTCAACAAGCAACTCAGCATTGAGTTCTTCATGTTTGAGCTCCTTATCACCAAGTTCTAGGCCAAGTCTTTTGCAATTATCGCTATCAAAGCATAATATCCTTCATCGGATTCCTCGCTCACACTTGCGTTAGATGAAGTATCAGTCAAGCATTCATCAACCTGCACAGATTTAGCAATAAAAGTATTCTGATTAGTAAATGTTTAACTCTAATCATAGCCTTCATCTAATTGTGAAACAAGAGCTTTAGTGTTAGCGTTACTCCCTGAACTCTGATTTTGAGTTGGTTTAGGGTTAGCACTAGAACCTGTTTGGCTTTGACCACTCATCTGATTTGACTTTTGATTGTCTTGTCTTTTTGGTTGTGTACACTCTCTAGCAAAGTGACCTAGAGTGGAACAGTTGTAACAACGAACTTAGGATTTATCGAATCCAATCTTTCCATCACTGTTCAGATCTTTCCTACCAGTTTTTCGTAAATATTTCTTAACACGCTGCACTAGCATGGCAAACTGCCAATTAAGATCCATCAATTCCATATCATCGGGATCGATCTAATCGTAATCTTCTTCGGTTAACTCAGCATTGTTAACACTACCAAAAATGACACCATAATAAGATGAAACTAGTGCTGAGACTAATGCCATATAGTCTTCAGTTGCTTGAACAAACAAAGCACTATATTTTGAAAACTGACGAATAAAAGTTATTCGACGAATGAATTTTGCTCGCCAAATAAGATTTCACAGAATGAAACGAATGAGTTGCCAAATGAAATAACAAGGCCGAATGTACTTATTCGCCGACTAAGATTTCATTGGGTGACAAAACTGACCGAATGACCGAAAAATGAAAGATTTTGAACTGGAGAATGAACGGCGAATCGACACACCAACTTCATTCGGTGATAGCGAATAACAGTTTTTTCTGAATATCTTTTGATTTAGATAGATTCAGAAAAAAAAACTTCTTTAGAAAAACATGATCTAAATTGAATTTAGCACATGATAGTCGGATCAGATTTTGAAAATTTCACTTTTGGTAAAACTAATTTCTTGAAAAAGTGTTCTAAACTTGTAAAATTCACTTAACAAAGTAACCAAAGGCTCTGATACTACTTGTAAAAGCCCTACATGGATCTTGTTCAGTTCAATCAAGTGTAGAATGTGTAGATTGGGACAAATCAGTAAATATAAGCTTTGTTGTAATAACAACCGAATGACCTGGACGTACACAGAGTTCACCAAATGAATACAACACGACCAAAAGTTCTAAATGTGGCGAATGAGTCAGCTATTTATAAACATAGAAACCACCGAATGAGATGCCCACCGAATGACTCATTCGGTGGTCATTCGCCATTCATTCGGTGGTACTGATTCTCCACTTACAAAACATAGAAATCTACTCTATTCAAAACTACAACACCTAGCACACAGACACAAACGTATATTGCACTAACACACTTTAAATTAACTAATTAAAAAATCTAGTTTATTTAATTTAACGTTTATTTAAATAATAGTCAACAATATTATTCCACTCACTTTAATTATTAACTAAAAATAATTATTTTATACTAATTATTATTAATAAATTAATAATAAATTTTTAATGACTAATTATTTATAAATAGTATAAATAATATCTAACTAGTCATTTCGTTTTCGTATAATATCGGTTTATAAATTAAGCGATATAAATTCTCGTTGCCCTTGGTATAACTTTTACAGGTCACAACCGGGTCGGGTCCTTGATTTGTCGGGTCTGGACATATAATATCCAACAAGAGTCGCAGTGAGACGAATTTCATCCTTGAGGGTGTCAAGATCCCTACCCCAAATAGTATCCTAGATTTTCATGCGAAAAACACCAATGTACTTATTAATGGCTTCAGAGAGCGGTGTGGCCAGATGAGGAACCAGGAGCTTCATTTCATGAAAACGATTGGTGTAGGCCTAGTTCTCACCACTTTTCTGCTCCAAACCCCATAATTCGACCTCAAGTTTCTTGGTTTCATTACTGCGGGGGAGGGGGGCGGAATTCACGCGTCTAGAGCTTGTTGACCTCATCCTAAGGTAAGGTCAACACAACATCCATACCCCGAGTACGATTCTCACCGTTCCACCATATGAGTGCTCTTTTCTGAAAAACGGTTGTAGCATAACGGACTTTCAGATCTATAGGGCAGTCCCTATTGAGAAATGTATTCTCCATACTCCCGAACCACTGGAGTAAACCATTAGCCCCTTCAGACTCGTTGTACTAGGGGGGGGGGTTGCAGGAGTTGTAATACTTGAAGGTGCATACGGGAGGATTAGTTTCACCATGGTTTTCCTGGTTAGCGTTGAGGTTCTACTAAATTTGGACCATCATGTTCAGAAGCACAATAACGATTTAGAGAGCGATACGAGATGCCAACTTTCAATCAACGTTTCCAGAGTGACGGCCATTGAAGTGAATAGACATTATGAGGTGAAAGAAGTGAATATGATTGTAAGTCAAAAGGATAAGGACGGATTGACAGATACTAAACACAAGGAAAATATATGAAAATATAATAAATTAATAGTATGAAACCACAAAATAACATAGGATTCCATATAGTTTGAATTAGAAATAGAATGTAAAACGAGAACATAAATCATGTTGAATTGTATTGAGTGGTAACCATCTAAAAGATCACCTTGACTTATCAAAGTTAGTTTATTTCAGGTGACGTTTGGTATGACATGCTTTGCCTAATAGGTTAGACACTCTCACCAAGCCTTCCCAGATCAGCATTCAGGTCCATCGATTGATTTGAATTTATACGCAATGCCTTTCTACACAGAAGACTCGGTTACAGGTGTTTCACCCTTCCGGTTACTACATGTTCATCACCTAGAACTTAACTTTTACGGGATTGAAAGAAAACTCAAAAATAAACAATTGGAGCAAATAGACTTTAAAAGTATGAGAGTTTAATGATAGCATAAGTGTGTGTCATGTGTAGAGATCAAGGGCTTAAATGAAATAAGGCGAGATTAAAAGGTACTAATATAGACATAGTATAAAATATATAAGCATGCAAAACATGAGGTACTCATATTTGGACACCTAAGGTCACAGTGTAGGTCATCGTGTCTAATAACCTAATTCCCCATATCATGGCTCTGATACCAATCTGTCACATCCCAGCCGACGACGGAATACATTGGGATATAATGATTATCCATAGCACATGATATTAATTAAAGTTCCATTATTTAATCATAAAAAATCTAATTCAAACCATACAATATCCAAGAAATTCAAATAAACATAACATAAGCAAACATAATGTTGATACATGGTTCCTGTTCGTCATGTGAAGTATAGGATTCAAGACAAGATCATGCAAGAGTTCTGCTAGCCGAACTCCTGGCGAACTCCAAGTTTGGACAAGTCCAAACTTGTCCGAACTAGAGGTTCGGCCAGTCGGGTTTCAGCATGTATAAATAGAATGGTTTGTATTCTGTTTAAGAACTTCTCGAGAAATCTTCTATGTGTATTCTGTGTAAACTCTAAGTGGTCTAATACAAGTTCCATTGTATTTACTCCTTGAGTTAATTCGTTTTACATTGATTTCTATACGACTAAGTAGACGATCTACCGCTCACGCATTTTCAAGTGGTATCAGAGCGGTAGATCGTCTACTTAGTCGTATAGAAATCAATGTAAAACGAGTTAACACAAGTAGTAAATACAATGGAACTTGTATTAGACCACTTAGAGTTTACACAGAAAACACATAGAAGATTTCTCGAGAAGTTCCTAAACAGAATACAAACCATTCTATGTATACATGCTGAAACCCGACTGGCCGAACCTCCAGTTCGGACAAGTTCGGACTTGTCCGAACCTGGAGTTCGCCAGGAGTTCGGCCAGCAGAACTCTTGCATGATCTTGTCTTGAATCCTATACTTCACATGACGAACAGGAACCATGTATCAACAAACTCCCCCTCGGCATGTGCAGTATCATCTTCCACTTAAAACTTGTATCATGTATCTTCAATCAAACTCTTCCTCGATCTTGACGATGAATTCAATCTTGAATACTTGATATTACATCGTGTGTAATCTCTTTATCAACAACCTTCAGAAGACTTGAAGTTGCGATATCCTCTTTCCACTTAGAAACCTGCCAACATAAATAATCTTGGCACAAAATGTCTCTTCGAGACTCCAAGATATTTTGATTTTGAAAATGGATTTCGTATTCCGTGTTGATCAATCGAAAACAAATAAGAAACAAAATATTTTTGACTTTTAGAAACTTTATATCAAAACACACCTAAAATCTTTTTGGTATTTTCTGATAAGAAATGTAAATGCAATACAGAATCAGACACTATTTTTGTCTTTTGCGAGAAAGATCACGACTTGGAATCATATTGGACATAACATGCTGAACTACACTTCAATTTCGATTATTGTAGCACATAAGCCATGTCGATTGCAGATATAATTTGTCCAACTTTAAACTCAGGCAGAATCATACTCGTAACATTTGAATATGTTAAGGTATTGATTATATTTGCATTGACCAGTGTACCCCACACTATCAGACATACTCAGATATGTTTTGCTTATCACATTTTTGTGATTTCACTTGTGATATAATCACAAAATGATCGTATCCATGATATAGTCAACTGTGTTCCATGCAAAAAGAAATAAAAATGTTAAATCATCTACCTTAAGGTCGATCTTTCGATACGCAGATAAGGCCTCGGATTTAACAAAATAAGAAAATAAAAACAAGTTGAAATTGTATAACTCAACAACAATCAGGTCGGTCTTGTGGACACGCAAAGAAAGTCCAATGAGTTATACGAAACACCAAAGAAAATAAAGCAGAACGTCAAACGAACAACAATCAGGTCGGCCTTGTGAGCACGCAGAGAAAGTCCGATCGTTTGACAAAATAAAGAAAATCAAACAAGTTTAAATCTTTGCAAAATGAACACATGTGTACACAGTGACTTCTCATTTTATTTTTCACATATCTTTTTCTTGATATATCATGAGATATGCATCAAGATGTTGTCCACTAGGTCAAGCATCAGATTGTAATGTATATCACATTTGAATACTTTCTGATTTGCCGAGCCTACCTTACACATCGATCAAATGGTCTTATGGCTTTTTCATCTATTTTATCCATGAGTCAGACAATGTAAGCCAATGTACCATCATTTCCCAAACATGTCGGCTACAATTTCTCATTTTTTAATGTTTTTTTATTTTTGCATTTTTCAATGTTTTTGTCTTTTTCAAATTTCTCCCCCTACAAATGACAACTCTATTTATAGATTTTCATTTTTAATATTTGAAAAACAAGACACTATTTTTGTAGTTTGCAAAAACAAAACTCCCCCTCAAAATGAAACGGGGTGAAAAACAAAGAAACTAATCAACCAACACGAATACTTTCAGTGAAGCATTTTTTATAATAGATTGATTTTGAAATTCATATTAAATTATCACAGATATTTCACAATCAGTCATTTCTCAATCACCGATAGGTCTTCCTGAAATACTTGTTTGACACCAAATAAACATTAGTCGCTTTGGGATCGACCCGATTCAACAGCGCCGGGTCGCCCGGTGTCTTCCACAAAGTCTTTGTTGGCCTTGGAAACGACTTTTGGTTTCCAGATTTGTAATTTTTTTAATGTTTTATCAGAACCAAAATCAAATTCAACTGGCGTACTTGGTTTAGACCAAGACGACTGACGAGTTGATTTGATCTTTGGAGACCATGGTTCATCAAAAATGTGACCTTTGTTATCCACAAATTTTGCAGTGTTGTGGATATATGCAGTCGTCGGACAATCAGCAGCAAGATGTCCTGGTTAACAACATGCATAACAAAGTAGTTCTCGAAAAATATTTGAAAAATTCTTTGAATTTGAAAAACCAGATGAATGTTCAGAAGCAAAAGTATCAAAGAAATCATCAGAAGAATCATACCTAGGAGATGGACTCCTTGAAGATGATGACCTTCCAGAGTAATAAGAATCTTTCTTAGGATATGATTTCCTTTGATCTTTATCTTTTGAAACTTTTTCAACTTTTTCTGACTTCTTTAGTTGAACCGGTGCTTCCTTCACCTGATAACCCAAGCCTTTGTGCTTTAAACCTGAAGATGTTGATGAATTTGAAGAACCAGAAATTTCTCTCGTCTTAGCGTCACTAGTGAATTTTGCTTTAATATCTTTCAGCTTGTTCTTCTCAACCAAAACTTTTTCTTTGTCGGTTCCAGAGGAAGAACTTGAAGCAACCTTATCAAACACCTTTTCATTCTCCAGAAAAACAGACTTTGAAGTAAATTTTGGAGCATCACCCAAAGGCTTTTTTTTCTTCTTAGACTTTGAGTTCTTTTTCTTGGATGGAGTGACAAACTTGGAATAATCATGCAATTCACCCTTAGGATCAAGAGGAGCAGATGTTACCTCAATCAAATCCACTAGTTGAGAAACCATGTGAATATCATCCTTCTTAGAATTCTCCTCACTCTTATCCTGCTTGAATAGAATATTCAGCAATGTTGGTGACAAATTGCAATTCTTAACTTGCCTTTTTAACTCCAAAATTTTCAGCTGTAATTCATTAATTTTCTGTTAAGCCTCAAATACCTCTTTTTGTGACTTGATGAACTTTGCATTTAAATCATCATATTCATAAGCTTGTAATTTCCTGATCTCACATTCAACAAATAACTCTTTAAGCACACTTTCTCTCCTCTTTTTATAAATCTCAACATCTTTAGTCAATACTTCATTCTTGTCATGATAAAGAACATTTTCATCTTGAAGCATAGAAATTTTGTTTTGAAGCTTCTCAGCAGTTACAGCAGTTTCAACTATAAGAGCATTAGCCTTTTCATACTTCTGTTGAAGCGGATAACTCTTTTCAAATAGATTCTCAAAATCTTGAGCTGCATCTAACGCTTCAGCTTTGGCTTTCTCACATTCTTCATCCAATTGAGTCTTTTCTTTCAAAACAGCTTCATGAGCATGAACCAATTCATAATATTTCTTTTGAAAATATCAAATTCTTTCTTGAAATCAACAATCTCGTCAGTTGACAATTTAGACCTTTCCTCAAAAATTGTAATCGTGTTACTCAGCCTTAAACATTC
>JBCNJP010000012.1:69640720-69750783 GCA_039602395.1 Deinandra increscens subsp. villosa | reverse complement strand
TCTTAGAACAAGTTTTGTTGTCTAGTGCTAGGTCTTGTTTTGTAATAGTTAGTTTGTGCTTTCTGGTCTCAGCAGACCAGGTGCGGACCAGATGGTTCGCCGGACCATCTGGTACGCTGGTTAGTTGGTCCGCTGACCAGAACCCATATATATATGTTTAGCTCATTTAGAGAGAGTAGTTGTGAGGTTTTGAGCTGTTAACTGTGTGTTTTCTAAGGTGTAACCTGTAACTCTCTGTAACTCTCTCTTGAAGGTTTAAGCAATAAACGAAGTGTTATTTACCTTGTTGTTTACCAAATCTGTGATCACGATGCATTAGCAAGATCGATTCTGTCTTCTCAACAATTAGAAAATTTTAAGAATTCATCTTCCTTTGCAAGTTTTCTTTGCAAAGATGAAAATTTAAAAGATGTGCTCAAAGAATCAGGGTGTACTTCAGTTCCTCCACCAATTGTTCATGGCAAAGGTCCAACTGAACCGGAAATCAAACCAGCTGTTGTGTTTGATTATTCAATGTTTGCTGAGGGTGCTTCTGATAAATCCACGGGCACTCATAAGAGAAAGCCTGTCAAACGTGTGTCCAAATCTGACAAAGAAATTCTCAAACAATCTGAATCTGGTGTTTCGGTAAATGTAAAACTTACACCTTTAGAGGCTGCTCAGAAAATCATTGAAACTGAAAAAAACAATGAAAGAATTTGAAATGACAAAGTTTACAAAAGGTCGTGATTTGTTCTTTGAACGTGAATCTGTCACTGTAAGTAACACCACCACACCGGATGTGAACTCAATACCGGTACCTCTACCGAAATCAGCCAAGTTAAATGGCATCGGATTTGGACATCCTGATGAAATTTCTAAGGTCAATCAAAAGAAACCTCAGAAAGTTCAACAGCAAGACAAGAAAAATGTCAATTTTGGGAATTCTGATGACAAAAAGAAAGGTAAAACTGAAGTTGGTGAATCGTCAAAGAAAGTGAAAATGTATTGTCTCAAAGGTAGTGATACCATATTTTTGGATGAGGCATTTCCATTATGTTGTGTTGATCCAACAAAAGTTTCCAAAGTGTTTTATGCTGATAAAGATGAAAAATGTGTGTCTGATCATGAACAAGTGAAAACTGGTTCTTTGCTGAAACTCAGAACTAGTTCTGATGATCAGAAGTCTGTCAAGTCTCAAACTCCAAAAGCTCAGAAATTTTTCTCAAAGTCAAAAACTTCAAAGTATTCACCTAGGAATTTTTATAATTCTGATGGTCACTTTTCTGCTAAATCAAACAGATTTGACTATGAATCATATGGCTTTTGTGATGACTATGATTTTTATGATGACTTTGGTCATTATGAACAAGATTTTGGTTTGTTTGAACACAACAAAAGCAAATGTGAATCCAAAAGATATTCTGAAGGCTGTGGAGTTGATGAGTTTGGTTTTTATAATCAAAATGGTTATATTGGTCCTGTGTTTAAACCACTTCCCAAAAATAAATCTAGGAGATTTAGGGCTAAGAAACCAAGTCAAGTGGTTAAAACTATGACTGATGGTAACACTTCAACTGAATCAGGAGATAACTTTCCTGCAGTTTTTGTCGATCGTAGAAAGTGTTATCATTGTCATCAGAAGGGTCATTTAAGGAAACATTGTCCGGTTTTGGCTGAGAAACGAGCTTCCGCTGTTAGTTTAGAAAAATCTGAAAATGTTTCTGAGCCAAAACAGGTCGATGACAAAGTGGTCACAAAACAATTCTTCAAACGAGGAAAATTTTTCAAAACTCAGACAATCATTTGATAGTTCATCTTCAAGTGATGGTACCACTGGTTCATCGGTTTCTGGGTTAAGGCAAAAGTGGCTGCCTAAAATGACCTCAAAAGCCACTGAGGATTTTTCTGAAGACACCGGTCGACCCAAAGCTGAAAGCTTGGGTCCAGATACTCACTAATTATCTGCTAAAATGTGCAGGGTGCTCGAAAGCCAGCTGTTAACAACTTTTGGGTCGTTGATAGTGGAGCATCCAGGCACATGACGGGTAATATTTCCTTGCTATCAGATGTTAAACCTATTCAAGGAGGAAATGTTACCTTTGCTGGCGATAAAGGGGGTAAGATTACCTGTGAAGGCAATATGGGTAATGAGAAGATTACATTTGACAAAGTCCAATTTGTACAAGAGTTGCAACACAATTTGCTGAGTGTTTCTCAGATTTGTGATAAGCAGTACACTGCTGCTTTCACAAGTTCAGAGTGCTTAATTCTGAAACCTGGCATCCAAATTCCTGATGATTGGATTGTTGTACGAGCTCCTCGATTTCGTGACTTATATGTGTTGAACATGAATCAGACTTCTTCAGCGGTTTCGGCTACATGCTTTATTTCTAAGGCAACGGAAAAAGAATCCATCATGTGGCATCGGTGTATGGGACACATCAATTACCGGAAGATGAATTATTTGGTAAACCATAATCTGGTGGAAGGTGTTTCGAAGAATAAATTTTCTATACATGATGTTTGTGTGTCTTGTAAGAAAGGTAAGCAAAAGAAAAAGTCTCATCCGGCTAAACGTTTAAACTCGATTGTGACTCCTTTAGAGCTACTTCATATGGATCTTGTTTGGTCCTGTGAATGTCCGAAGCATTGAGGGTACTTATTATTGTTTAGTGATTACGGATGACTTTTCTCGTTTTTCATGGGTGGTATCTCTGGCGTCCAAAGATGAAACTCCTGATCAAATTAAGAAGTTGTTATCCAAGTTTCCATCAATGTACAAGCATAAAGTCTGTTGCATTCGTACTGATAATGGAACTGAGTTTAAGAATGCTAAGATGGCTGCTTTTTGTGATTCGCTTGGGATTGTTCATGAATTCAGTGCGCCGTATACTCCGCAACAGAATGGAGTAGCTGAACGGAAGAATCGAACGTTGATTGAGACGGCTCGAACCTTGTTGGTTGATGCAAATCTACCAATAAAGTTTTGGTCCGAGGCTGTGCACACTGTATGTTATGTGCTCAATCATGTTCTGATTGTCAAGAGATTCAATAAAACAAGTTATGAACTAGTTAAAGGTCGAAAACCTAATTTGAATTTCTTGGTACCGTTTGGGTGTCTTTGCACGGTTCTCAAAGAAGGTGGGAAGTTTGCTTCAAAAGCTGTTCAGGGTGTTTTTGTTGGATATCATCATCCGATGAAGCGTGTGTACTTTCCGTCTTCCAAGACAATTGAGAATCATGTAAATGTGGACTGTCAGAAGCATACTTTTCCACATCCCAAATCGGTTGATGCTCAATCTTATGATTATATGTCTCTAATTGATTCGTTCACGGTTGCGCCATCTGGATCTGAGGAAGAGGAGGACCCTGATACTGTAGCTGCTATAGTACATTCATTGGCAACTGCTGGTCCAGGTTCATGGATTCCAAAGCTTTCAAGTACTGCTGTTACTTCGTCTAGTCAGAGTGCTTCTAGTCTAGATACTATAAGTTCTTCTGATGATGATGAAAGTCTATTTCATGAAGCTGAATCTACACCTGTAGATGATCACATTAATCTGCCAAGTACAAGCTCTTCTGTCCCGCAATCGTTACCGCTTGATGTTTTATCAAGTTCAGAAGGGGCAGAGGCATCTTTAACAAATTTGGAAGCTGTTCAGGAAGTTGCTGATTCAACAATTCTTCGGATTAACACTATTCATCCTCAAGAGAACATTATTGGAGATCCGTCTTCGGGGGTTCGTACAAGAAATCAATTGGCAGGAAATATTGATGCTTTGGTTGCCGAAATCAGAGAATCCGGGATTCAGAATGAAGTTTTCCACTCATGCTTTCTGTCTCAAGTAGAACCTTCTAATGTTGCTAAAGCGCTGGAGGATGCTTCTTGGGTTGAAGCAATGCAAGAAGAGTTGCAGCAATTTACAAAGTCGGGCGTTTGGCATCTTGTTGATTTACCCAAAAACTCTAAGGAGCCTTGTGGAACGAAGTGGGTTTTTAAATGTAAAAAGGATGATCGCGGCGTCATTGTCCAAAACAAGGCACGATTAGTGGTTCAAGGATTTTCTCAGATTGAAGGCATCGACTTTAATCAAGTGTATGCTCCAGTAGCCCAAATAGAAGCTATCCGGATATTTCTTGCGTTCGCGGCATATCATGGATTTAAAGTGTATCAGATGGATGTGAAAAGTGCGTTTTTGAACGGGAAGATACGTGAGGAAGTCTATGTGAAGCAACCGCCTGGTTTTTATGATCCTGATTTTCCTAACCGTGTGTACAAGTTGGATAAAGCGTTATATGGTCTTCACCAAGCCCCGAGAGCTTGGTATGAGACTCTTTCTACTCATCTGCTTGACAATGGTTTTAGTCGTGGCAAGGTGGATTGTACATTGTTTTCGAAAAAGTTCGGGCAGGATCTATTGTTGGTTCAGGTTTATGTGGACGATATAATTTTTGGAAGCACGAATGACAGCTTATGCAAGGAATTTGAGCATGTCATGCAAACAAAATTTGAGATGAGTTCTATGGGAGAGATGGGGTTTTTTCTGGGTCTTCAAGTCCAACAATCTGCCAAAGGCATCTTTTTACATCAGACAAAATATGTGTCTGACATTTTGGCACGGTTCAAGATTGGCGATGTTCGGATCCCAAGTACACCTATCCAGGTTTCACACGGTCTCGGACCGGATGAATCTGGTGAAAATATTGATCCAACATTGTTTCGGGCTATGATAGGTTCTTTAATGTATTTAACTGCATCTCGTCCTGATATAATGTTTGTTGTGTGCTTATGTGCTAGGTATCAGGCGGCACCAAAGGCTTCTCACATGATAGCAGTAAAACGAATCTTTGCTTATTTGAAGGGTAATCTGGATCTTGGCATCTGGTACCCTAATGATAATAAGTTTGAATTATCAGCATATTCTGACTCAGATTATGGCGGATGCAAGATAAATTTCAAATCCACAACCGCCGAGTGTCAGTTTTTGGGAGACAGACTAGTGTCTTGGCAATGCAAAAAGCAAACTTCGGTTGCCACGTCGACTGCGGAGGCGGAGTATGTGGCGGCTTCCAATTGTTGTTCACAGGTTTTGTGGATACAACAGCAGTTGCGCGACTACGGTTTGAATTTTCTGACTACTCCCATTTTCATTGATAATTCAGCTGCTATTTCCATTACGAAAAACCCCGTTCAGCATTCAAAAACTAAACACATTGACATCAGATACCATTTTATCCGTGATTGTTACGAAAAGAAATTAATTGATTTGCAGAAAATTCACACGGATTTTCAAAGAGCGGATTTGTTTACGAAAGCTTTTGATAAAACTTGCTTTCAATTTTTGTTGCAAATCAATGGGGTTTCTAAATTGCATGCTAACTAATCTGATTCAGTTGATCATTTCTTTTTTCGTTTTTTGTTTTGCTTTATTTTTCTGCTTTTTAGGGGGAGAATATTTGAAAAATACAAAAATAGTGTGTGTTTTTGTATGGAAAAATCCAAAAAGCATAAAAAAATTGGAAAAATTAAAATTTGAGAAATATAATCCAACCTCGTGAGAAATGATAGTACATCAGCATACGTTATCTGCCATGAATAAATTAGAAAGAAAGGCTGTAGGTACTTGTTTGACTTGATTGAATGTGCTAAGTAGTCTGATATATGTGAGTATGATATAAAGATAACGCTTGCTTTATAATTGTGGTTACAAACAGTGATGGGTACTGTGTATATCTAGCATAAATAAAAGGAGAAAATATCAAAAACAGAATAAAGAGATGTTCTGGTGTATGCTTGCTTTATTTTGAAAGATTTAAACTTGTTTGATTTTCTTTATTTTGTCAAACGATCGGACTTTCTCTGCGTATCGAAAGATCGACCTGATCGTTGTTCGTTTGACGTTCTGCTTTATTTTTCTTGGTGTTTCGTATAATCCATCGGAATTTCTCTGCGTGTACGTGAGTACCGACCTGATTGTTGTTGGATTATACAACTTCTGCTTTATTTTATATTTTTTATTTTCCTAAACAATCGGACTTTCTCTGCGTGCCTACCGGCCGACCTGATTGTTGTTTGTTTAGGGTTCTGCTTTCTTTTTGCAAGACACATCATGAACATGATATCTCTGTGGCAATTACTTCTGTATAAGCAAATTTACAATATCAGTAAGAAAAATCTGTTGCGAGTAACTTGGCTTGAATAAAGAAAAACTCAAAAATAGGAAATAAGCAGTTTGCCAGTATTCCTGATCGTGTGGGTACCATGTTATAAATGCTCGATTAATATACTTAATTTCATATCAGAAAGCTATAAAAATGACTTGCTTTAGCTGAAATAAATCACATGGTTGTATTCTCAGTCAGCTCGGCTTGCATGCTTAGTATTTTGAAATTGCAATGTGTATGATGCGTTATGTCTGATCAGATCTCATGTTGCGATCTTTCTCACAAAAATATAACTTATTGCATTTTAATTTCCTGATTTCTGTTGATTTGCTGTTTTGCTTATTTTAGAAAATATCAAAAAGATTTTAGGTGTGTTTTAGCATAAGTTTGAAAATCAAAAAGATTTTAGTGTGTTTTGATATAAATTTGATAAAAATCAAAAAGATTTTATTTCTGCGTTATTTTTTGATCAACTGAATCCAGACACAACAAATCTGTTGTCTATTAAACCACAATCGTTGCTAAAATCGGCACATCATGTTTGAATTTTGAAGAAATTGAAGTTTTGGGTTAAAAATGAAACATTTGAAAGTTGAGGGTCTTAGTGGTCACAAAGTGATCCGGCGACCATATGGTACGCCGGGCGGACCACTTTGTGTATAAATAGAGGCATCTGATCCGGGGTTTGCATAACCCGCGGACCACATTTATTTCACTCTGAAAACCCCTCGTATTTTCTCAACTATTTTTCTCTGATTTCTCGGTGAATAACGAACCTCTGCCTGTGATTTTTGTTGCTACATGTAGGTATTCAAATTGCGCATCTATGGATGGTCTTGGTTTGTGATAGAATGATCTAGATTGTTAGATTTTTACTGTTTTGTGTCTCGGGTTTTTCAAGAAAACTGACTTGGATGCATTAACTGGATTTATTCGTTTTAAATGCACTTTGAGAACATGTACAGGGTCGGAAATTTGTATAGATCAAAACCTTGGTGTTCATTTTCAAAACAAACACGAGATTGTGCATCAAAATCGGGAGTGTCTGTTCAGTTTCTGTTCGTCCGCCGGACCACATGGTCCGCGGCGGACCACATGCACCGCTGAATACTATCTGGTCCGCCGGACCACATGGTCCGCGGCGGACCATATGAACTGCTAACAATCAACTGGTCCGCATTTGGTCCGTTTGACCAAAAGTGATCCGCGGTCAATATTTTCTGGTCCGCCGGACCAAATGATCCGCGTGACCAAAATTGGTCCGCAGATGGTCCGTTGATCAAATTTTTTTTTTTACATTGTTGATTGTTTAAGCATTTCAAGTAAAATCCGTTTTATTCGTTGATCATTCTGATTCTATATTCTGATTTTAACGTCAGTTTGTTTTGATGATTTGTATAGATATGGCTCAGTTTAAATCAGACGGAGAACATAATGTTTGTGCATTTCTTGATGCTTCAGCTCGTTGGAGACCTCATTTTCTGGGTATTTTTGATTTTATGAGAAGATCGAGGATTTACTATGCTGCTACTTGTGAATGTCCACCGTATAAAGATTTACTTGTGATGTTTTGGACCTCAGCTCAAGTCGATTGTTCTGTTGAGCCTTCAGTTATTCGTGCTAGAGTTCTTCAAACAGACGTTATTATTTCTGAAGGTGATGTTCGTCGAGTGTTGAGATTGAACGATCAAGCAGATTTTCCAACAGAATTCGACAAAGCAGATTTGATTGCCTTATTGAGAAGAATAAAATATGATGGACAGTTATATGTTCCATGGTATCTCAAGGCTAATTTGAGTCCTCCGTACAAGTATCTAATGCACGTGATTATCAAATGTTTTGGAAATCGTACTAGAGGACAAGAGGAATTTGATTTGAAAGTTCTATCTTTCTTTGCTGCTTTGGTGTTGAATAGACAGTTCAATTTTTCTGGGTGGATTTTCAATTATATGAAGGAGAACATCTTGACAAAACAAGTGAAGAGTATTATGTATCCACGGTTCATCCAAATGATCTTGAATGATCTTCATCCAAATCTTCCAAAGAATCAGAATGCTATTTTGATAATGAAGCATATGAACCAAATTGCGGTTGGAAAACTTCCAATATATCAGAAGAGAAAAGGAAATAATATTCCTCCTCCGGTGAAAAGGCTGATTGGTCATCTTGCAAATGCAGACTATATAGCTCCGACTGATGGTGCTGCAAAACATCCTGACAGTTCAGATGATGAATTAGAGTATAATGATAACGGTTATCCCATTGAGATTGCTGAAAATGAAGAAGAAATTCCTGAAGTTCAAGCAAATCAAGCACCAATTCAACAATAACATGTACCTGTACAACAATAACAACCTGAACCTGTTGTTCATGAGAATATCGTTGAACCTGAAACTGTTAATCTTCAAGATGATGATATGACTGCTGATGCTGATATGTCTAAGGGTGATGATGCTAGTGCGAGTTCATCTGAAACCGACTCCGATTCTGGTGATTATGTCACGATTTTACATAATACCAGAGAAATTCCCGTGAAGAGGGGTTCTAAGGCTCATATTGATTATTTAAAGTCTCAAAATCAGGATACTTCCATTTATGAGACTAGAACCAAGCAGGTTGAGGATAATGATGATGATCCATTGTATACTCCGGTGATGGAGGAACCTGTTGCAAAGTCTAAGCCAGTAGATAAAGGCAAAGCTCCGATGGTGGGTACTGGCAAGCTCTTTAAAAGAATGGCTCGGCCAAGTTTTTCTGTAATGAAGGTTCTTTTCTTGCTGATGCCAGAAAGTCAGGGTTTACTCCACCAAGTAAGAAGCAAAAAATGTCTACTCCGTCTTCTATTCCCGTACAACCAACCACAAAGTCTATAAATGTTCAAAGCTCGAGTACTCCACCAGTACGAAAGCTGATTATCAGAAGACCTTCTGGTTCTGCATCAACTACTGCTTCTGCTTCTACTACAACACCTTCTACAACGTCAACCATTTCTTCGGCTGATCTGAAGCTGGCGATTCATCAGACTAGACTTGATGCGTTAGAATCAACGAATCGTCAGCAGGCAGATGAAATTAGAGGGTTAAAGAATCTAGTGGCAGAATTGGTGTCTCGGGATCAATCTAAAGATCGTGAGATTGCCAGTTTAAAATCTAGAGATGAGGATAAGGATCGTGAAATTGCAAAGTTACAATGATTATCTCTTTCCCTGGGTGAGCAGTTAAATCTCTTTCTCAAAGCTTTACCTGCTCAGGCGGAGAGGCGACCAGATCCTGAGGAAAGTTGTAAAGATGATGATGATGTTTTGAAATATCTGAATGAGGATCCAGACCCTGAAGGAGGAATTGGTGGTAGTGGTTATGGTACTGGTGCTGCTGGACCATCTACAACTGCTGCTGGACCATCTACAATTCAGGGGGAGTCATCAGAAAAAGACGTGTATGATGTAACTCCGGTGTCCAGGGTTGAATTGAAAGAAGGAGAATTTATCAATCCATATTCAAAGGAGCAATTAGCTGCTATTTTTGCGTTAAATGTGGATGATGTGGATAATGTTCCGTTTGCTGATCCTTATACAGAAGAAAATTCAGATGATCATGTGGATTATGAAGAAGAGGCTGTTGAAGTTGAAGATATGATGGCTGAAGAATATCCGGATGATCCGAAGGTGTATGAAAATTTTTCTTCTGATGATCATTCTGGAGGTTTCAATTTCTTTGGAAATGAAGATGAAGAAAAGATGGATGAAGAATTAAAGAAGAAAGAATCTGAAACTGCACAACCAGAGTTGAATGAATCTGAGAAATTATCAGAAGAAGAGGAAAAGAAATTACTTTTTGAAGCCTGGTTAAAAGAACAAAGAGCTAAGAAGTTGCCAGTAGTGAAACCAGCTAAGACTGTTGATCAGAAGAAGTATTTTGACAGAAAGGTGGTGTAGCTACTGGTGGGATAATAAGTTGGATTTATGATTCAGAACTTAAATGTTATGCAATCAAGAAGGAGTTTGGAGTGATGTATCTAAAACATGCTACAAGATTTAATACTCTTCCAGTGTGTGATGTTAGAGATCTGTCGAGAAGTCCTTTTTTGAATTATGGAGGAAATATGTTGGCTGAAATCTTCAAGAACAAATTGAAAGAAGAATGTCAATGCAAATTTAGATTTCTGACTCCGCAAAGACCGAAGTACATTGAACATCCAACAGATATTCATCCTGTCACTGGAAAGCCAGTTGTGGTTCTGAAATATAAGAAGCCGATACAACTGAAGAAGCTCAAACAAGATTTCATCAAAACATTAAGATGGTGGTATTATGACGAAGTTACTGGTGAAGCAGTGGTGGTTGTGAAAGAGCAGAGAACAAGGTGGTTAGGTTGTATGATCCAATGTGGTTGATCAATCTGTCTAAGAATGATATTGACAAGCTCTATCATAATAACATTATGTACAAGACTGATTATGCTGAACAAGCGTTGCAGTTTCAACGAGTGATCAGAGTTTGTTTTGCATTCGAGATTCATGCTGGGAACAATCGGACTCAACATTGGAAGAAGACGTAGACGAAAGTTTTTGAAGACTAGCACAAGACAAGGGGGAGTTTGTTAGAACAAGTTTTGTTGTCTAGTGCTAGGTCTTGTTTTGTAATAGTTAGTTTGTGCTTTCTGGTCTCAGCGGACCAGGTTCGGACCAGATGGTACGCCGGACCATCTTGTACGCTGGTTAGTTGGTCCGCTGACCAGAACACATATATATATATGTTTAGCTCATTTAGAGAGAGTAGTTGTGAGGTTTTGAGCTGTTAACTGTGTGCTTTCTAAGGTGTAACCTGTAACTCTCTATAACTCTTTCTCTGAAGGTTTAAGCAATAAACGAAGTGTTATTTACCTTGTTGTTTACCAAATCTGTGATCACGATGCATTAGCAAGATCGATTCTGTCTTCTCACTGTTTAACAAGCAAGATGCCAAGCCACGCTTAATTAGATGGATCTTGCTGCTCGAGGAATTTGATATCGAAATCAAACATAAGAAAGGAGCTGAGAATGTCGCTGCTAATCATCTCTCTCTTTTAGAAAATCCCGAAATTCAAGATAGAGAGCCTATGATCAAGAAATTTCCTGGTAAAACCCTGTTCGCAATCTCTAATCGTGGGAACCCTACAGAGATGAAAGAGAGAACCCCCTGGTTCGCGGACTTCGCGAACTATCTGGTGGGGGGTATTGTTTGGAAAAGGATGACGTATCAAGAACGTCGAAAGCTATTCTCTGATGCGAAATACTACATATGGGAGGACCCATTCCTCTATCGAATTGGAGCTGATCAAGTCATTAGGAGATGCGTTTTCGGTGAAGAAGCTAAGCAGATATGACGTCATTGTCACGAGGGACGAACCGGAGGTCATAATGCTGCCAATAACACGGCGAGAAAAGTTCTAGACTCTGGTTTCTTCTGGCCCTCAATCTTCAAAGATGCTCATGCCTTCGTTAAAAGTTGTGATGCATGTCAAAGGGTCGGTAATATATCATCGCGAAATGAAATGCCTCAAAACCCTATTCAAGCGTGTGAAATTTTCGACGTTTGGGGCATTGACTTCATGAGCCCATTCCCTTCTTCCTGTGGGAATAAGTATATACTCGTTGCTGTTGATTATGTATCAAAATGGGTAGAAGCCCAAGCTCTACCTACAAATGATGCATGAGTTGTTAAAAAATTCCTAAAGAAACTCTTTGCGCGTTTCGGTACTCCTAAAGCCCTTATCAGTGATAGGGGAACTCATTTTTGTAACGCGCAAATGGAAAAACTGCTCAAGAAGTATGGCGTAAATCACAGGCACGCAACACCCTATCACCCACAAACAAGTGGGCAATTAGAAGTTTCTAATAGGGGAATTAAACGAATTCTAGAACGAACCTGTGGCGCCCACATAAAGGACTGGTTTGAAAAGCTTGATGACGCACTCTAGGCATTCCGCACCGCTTACAAGACACCGATCGGCACCACGCCCTTCAGACTTGTTTACGGGAAGTCATGTCATCTACCAGTCGAGCTGGAACATAAATCCTACTGGGCGATTCGAGCAGTTAACATGGATATGGTAAAAGCAGGGGAGGAACGATTGCTTCAGCTGAACGAACTGCAGGAATTGCGTGAAGAAGCTTATGAGAGTTCGAGGCAATACAAGGAAAAGACTGCTAAGACACATGATCAGAAATTGAAAGTTAAGAAAAATTTAAATATGGAGATCGTGTGTTGCTTTACAATTCTCGTCTTGAACTTTTCCCAGGAAAATTGCGATCCAGGTGGACTGGTCCCTACACCGTCACAAAGGTGTTTTCGTATGGGACAGTAGAGATACAAGGGGAAGATGGAAATCCTTTCAAAGTGAACAGATATAGGCTGAAGGAATACATTGAAGGAGCTGTTAACGAGGGATACGTGGAGGATATTCGTTTGTAGTATACCCTTAACTTTTTTACCCTCTATCTTTTAAAGTTTTGTTGTCTTCTACTTTGGCCACAAAACTTTTAACTTTTGTACTTTCGTTTGTAGTATACTTTTATAGTTTTATACTTTCACCACGAGACTTTTAGACTTATATTTTTATACTTTTATACTTACACCACGAGACTTTTAGACTTTTACGTTTTATACTCCTTAATTTTTAGCCCTCTAACTTTTAAAGATATTTTTTTTTGTTTTAAGTTTTTTTGTCTTCTACTTTCGCCACGAAAATTTTAACTTTTCTACTTTCGCTTTTAGTATACTTCTATAGTTTTATACTTTCACCACGAGACTTTTAAACTTTTACGTTTTATACCACTTAACTTTTTGACTTTCGTTCAGTATACAAATTCAACCCCGCAGCAACGCGCGGAGACGGCAAACATCTCGTATATATGATTATTAATCAGTTTTATTTATTAAATTGATTAGAAAGGACATTTAGTATTTAAATATTAAATATATATAAGACATATATATATATATTTAATATAAACGATAATGATAAAGTGATTATCGGGTTAAAGGATGTTTAATATATGTTTGAAACATATTTAAAATATGTTAATATATATTTAAGTGTTAATATGCAAAATTAGGGTTTTCTAAGCCGCTGTTCTGTCAAACCCGAGTAAACGATAATGAACTAAGCTTTGAAATTTTAAAGCATGTTATAAAATGTTAAAACGGATAATACCCTAAGTCAGTTTTGAATTTTTAATAAAGAAATGAGAAAAACGGGAAATTAGGGTTTCAGAATATGATTGTTTAATATAAAATAATCCGAAAGGTATGGAGACTTGATTTTTGACATAGAACTATGTTTATATATATAATAAGTATATATAAAGTTAAAACGGATAAATGGTAAAGTATTTAAGATACTGAGTTAATCGGATATTTAGAAGTTCATGCGGACCGGAAGGATATACACCTGTACACTGGGGTTTCTGGCAAAAGCGAGGGTGTCGCATAAATCCCAACTGGGAAATGGCATCCCTCACTGGGTGATCCCGGAGTGAGCGTTTACTTATAGGAATGCGTGTCTTCATATTATTAACAAAAGAAAAGGATAATGGCCTAAAGGGCATTTTGGTCATTTTGACCTTTAAAAGGAATAAACTTAATAACTAAGTATTATTAAGTTAATAAAGAGTTAAAATAAACATAGTAAATGTTTATTATATTAAACCTTGCTTAAACGCCGTACAATACACGATTAGGTTTAATTAGAAAGCATTACGGAGGTTTTCTCTAAATTAACTGCTTAAGAGAATTAGGTGAGTTCTATGAGCCCACTTTTAAATGTTTTAAATGTTTTAATGTTTTCGGGCTGATATACATGCAATGATATATACTGTTTACTTGAAAAGTATTTGAGATGCCTTTACTTGTTTTGTGTTGATACACATACGTGGAAAAGTTATAATACTTATAACTGTTTTAAAGTTATTATTACCTGTTATTACTTTTTCGGGAAGGTTATAATAAACGGGTAATATAAAGGATGAAACTTTTATATAAAGCTTTGAGAAATGAAAAATGTGAATGTTTGGTCTAAGCCTATGTATAGGACTAAGTGTCGGGTAAATATGATCTTATTAGCCTTGTTATGCAAGACCCATAACATTATATTTATGAAACGCTTATTTCCATATACGGGTAATGGACTGGTGTTGAAACGGTTATGAGTCCAAATACAAGAGTTATTTAAATGGAATTTTAAAAAGATGAAAAGGTTTAAAAGGTTGAAAATGTGAAAAAGGTTGAAAAGGTTTTAATCTAAGCAGATATTGTCTAGTGAAAAGGGAAAAGGTGGTTGTGCAACTAGAAGCGGGGAATGACGGTTCCCCGGGGTAACGACGGTTACTCTATGAAAGGTTTCGGGTGGCGACGGTTGCCCGAGGAGCTAACGTGGTTCCAATAGACAATGCTTAGTAGAATGAATAGTTAAATGTTTTGGTATAATTCTGTTATGTCTTATACCTGATAAGGGATAAATGATTGAATGTTATGGTATAATCCTGTTTTATTTTATGCCTATCAAAACGTTTATAAAGAAGGGGTCGTTAGGCCCAAATGTTTAAGGTAACCTTTCAAGGAAAGGTAAAAGTTTTAAATACTTAGAACTCACCAGCGTAAGCTGACCTTTAAAAGCATGTATGTCAGGTATCGGTGATGTTTAAAGTGGCAACGGAAGGGCTCTAGCAAGGGCAGATTAGATGGGCAAGCTATCAGGAATGACTCAGTAGTAGACTGGCATACCTATAGATAAGATCTAGTTATAGATTATGTTATTATCTTCCTTACTATTGTAACTCGTTATATATATAAATGAAAAGTTTTTTAATTCCGCTGCTTAGTTATCTCTGTTGTACCATGTGTTCATGAGTAAATCTGACACGTGACCCCTCCTGGAGCCAAGACTGGGAGTGGGCGTCACAAGTTGGTATCAGAGCCTTGGTTTAAGAGATTTAGATACTAGCACGGTATCTAGACTTAAACTAGGACTCTTGGTAAACAAAGTAAGGTAAGATAGGGAATGTAAATGCCAGTCAGGATAGTCATGCCCATAGGAAAAATGTTGCACATGGAACATAGGAGGTAGGACTTACGATATGCAAGTGCGGAGAATACCCGATTACATTTAGCTACTGCAATTTGGTATTTTACCCAAATAAACATATCATAGGTTCTAACTGTTGTGTGGCCTAGTGCGGGGTAGGTTAACTGACAGTGAGATACGTGGTCAATAACTTGTAAAGAATGCCTAGAGAAAGGTAGTTGTAAAGGACCGGTTTTAAAATTTCCGGTAAAGAATAAAAGGAATAGTACGAACACCAGGGATGACTGTGATGAGAATAACTGGGTTGTGAACGCATCATAATAATATAAGTGCACGTATATAATTATCATGAATTCAAAATTTGGAAACTTCACGTCACATGAGTTCTAAAGTGTCAGACTATTTTGATCGTAAGATTAGAAGATTAGAAATCATACTCATGATAGGAATGCGAATGAGACATCCGATACGAAATCTGATGTCAGTAAAGACGAGTACCTTCAGCATAGAAATGAAAGCCGTTATGTTAGAAACAGTGGCAGAAGCATTGAAGGTTACTTTGCTATCAATTGTTAATCAATTTTCGGAAGCTTTGACGAGGAGAATGTCCAATAAAGTTACCGCTAGTGGAGCTAGTCTCAAGGAAGCTTCTGGTAGAAATAGACTCCCGACGAAAGGCAAATGAAAAACGGTACAAGGATGAAAAAGGTCTTTGTTTTGGTCAAAAATTCACAAAGGAATTTCGTATTCCAAACTTAGAATGTGAGGTAGTGTGCTTGTCAATATGCTCGAAATGTAAAACTGAACACAAGGATGTAACGAGGGAAAAATCCAGGATTCTTCGAGTTGCCTCTAGGAATCCTAGCAAAAAAACCTTGGGAGCCGGCCTGAAGAGCCCGCTACCACATAATTTTATTGATAGGAAACTGAAAATTACAAGTGTTTTGGAGGTTTGTTCGATCAGGCTAAGTGTTACAGAGATCGTATGCTATCAGAGCTAAAGCGTGAATGAGTTGTGTGTTCCTATTGATCGAGTCCTCGTTTATATAACAAACTAACAACTAACTAACTATCCGGGATTCTCGGGATCTTCTTTCCCCACTTCTCTTGACCGTTGAAGGAGGTGTGACCCACTTTTCCACGTGCCAGTTAGTTAAGACCGAGTCTTCAGGAGGCGGTTAAGCTCTATAACGTTCCTGAAAACAAATAAAGCACACGGCAAAAATAAAGGTTAGTCGATAATAAATATTCAGGATACCTGACTAGACGGGATTCCCAAACCGTAGCGAGATTCCTGGTCTTATGTAGCTTTTCTGTGAGCATCCTGAAATCGACCCCTAACAATTGCCCCCGAATCTCGGCTGCCTGTGGATAAGATTTACAGCTGGCGAGATTCGCTTAACCCAGAAGTTCACGCCGTTATTACGGTAAAAGCAGTTGGATGTGACGTTTTTTACGGCGTCCGATTGATGGGATAACCATCATTACTTTTCTTTAAATACAAGATTCCGAGATCATAACTTCACCATCTTCTCCCAAAAAACCCTTTCGAGCTTCTTCGACGTTTCAGGTCAGTTTCTTCTCTTCTTCTCCGGCTTCTTTTCGCTTTACTTTATTCCGGTCATGGCGAAGAAGAACACTCGTTCTGCCACTCCTTCCTCCTCATTGAACATCGAGGACTTCATTGATCAGGGGATTCTTCCCTACAATGAAGAAGAAACCTGCAATTTCTCCGACGGCGACATCCGCCAGTTGAAGGAGTCTGGTCTTTTTCCGCCATCGGCCGTCATTCGGAGTTTCGATTCCCGGCTGAAGGCCGATTGCATGTCCAAAACCTGGGTTTGTTTTCTCTACTATCCTTTCCTTCTTGGAATGTCCTATCCCTTTCCGGCCATCGTAAACGAATTCTTCAAAATCACCGGCCTTTCCTACTCCCAAACAATGCCGATGGTATGGAGGATTCTTTTCTCTCTTGATAACTTGAACAATTCCCGGAAGCTTGAGATGGGGATTCCCGAAGTTTGTGCCGCTTATAACCTGAGAACCCACGGGTTCAGTCGCTTCGTTCTTCAAGCCCGCTCTTCCTACTCCCAATTGATTCCTCGTGCGTCACACAATGATCACGACTGGAAGAGAAAGTTCTTATTTGTCAAACGTGAATCCATCGTTGGGGGTGATTCATTGACGATGAAGTGGGTTCTGAAGGGTAGGAAACTGATTTAGGCATTGTATTTGAGTTTCTTTGAATTTTGCTAATGATCTTTTAATGTTTCTTGCAGCTCCCAAATTTTCTGATCTTGTTGAAGTGACTGAAGAAGCTGTAGAGAGGACTGCCTCTTTTCTGGAGATCCCACCTGCTAACAAAACCTTCGCTATCGAGAGCGCCAACAGCGAACAAAGCTTCTCAATCGATCATTCAGAAGTCGTCATGTCTAGTACGTAGTTGAACTTCTCGAGCATATGTTTTGAATTAGGCTTCCTAATCCTGACTGCTTTCTTTATTTTATACTAGCAGCTCCCAAGCCTGCAACTGGATTCTCCCTAGATGATCTGACCTCCTACCTAGAGATGAAAGAGGAGAAGCCCGAGCCCCTGACCAGCATCCGACCTCCTACTACCAGGGCCAAAACAGTTTCCTCCAGCAAGAAGAGGAAGGGCTCGGAGGGTACTGTATTCCTGGAGAGCTTTGATGGACTGAGCCCCGCGGAGACTGGTAACAAGCTTCTGAGCCTTATAGAGTTTCAGACCGTTGGCTTCACGATTCTGACGAGAATCTCATTTATGTTGGAACTTGTGATCTTGGGAAGGCCTTTCCTCAGGATTCTGACAGGAATCCTAACCAAATATAATCTTTCGCAGCTCAAAGCTTCAATCGACTTTTAGATTCAAACGATCATTTATTTTTTCACCTTGTTTGGGATTCCTACGGGAATCCTGAATACACTTTTCTCGGCATTCGTCTCAACTTACTCCAGAACCTGAAACAATCATAAGAAGCTTCTTGGCCTTCGGCCGAAGCTGATGTTTCCGAGAGCAACTTAAGTTTAAAAATGAGCTGGGAATAAACCCGTGCATTTCTGGGGACAGGCCCATGCAATTCTGGGGACAAGCCCGTGCAATTCTGGGGATAAGCCCATGCAATTCTGGGGACAAGACCATACGTATGTGACATGAAAATGCCAAAACCTTAGATAACACGTTAGTGTTATAAACCGCGAGAACCCTCCCAGCAGCCTCCAGTGACAAGATTGTCAGCCACCCCTGGAGTGGACTGGTTCGGCAACCTTTAGCATACTGGGGGACAACGTGCGCTACTGGCGAGGGTCGTGCGCTACTGGCGATTACCCAAACTTAGGAGAGGAGTCGGCCTCTCAAACCTTAGAAGGTATGCAGGATACCTTAAACGTAGGAGAGGTGGCCAACCTCTAACTGGGGATATACCCAAAATTCTCTAGGATTCTCTAATTCTGCAAAACACTCAATGCTTGGTGAGGGGTGGGTGTTAGCTCAGCTAACACCACTCCGATGCTTAAGTCAGTGTGACAATCCGACTTTTCAGGTCAATTTCTGACAATAACTGCACGTAAACCGTATTAAATGTTATGTGAACATTTATGTGCTTAACTGTGTTGACTTGCTGACTTTAGCAAATTAGGGTTTTGTGTGATCAATCACTACGAGCATACACGAAAATTTAAACGTTTGAAATTCTATGATTTTATGTGGAATTAAAACATATAAATACATATACATATGATTTAATGATATTTATAATTTGGTGTAATTAAATGATTTAATTACAATTCAATATTTATAATTTATGTACTTTAAATATATGGAGGTTATAGATTTAAAAACCTATGATTTTATGTGACTTTAAAATAGAGAATTGAGAATTGTTATTTGCGATTTTAGGTAGTCGATCGTTTAAGTTTATATTTTCCTATTAAAGTTATACGATCTATATATATTAACGTCCTTCGTATATTCGTTGTTAAAAACATTTCCCGTTAATTCCGTTAGAGCCGTTAGCCTTTATAAAACCTCGGGGGCTTATCTTGTCATTTATGAAACAGGTTTCTATTTAATTAAACCTAGAGGGACTATAGTTGCCAATACCCTAAAGTCAATTAAATGACATTTACATCACCATTCAAATCGGTGACGGTTTCCAGTCCCCCCACTGCGCCGATCATTAATCCGGCCATCAAGACCCTCGACGGTTACCAATGTGCCTCTCCAATCGGACCTAATTATATTCGAAATCATTGAGGGACAAATCATAAGATCCTCTCAAAATCCCTCTCGCTCGTTCCCAGCGGTTGTGAGCCGAAACCCACCTCAAGCAAACTACGAACTCATAAATTCTGGCCGACCACTACTCAATCGACCTTCATTTGATCACCGTTGAATTCGCCCTTCGACTCTGATCAAGCAGAGAACATCAATTTCAGAATCGGTGTAACAATCGGAATTGTTATCGGAACTGTCGGGCTCGGTTTCGGTGTTTATAATTGGTGATCTCGCATCCTCGTCTGGATCCTCAAAAATTGTAATCGTGTTACTCAGCCTTAAACATTCTAAACATCTTGATTCTTCGACTTTAACCTCTTTAGTCATTGATTTTGTCGAGTTGGAGTCAGAATCAGTCAGAATGCTATCATCATCAACATGACGAGCAATCAAAGCAATTGTAATTGGAGCAATTTTCCTTTTAGCCTCAGAATCTGCATTCCAAGCAAATTCATCTGGATGCCAATACACCTTAATTAATCCTTCATCAAAAGAAACAGCTTTATCTTCAATCTTAGAACTTTCACTTGGTGAATAAAAACCATATGAGCATGTTGACCGGACTTTAGCTTGTTTTCAATTTAATTTGGACATTCTCTTGCAAAGTGACCATAAACAGAACACTTATAACACTTAACCTGCGATTTGTCCAATACAATTTTACCATCCTGATTAAACCTTTTCTTGCCAGTTCTGTTGAAAAAATTCTTTGTTCGGCGAACTAACATAGCATATTTCCAGTTCAAGTCCATCTCTTCCAAATGATCATAATCAATCTGATCGTAATCTTCATTTGCCAGCTCAGCATTATTAACAGCACCAGTAATAACCCCGAAATATGAAGATACCAACGCGGACATTAAAGCATTATAATCATCGGTGGTTTGAGCAGACAATGCATTTTGAGTTGAAGAACTCGAAACAGAAACATTACAACCAGCAGAATAACAAGGAGTTTTCAGATTTACCTGCAATGAATGTTGTGGGAGGTGCAGAACTATGAATATTAGATTTCCCGACATTCATTGTAGAATAATTACCGCCAACATACACTGCAGGATTCTGAATTTGTGCAGGAAGTGATTTATTCACCATCAACACCATATCTCTAGCCTAAATTCTTTGAATTAAATCATTGAACGATAATCCCGGATATTCTTTATCATGGGTGATCATCATCACATAATTCTCCCACTTCTCTGGCAAAGCCTCTAGAATCTTTTCTTTCATATCAGCTTCTTCCTTAGTAAGACTTACCAAACGCATTTCACTCATTAAGTGAGCGAATCTGGCAATCAGATTTGAAATTGATTCATTTCTATAATGCTTGAAACTATCAAATTCCTTCATTAAAACTTTCGGGCGACTCTTCTTATATTGGTCATTGCCTTCACATCTCTTTTCCAGTGCATCCCACAGACTCTTTGAAGTATAGTTACCAGACAATTAATGAAGTAACTCTTTAGGCAAAGCCATCGTCAAAGTACCATAAGCTTTCTTTCAGCTTCATAAGCTTTCTTCTGCTCAGATGACATCTTCCGTTGAAGAATGGGTTCAGCTGTTTCATCCTTAGGATAGACATATTGATTAGTAAACGCCAACCACATATCGATGTCATTTGTATCAACGTAAGCTTCAAATCGTTTAACCCAGCTATGATAATCTTCCAATTTGAGCAATTTGGGAACTTTCTGACTTGTTCCAATTTCATTATCATAATTCATCATTGTTTGCATCGTTGCTTGAACCAAATTTTGAATAGCCGCGAACGCTTGAAAATCGGACATTGTAAAAATCGGGTTACTGTTCAGTCCGAAGTTGGTCCGAACCTCGTCCGAATCACGACCGAACCTTCTCCGAACAATATAAGACCGAACTCTGTCCGAACCTTAGTCTCGGATGACCAACCGAACTTGAACCGAATGTTGTCCGAACTCTCACCGAAACACTTCCGAACGATGTCCGAACCTTCACCGAACCAGAGAATGACCGAACTTCGTCCAAACTAGGAGTTCGGAGCGGTTACTCCGAAGTTGGCCGAACCTCAAACAACTCCGAACACTATTGACACCATATTCGCGATTTTGAGAAATTTGAACGAGATTTTTGACAGAAACGCAAGCACACTCGATAGAAACAATCTAGAAGCAGATTTTCGATGAAAAGCACACTCGAGAAGATCAAATGAACTCCAAAATGATACTCATTTTCGTATAAACGTGAAAGTTTGACTCAAAACTTCGAAAAACAGAGATTTCCGACCAGTAGAACAAACCAAATGCTCTGATACCACCTGAAAATACGTGAGCGGTAGATCGTCTACTTAGTCGTATAGAAATCAATGTAAAACGAGTTAACACAAAGAGTAAATACAATGGAACTTGTATTAGACCACTTAGAGTTTACACAGAAAACACATAGAAGATTTCTCGAGAAGTTCCTAAACAGAATACAAACCATTCTATTTATACATGCTGAAACCCGACTGGCCGAACCTCCAGTTCGGACAAGTTCGGACTTGTCCGAACCTAGAGTTCGCCAGGAGTTCGGCCAGCAGAACTCTTGCATGATCTTGTCTTGAATCCTATACTTCACATGACGAACAGGAACCATGTATCAACACATAATCATAATTTATTCAAGTGGGTCCTAGCTTCCTATTCATGACATCAATCAAGTATAGCTCAAATTTCATTGTCTGTAACATGCATAAAAATAAAGGTCAACTAAAATAGTTGGTGAGTAAACATAAGGTTTACTACAATATAATAGTATAAAGAAAACAATTCACATGCCAAGCGTAGACTCAAGCAAATATGTATAACTACAAGAGTAAATTACACAGAAGGTCCTTTATGTTTTACCTCGTTTGCGAATTAGGTCCTTTAAGTAAAGTTGTTTCATCTGACATCTTTTATGTTTTCATTCTGTTTCACCGGAGGTCCTTTATCACTAACGGGGTTAAAAACCATAGTTAAGTCAAGGGTAATTTAGTCAATCTTATAAATTCATTAAAATTTAAATTAAAAAAAACAAAAAAAACCTTTTAATATTAAAGGAAGTGCATAAACACACACAAAAACGATCGGTCAGATCTGCGGTCACGCCGTGGCGGTCGGCGTAACAACGGAGACCGTTCGCCGTTTAATCCGGTAATCGTCCTTCGTGGTCCGGCCGAAGGAAATGGCGGTGTGGAAAATACAGGCGGTGGTGGAGAGAGAGGTTTTGAGCTGTATTACGACGACGGAGCAGGCTCCGGTCTACAACCGTTGCCGCCGACGATGTCGGAGTTTCTAATGGGATCAGGATTTGACCGATTGCTTGATCAATTATCGCAGATCGAGATAAATGGATTAGGCCGGTCAGGACTTCCTCCGGCGTCAAAAGCAGCGATCGAATCTATGCCGATGATCGAGATCTCAGATCTACACATTAGCACGGAATCGCACTTCGCCGTTTGCAAAGAAGCGTTCGTCCTCAGATCTGAAGCTCGCGAGATGCCGTGTAAACACATCTACCACTCCGATTGTATCCTTCCGTGGCTCAATCTCCGAAATTCATGTCCGGTTTGCCGCCACAAACTCCCAACGGATTCAACAGATTCGAATTCGAACAATCTAGAACGCTCTGAACGAAACGATGAAGAATCAGGAGCAGTTGGATTAACGATCTGGAGATTACCTGGTGGCGGATTTGCAGTTGGGAGATTCTCGGGCGTTAGAAGAGCCGGAGGCGGTGAGAGGGAGCTTCCGGTTGTGTATACCGAAATGGACGGTGGATTCAATAGCAATTCCGGTACTCCGAGGAGGATTATGTGGGAATCTAGAAGGAATATTGTTGGAGGAGAAAGTGGAATTAGAAGAGTTTTCCGCAACATGTTCTCGTTTTTGGGTAGATTAAGACCGTCTTCCAATTCGATTTCCAACTCCGGTGGTGGCTCGATTCCGAGAAGTCGGAGTTTATCGAGCTCTATTTTCGGTAGAATGTCAAGGAGACGAAGTAGAACTTGGATTCTGGATGAACAACATGGTATGTCCCATTGGTAATTAACTAATTCGATTTGATAATTCGAGGTTCAGGATTGGAATTGAATGGAATCAAAGTTCACTGGTCACAAAAGGTTTTTTTGTTTTTTTTTAAATTTAAATTTTAATGAATTTATAAGATTGACTAAATTACCCCTGACTTAACGGTGGTTTTTAACCCCGTTAGTGATAAAGGACCTCAGGTGAAACAGAATGAAAACATAAAGGATATCGGATGAAACAACTTTACTTAAAGGACCTAATTCGCAAACGAGGTAAAACATAAAGGACCTTCTGTGTAATTTACTCTAACTACAATGAATGTTCATAATCAACCCTGATAACTAGTGTCCTTAACCCAAATGCCGCTTTCGGTCAATAGATGGGTTAAACTAAAGTCTAAATTAGACTTCAGTCACCTAAATGTTGCTTCTCGGTCAAAAGATGGGTGGGATGTCAACCCAATGGACCCATTATTATTACCATAGGCTTAGTGTTGTTAATGATTATGCTAGAATGATAGAATATAGACTTTAAATAACAACCACATATTTAACATAAAGCATAAAATCACTCATAGACATAGAATGAATCGTATAGCTTGTAAAATGAATAAAGATTGAGTATTTGAATATGTATAGATACTACATCCCAAAACTTGAAAAGACAAAGGACTATGAATACTCACATGGTTGGATGATAAAAGTCACACAAACGCAATTCGTTAAAGGTTTCGACAATCCTGAAGATTACCCTAATAGAATGTATGATACAAGAATGAATGCCAATATAAAATGAACTTGTATGACTTGGTGATTTCTAGATTTCTTACATATTTGGAGATTTATTCTAGACTACAAATCGTCAAATAAATCAAAAGATTGTAGTAATTAGATTAGTGAATTTCATGATGATTCTAATTCCAAAATTTATAACAACCATGTTAACGACTAAGGGGTTGTTTGGTTGAATCTAAATAACCTCTTAATAGTTCTAATCTTAATCGTTCAGATTAAGAGTGTTCATTTCGCTAAATTTCATCACCTCTTAATGACTAAAATGTCTTAATCGCCCAGACCCAAACCTCTTAATTGGTCAGCATAAAAGACCATTTGAACTAAAAATATCATGCCTCTTTTGCCCCTCCCCATATGCGCTCTCTCTCTAGGCCTCATCTCCCCCATCGATAGTCTTCACCCTCACAACTGCCAACCTCCACCATTCAAGCCGCCCTCGTCCACCATTCTATTCGCCATCCTCCACAGCAGCCGCCATCGAATGATGTAGGAATTATATAACCAGTTTATTAATGATGACCAAACTCTATTAATTACAAATTCCAGTTAGCAGTTGCACATAGAAAGCAAAATTGATGATTAACATAAATATCCCAATGAATCAACGTGATGATGAAATCAGTTTAGACTACATGTTTCAATCGAAGAGAAAAATAACTAATCAGACTTGAAGGGGAAAATCGAAGTATTGCACTAGGAAAAATCAAGACTTTTTAGGGATTTGATTTGAAGTAAGAAAGGAATCAAAGTCTCTGTCATTGCTCTTGAAAAGTTTGTATAGACCAGTCGCACAATGGTTGTTATTAGGGGACAGAAGACAATATTCAAGAATTATTTATGGACAAAGTAAAGATAGGGGAAGTCCGCCCCATTGTGCTATATCACAGTTTGGTTGTGTTTATGGGTTTGGTGAAAATTAGTATAGAAACGGTGCGAAGTGTACGAAGTTAAGTGAACGCGTCATCATGTGTACTATATAAAAAAGTATAAATTTTTACATCATCGATAAATTAATTATTCATTATTAAGTGATCTAATCAAACATATACATTTTATTTTAGCAAGAAATAGTTAAAAGGGGTAAAATAGTCATTTTGTACCATTATTCAGAGATCCAACCAAATAACACTTACTAGTTTAGCACTGTATGATTTAGAGTTGTAAGGGTGGGCGGAATGCTCGTCGATTTCTTCGGCATCATCATCGGCATCATACATGTCGATTCGGCATGTATACCTTGGGGCGAATCATCATCGGCATGGATCACAAGTTTTTCGGTATTTGAATGCCGAAGTATGCCGATATTTTTGTGTGTGTGAGGGGTGCCCACTTCCAAGTTTACCGAGATTTTATGGTACCCACTTCCAATCATGCATACCCACCAATTCTACATCAATCTTCTCTCTCATGTTGGCATCACCTCATTGGTCAGATTTTCATGCCTAAACCATGCCTAAATCAAGCATACCTCCCACCCTAAGTGGTAGTATGGATCGGTTATTCATGATATACATTATGAATCAATTAACAACACAAAACAAAGCATCTAAATTTCCTTGTAACTTGTATTAACTAGTCTATAACACAAGTACAAGATGACATAATCAACTCTCCTCTCAGACCCCTCACTCTGAATACACCTTACAACTGTGTGTAAATTTAAGCACACTTGAAGTATTTATACTACGTATTGTCCAACGAACCAGACCACCCAGCGAACCACAGGTTCGTTACTGGTTCGTCTCCAGTTCGTTGTCTAGTTCGTTGTGAGGATCTAAGACAAAATTCAACAAACATAACCAAACAACTAAACCTGGAATTAGACATACAAGATGTCCTAACAAGAGTCTCTTACCCGATCAGACATCTTACCGGTTCAAAACTTAATGAAACAGATGCTACCAAACAACCCTTGAATCATGATTCATAACATTAATAAAAAATAGTAGCACATCGTATAAGAATAGTCAATTTGATCAAAACACAAAAATCCTAGAAATCCTCAAATCGAATAAGAACCCTAGAAATTTACTTTTAAAATTAGCCGTCAAAATCATAAATTGATTGAAGGCTTTTGTAGAACATGAAAAACTAATGAGTTAGAAAAAATAATTACCCGAAAAGGTTGAGAATGAGTCGGAATCGCATGATAAAGTTCCAAGCCCTAGAAATTGTTCTTAAATTGGAGCTCAAATTTTTGCAGCAATTTGAAGATGGAGGAGACCAGAGAATTTCAAAAATTTTAGTAGGGATTTGGGAGTAGTAGATATTGTATTTGCCGGTTCTTTGGAGATAAGGTTTAGTGATCATGGCGTATTTAATGCTCCTGAGAGGTGACGTTTGCTTTTCTGACACACCGGCTGCGGACGAATTGACAGTTTTTACTTTTTCAGAGGTGTCAAGGACACGTGGTGTGATCCTCACGCTTCATTTCAAAATTTAAAATGATTACACTTCTTCATAATCAAAGCGGGAAGGGTATAAATAACCCTTCTCCCTTTCACTTTTCATCGTCGAAACGAAAAGTCGTTTTCATCTTTTCCTCCCTGATTTCTAACCCGAGAAAATTTCTTACGAGTTCTCCCATGTCGTCTGATCACCTTGAGGTTCAAGATATCGCATGTTCTATAAGCCAGTTAGACCTCGATACTCTGGCTAGAGATTATCATATTGAACCAGAGTGAGAGGTGACACCGCCGTCTCCGGCAAGGCATGCTGGTGTACATAAAAGTATACATATTTTTATATCAAATATTCCTCACTTTGGATCATTTTCTGGTATATTATTTATAGAACAGTTTAATATTATTTCATATCTAGTTTTCAGATTGATCCAGGGCCAAAATCGCAAAAAAAAAATGTAAAACATGCGTAAAAGACAAGAAATCCGAAGACTTCGAGGTTTTTGGCCCAACACGGGTCATGTCTCATTAACACACCTGGTGCCCCCTTGCAGATAGGACAAAGTGGCTGACTTTTGTCTGATCACGTGGCATTCTCTAACAACACAGGTCGTGCCTAGGTTGATGACGAGTCGTGGCCTTCTGACACACTGTACGATCAAGATCCGAAAAGATCCGTTGACTTTTGAGCTCAAACACGGGTCGTGCCACTTTGGCATGGGTCATGCCTCTCAAACATCTGGGTCTATAACCATCAGCCCTCCTCCCTCATTCAACTTGATCAATTCTTCCCTTTTTTTTCTCCTACTTTTCGTTTTTGAACCGTTTTGTTAGTATTTTTGGCTCCTTAATCGAAGATTGTAAGACTTTATCATAATTTGAATTTATTTATGTTTGTCTTTGAACTTCTCATCTTCATTTATGGTTGGGTATTCATTAAAGTCATGATTTGCAAAACTTATACTCACTTAGGTGAAACAAACCATTGTTGAGTTGGTAACATGAATCTATAAACTAACCTTAAGGTGTGTAACAATGACTTTGGATTTAAATCTCTCTATAATGAAAGTTTGTTATTGGTTCTTACAAACAAAACTTACTGTGTATTTTAGACCATTCGTGCCCTCAAAAGCATGTTAATCGATAAATGACAATATGTTGGGAGTTAAAGTATTGACAACACTCTCCATGCTCTGTAATACATTCATGTTCGCGTGTCTATGTAAACAACACGTTATTCGCGTGAAAGCGGTTTAAAGGTCAAGGTTTGGGATTCTGGGTTGGTAATAGTTTACCACTTCGTGCACGCGAGAGCGGCACGTTTGTAGACTTGGTTGTGGTTACAACTAACTATGTACGCGCGAGAGCAGTGCATGAGAGATAAGTATACAAAGACTTGGTTGAAGGTCCTCTTAATAGTTATCCTTGCCGGTAGACAAGAGGGACGTATGATTATAGGAAAAAATATATATATATATAAAATTATTATCGGGCAATAAAAATAGTTATAATTATTAAAATTCAATAATCCATAAAGTAAAAGATAAGTATACAAAGATTAAAAGATCACTAATATTTAAATTGAATAAAAATTGGCGGTATTAAAAATTAAAAATAAAGTAAAAGATAAGTATAACAAATGTTAAAAGATCAGTAAGGATAGTGATTCGACGATAAGAAGTATTTCTAATTTCTTTACAAACATTATGCAAACAAACACTTCATAAATCATAACAAAACATTCTAATTCTAACTTCATTCTTTCTCCAACCAAACATGTCACCATTTGAATTCAGATCTCAATTTTAATGAGTTGTGCAAATCAAATAGGTTAGAAATGGAATTCAAAATTTTCATCGACTTCCAACCAACCAAATAGCCCCTTAATATATCGAAGGCCTTTTTTATGTGCCACATAAATTATCCCTAAAATAAACATTATTCAAGAAAAGCTCTCTACATAGCATACTGACTAGAATATTCATCGAACAAACATAAATCAACAATATTCAACAAATACTTGTTATACCATATAACCATCTATTCTTTCGGGGCTTGAATACCTCCTTGAGCCGAGCCTTGGTATCCTTAACAGCAGTAACAAGTAGGGCAAAAAGAGATTCATGACAACAACACAACACTTTTTTTTCTAATATCCTTTAACAAAACAAAGAAACATTGTGTTATTTACTCGATGGCCAAAGAAATCTGATGAAAGTACAGTAGCAAAGAAACCAAAGACATCCTAGAAGCTATCCCATAAGGGTTAAGTTAAGAAGTACCAAAGCACTTCAATAACCTTCAGAACAATAAACAATAAACATATGCACTCTAGTTTCTGTAAACCAACTAGAATCCTGACACTTTCGAATCGAAATTACAGCAGGTCCTTCCCCCACCCCAACACACACACACACACACAAGCAAGTTCTACACTTGACTTCCCACAGAAAAAAATTGCTGATCTTGACTTCAGATGTGAGAAATGTGTACCTTGCAGTAGACAGATAATGGAGAGAGCATGTTGCCACATGGGTGGCTTTGGGACAGCTTAATCTTAAAACCATGTGCCATTTCTTGTAACAGCCAACCCAGAATGCTCTGTTAAATGGAAAAAAAAAATGCAGTCAGTTATATATAAGGGTTTGTTTGGTTGGACGGGATGAAAATATACACAAGGTATGGTATTACATTTCATCATCATGTTTGGTGGACCTATAAGAATTGAAACTAATTGGTAAACATGTATAGAAATATTCGTTAAGGTAATCAAGTTTTAATTAAAACTGCAGGATGCTATCAAATAATTGCTTTTTGAATTAATTTTCCATAGCATATCTGCATATGTAAAATCTTAATCATAGTTGATGCATAATTTAACAAAAAGACATCAAAAGATTAATAAAATAAAATAAAAAACAAGAAACCCTATAATAAGATCAGAAGTAAAACATAAGATTCTTTTAGTTAGATTTGCATATAAAAATAATAATAATTCAAATATTGTATTAGAAATATCAGAAAGGTTTGCGGATATTGAAGTTTACAAGAATGCAGAGGCTTATGGTGGATTTGCATTCCATTCCATGATGCATATGGGGAGAAAATAGAACACCTATTGCCCATGGAATGAAAATTACAAAGTTATAGGAAATCATATGTCACGTGGAGCCCTAAATCCAGAACAAACAGCATGATACAAGCAGAAAATAATAGAAAAGTGAAGATAGTTACAGTTATCGGCATGTTGACTTGACTGTCCAGTTTCAATCAAACTCAGCTCCATATCATGATTAGCCGACCAACCAGGTTCATATGTCTCAAGAAATCCAATCTTTGCCTTGTTAGGTAGGTCATGGGGATGAACAAATGGCACTCCCAGGGGCCACCCAATCTCCAACCGGATGTTGCCACATGGACTGTCAAGTGTGTGAATGTGACTCTCACACTCCTTCAATGTGCAGAATCTGAGCTTGATGCCTTTCTTGTCAGCTATGTCCTGAACTCTTTCTTTAAGAACTCTCTGAGCTTCAAGCCGTAACCTTTTTGAAGGTGGCAACGGTTTTAACCTAGAATTATTCTTCTTTCTCTTCATCAAGGGTTTCATAGATCCTGTATGAGTATAGCATCGGCTAAGGACCTGTTGTTAACAAACTTCTTTCTAAGAACTAATACTACAGAAAATAAATTTTATAATTCGATGTTATGATGACAAATGAACATAGCATAAAACTTATAACCACCAAATAAGAAAATGGTGTATTACAAAGTTCCAAAGAACATGACTCAATTCCTATAATGTAGAAGCAACAATCTCATACTATTTTCTTACGGATGGGTTGACATAGGTTATGCTTTATCCCTAAGGGGTGAAACATGTATGGAAAATATAAAGATAAAGTGAGTTAAGCAAGTTGAAAGCCACCATTTTATTCAGGAAAATATATTATCAATGAAATTATATTAACTGTTGAAATCATATTAAGTACACTCGTTCTTTAGAAATGCACTAACCTTCTTGGGCTGTAGGAAAACTGAAACTCGGAAAACTGTTTCTGTTAAAGAGTTGATCCAACGGGTGTGATCTCTGCATAAAGTCATCAACCGATACTGGAATCTGGAATTGAGCTTCAACACCATGACCAGCAGCTCTCATCTCTGAACAACTAAGACTAGTCATGGATTTAGGCATAAGTTTAAAAGAAAGAGAACACCGCCCATGCATGTTACCATGTAAATTACTAATATCAGTTCTATGCAATGCAGGGCTAACATAGCCAGCAGTAGCATGGTACAAAGCAAGTCCAGGGTACACAACCACTTCTTGAGGACCAAGATCACCATCCACAAGCACCCAACGACCATTAAAATCCCTAATATGGAAGCCAGCTTTATCAGATTTGATAATAGATATTAAACTTTTGTCAACCTGATGATCATGGTCCGAGTACATAACTAACTGCCCGTCTTCTTGAGTTGTTAAGTTATGGTGTTGAGCTCCTTGAAAAGAGGGCCTTGCATGGCAGTTAACTGATAAAACCGAAGATGATATCTCTCGATTTCTTAAGGGAACGCTATCAAGTATTTCAGTGAAGGCACAGCCACGTAGGTTTAAATAGAAACCAACTGCATCAAGTATATCACGGGCTGCTTTTCCAAGTACGACAAATATATCAGCCAATCCAGCAGGAGGGAACTCGATATCATTGTTTGGTTCTGTGGGAGTTATTCCTGGTCTGTAATCATAACTTTCTTGCCACATCTGGGGGTCTGCCGAGTATCCTGACGTTTTGCACCATTCACGGGAATCATTAATGTGAATCATATCCGCAGATGGGTATGATGGTTTTTGAATAAAGTATGGTCGAGCAGATTCTAGGCAACACCTTAAAAGAGCACCATCATTTGGTGGAAATTGTATGATGGCAGCAGAATATTGAGCAAGTGACTGTGACAAAGTGGAAACCGATAGTTTGTATGTGTCAGAAGGAAGTCCTTCAGAAGCTATTAGGTCTGTGAGCTTCACACGGCCTAAGTTTGACAAGCCATTGCCAGCCATGAATTACTACTTTCTTGAGATTGTTATTTCTCTACACCATGCACTTTGGTAGATGTATGCTGCATTATCAAAAGCGGGATTATAGAAAATCATGGTGCATTACACACTATGACTAACATATGAAGCATAAATAAATGAATGGGTGGTGCATTCAAACTGCTAAGTTCAATTAAAGCCTAAAGTTTTCACCTTCGGTAGATAGACTTGTCAATTGAAACCAACGAAAATGATAGTAATGGGAAGAGCACAATCAAAAGTCAAAACTGAGAGATCATTCATTCCCAGTTTTCCTCTTTTGATTTGTGCTCAAATGCTTTATAATTAACATCATTCAAGAAAAAAAAAATCATAAAACAGCTTCCAGTAAGCCATAACTGAGTGATTTAATTCCATTTGGATCACAATATAAATGAACAATCAATATGCTCTGTAAAGGTAAGCTACAATAAATTCAAGTATCCACATAAAAAAAAAAAACCCAATCAGTTGCATGAGTTCAAGTTTTGAGCATACCACAGCAAAACAATATTTCCAAATATGAAGTAGACGATCTAAAACCATAAAAATTCGAATCAAATCAGGTAAGAAATTTCACCAAATCAATGAATAAAGCGCGTCATTCTACGCACCTTGTTTTCGATACACTCAAGCAGCCACTGCAATTATTTCAGAAGAACTGGGATCGAACTTAGACGACAGCTGCCCTAAAAATTTACAGGAACAACTTACGATATTTCTCAGAGAAAACCCTAGTTTTTTTTTTAATATGATGTCGATATGTGATTCCGGTGCGGCTGACCGTCGAGCAGCCGCTTCGCTTCTTTTCTCTCTCAAGAGTTCCTTCTTTTCTTTCCCGTTTAATTGCGAAAACATATGTCCCAATCCTTTCAACACGAGACTCTGTGTGTTTTAAGTTGTTAGATTAAGGTTTTCGAAAAGAGTTAATTACAAATTCGGTCCCTGTCGTCTCGGTCAAATTATAGAATCCTTCAAAATGGAACATTTTGCATAGGGTACACTATGGTATTTTGGTTTTTAGCAAACTCTATCCAAAACATTAACTCCGTTTGAGAACTTCAGTTAAATCTAGAGGTATTTTTGTCTTTTAATCTAAAGTATACTTATTAATGCACTGTATAATCTTTTAAAGTTTAAGGACTATTAATGTACTTTAATCAAAGTAGTTAAGATTATAAAATATTTCACAATTTATGTACTTTAATCAAAGTAAATTAAGATTATTAATGCATTGTATAATCTTTTAAAGTTGCAAGACTATTTATGTACTTTAATCAAAGTAATCAAAGTAATTAAGATTATAAAATATTTATGTACTTTAATCAAAGTAATTAAGATTATAAAATATATCACAATTGACTCACCACCCATCTCTCTTCCGCATCTTTTTCCTCTCTACAAAAACCGTCAGAATACCACCACCACTCTCGGCATACCACCGCCACCACCACAGTTACCACCACGGTCGTCGTTTCTGACCACATCATTGAGTTCGTGATCGCACACCCCCACCATGAATTACCATCAATGGTGATTAAATTGAAAAAGGTACATCGGTTGTTTCTCCTCCCCCATCTAAGATTGTGACTTTGAAACTTTTCTCCGGCAATCATTTAACCGTAACCGATAAACCATCAATGCTCTTCACCCCTGTTCTTTTCCAATTTAAACAACGACCACTACTTTTGATTGATTGATAAACCATCAGTGCTCATAACCCTAGCTTCATGAACCATCAGAACCTCCAAGTTTAATATTACCTAATATATCAATTCCCGTAGCTGACATGTACACCTAATTTGTATTGTGTTTGCCACGTCAGCTGCTACAACTGTGGCACGTGGCTTTTGGTCTATTTTTTTTCTAATCGGTAGCTATAGTATTTAGTTATTTATGTCTAATTTAACCAATTGTTGTTATGTAGATCATCTGGTAGCGTCTTTGTTTGTTGTCTGGGATGTCGCTGGTTCGACACTTTTTGGGCCCGTTTTTTCGACTTTTCATATTTTTAATCAGATGGCAGTTTAGTCTTTTCATTAGTTTCCAGATGGCAGATTTTTCTTCTTCCATTTTTATTACACGCCTCGAATGTTTTACATACTCATTCCACGTGTCTACGATGTGTAAAGAGATGCATTTTTCTCTGTTGTGTATTTAAACATCGATGCTTCTTCTCAGTCGCTTTTTTGTCGTTCTTCGTACGGAGGTATGTCTCTAGCATCTTCATGATTTACGGTTGGCATGGGGCTTCGTTTTTTTCTTTCAATGTTCGTTTTCCATTTTTGTGATCGATTCTTCTACTCATTGAGGCCGAATCTTGTTGTCATTGTAAGGGAATAATTTGTGGCTTGTGTATTAAATTATCCTTTGGCGGATTATTTTGAAGGCCTATGTGTTAGAATAGGTGAAAATTAGCTGGGTTATCGTTATATTGGGTCATTGGGCTCTTTTAGACATGTTTGGGCCCAATTAGAAAGAGTTTAAGGGGAGTTTAGTGGGCTTATGGGGCCCAATATGGGAATTTGATGTATTTTAGGGTTTTTGGAGTGTCTTGTTGACCAAGCATGTCCATTCCTATAAATAGGACCCCTAGTGCATCTTGTAGGGGGTTGGCCATTCTAGAGAGAGACCAGAGAGATAGAGAATTCGAAATTCTCTGAGGTATACTAGACGATTCTCATCAACTGTAATCGTGTGCATCAACAAGGTTTTATTGTTTTATTAATTGTGTTTATTATTTTTATTTCTCTCATCTTGAATCACTCGATTGACTGGATTCTGCACACTCAATCGAGTAGTGATATCGTGTTAAGAACCGTTTTCGGGACTTACAATTGGTATCAGAGCCAAGAAACGCAGGTTTCGAGGCTCTCGCGATATCCGATTCAGGTTTTTGGTGACTAACAGTTTGAGTTTTTGTGGTGATTTTCTGCATTTAGCACGATTCAGAAGTCTTTTGCAGGTTTAAACTCAAAAACAGAAGCTTTCGAGACCATTTGTTCGTGAATCAGAGACTTTTCGAGCCAAGTGAGACTTTTCGATCAGGCTTTCTGGTCGAAAACCCTTTCCTGTCGCTTTCCTGTGATCGAGAAAGACCCTCTGTGTCTTTTCGATCAGGCGTGTGTTGTCGAAAAGTCCCATTTTGAGACTTTTCGATCAGCTGCTTTTAATCGAGAAGTCCCTCCGGGTCGTAAACAACGATCGTGAACTCCTGTTTCCGATCAAACTAGAATCGTAAACACTTAAACCGCCTAAAAGAATCGTAAACACGATTACGATCCTCGATTACGACCAACACAATCGTAAACACCCGTTTCCGATGAAAAATTGTCGTAAACACCAATTCCGATCCTGCAAAGTCGTAAACTCCGATTACGACAACAAGTACAGTCGTAAACACACTTTGCTCGATCGTAAACACGATAAAAATCGAGTCTTGAACTCGTAAACACCCAAATGATGAAGATCTTCAACAGAAACAGTCGTAAACACCCAGAAAACCCAGAAATATGATCGAGAACACGAAGAACACCAGCAGCAGAGATCGTAAACACCAACACAACCTTTGAATCTTCAAAAACTCGAACTATAACCCAGAAAACAGCTTGAATCAATATCGTGAGAGCCTCGAATCTAAGAATCTTGGCTCTGATACCAATTATAGGTCCGGATAAACTGACAAAACACGATATCGATATCACAAACGAGTGCGGAATCCTCGTAGGTGATTGATTCAAGAAGAAAGATGAAGAGAGCACAAGAATACGATGAATAAACGATAAAAGCTTGATCTTGCACACAAGAAACCTTGTCGGGTACAAAACACAAATCGTAAACCTACTTGGCTCTCCACTCAATCGTAAACTTGCAACTCCCACAATGGACAACCACATGGGGTTTATATAGGATCCCTAATGGGTTTACTATTGGGCCCCTTGTGGATCATAAACCCAATAGTAAACCCAAACCCAATCATAAACTAGCTTAAATACAATAGCAAACTAGCCTATGATTCTAATGAAACCCTCTAAGCCCAGCCCAACATGTTTAATATTACAAGCCTTATAATTTAGCCTCTACAATCTTCCCCTAGGCTTGTGATATTAAATGTCTTCGATCTTTGAAATTCTTCTTCTTGAGTGGCTGGCAAAGATGCTGATGAAGATTCTTTCCGCAGAAATCTTCATTGGGTTTCATGACGGGAACTTGGGACTTCCTCTTGATCAGCATCAGCTCGAACTTCTTGAAATGAACAAGTTAATGAGATGGAGGATTCTCATTGACCTGCTTCTCATGAATGAATTGGTTCTTGCTGAATCTTCGGTAACTGTCTTGAATCTTCAAAAATTAGAGGGTTGAAATTTTGAAAACCCCTAACTTTGAAGAATTTGATTGTTGAACTTGGATCTGCATGATCTCTGACTGCTCTCTGCATCACTTTCTTCAACGAGACTTGAAGTCTTCTGCTTCCCCTAAGCTTGTGCACATCTTCTTTGATAATCTTCTAGAAGCTTGTAAAGAAACCAACAACTTCCCCTGAACACTTGCTTATTCAGATGGAAGTCTTGTCCGGCTGGTTCTTTAACTTGAGCAGTAGCAACATCTTTCTATCATCAACCTGTCTGACACACATTTGAAAAAAAAATATACTCCACCAGACATTTGATGACTGGTCTTTGGGTTAGAAGGTAATTATCATCTGTTCAGTTGATTCAAATTAACATAATTTTAACCAAAAACCCTAATATAGATTACGGGTTTTTTATAAAACTTCCCCTGAACCCAAGACCTCTAAAGACTTCCCCTTAGCTGATAACTTCCCTTCAGCCAAGGACTTCCCTTGAGATAATACATATTATCCTCGAGTTCCCTTCGGATACTATGTATTATGGAAGTCTTTTCGGATAATACTTATTATCCTCCCTCCTTCCCCTAAAAATTTGTCAAGATCTGACGGAGGAAGTCTTTTCCATTAGATAATAAGTATCATCCTCGAGTTCCCTTCGGATAATACTTATTATCCCATACTCCTTCCCCTAAAAATTTGGCAAGATCTGTCGGGGGCATATTGTCATGCATTAAAACCCATGAAAGACATATTTTGACTTCTCAAATCAACCTGACCAAGACGAAAACACACCAAAAAGAACTTAACGACTCACACACGAAAGATAAAAACTAAACAAATACTTACCAAACCAAACATGAGAAAGTTTACAAGGGATCAAACCGTATGAATCTGACTGAGGAACCCTTTTCAGCTTTAGTTACTCGACTAGTCCAGGTGATTGCCGGTATGTTTGTCCGCTTTAAACTCAAACCCGTTTAATCCTAACCGAATGCGTCATGCTTAATATAGTACAATATTACCATCATGTTTAACCGTCCCCACACCCAAGCGTACACAGCAAAACCTACCCAACCTCAGAGTTTATTGAGGATTCACAAACCCCCAACTTGAGGAACCATGCACCACGGCCATGACTACCACTTATTTTCATTAACCATCAGTTGGTGATCAGGTCGGCCGCGAAGCACGCAAAGAAGTCCAACTGAGTGATTATTTTTCATTTTCTTTTCTTTTTCATTCATTCATTTTTTTTTCATTTTTTTTCTTTTCTTTTTCTTTTCTTTTAATTATGTGGTGTAGTCACGACAGCAAAGACATGGCGTGTGAGAGAGTGAATACTAGGTAATTACCACTCTCAACCCATTTTTGCCGGGACTCAGTCTTTTAAACCATGCAACCTGGGATGGGAAACTAAACATGTATGTCTTTTAAGTTTACTGCACTTTCATTGGTGGTCATACGATTAGGTCGAGCCTACCGAGCATATCACCGTGGAGCTTGCTTTTCACTTCCGCCTTACGCGTGTCAGCCATCTCCAACTCGGTCATTCATTTTACTTCCTCTAAACTTCTCAAAAACAAGACACAAACAATTAAAAATTGAAAAGCACACTATTTTTTAGGGGTCAACTTTTTCTTCATCTTTACATTTCTTCCCCTTGCTTTTTTATTTTTAATGTCACAATCTTGTGAACATCATTTTTTCAGATTTTTTTTTTAAATAAAAAATAAAACACACAAACACACTTAAAAGAACAAAACACAAAATTTTGAAGATATATGGCCAAGCTAACTTTCAAAGTATTGATTTGAAAATTTTTTAAAATTGGGTTTCATGACATGCACACTTCATTGCATCTGAAGTCAAACACTTCAACAATCAATCACCAAGTGAAAATTTTAGGAAATTTTGTTTGACTCAAAACACCCTTTGCCGCTTCATTCACACAACCAAGTTAAGAACAATACCTTTCGCGATGAATTTACCTTTTACCTCTCAAGGAAACATATCCTCCATAAAAAATTGCTTGTCATGACATGAAGATACGTCTCCTAAAATGTGCCTGGAACATCACTTATCAAAAAATAAATTAATCAATAAAAATGTTAGTGATAATCCTCCTTGACTGTTCCTGCACATAATGAGAGATTAGTTAGCCATTGGTACCCGGGCCATTGTTTTTCTGGGTACACCTGAGGAATCAATGAAAGATACCTCTTGTAAGAACATCCCCTTTGAGAAATCAGGAAGTTGGGATGGAACTGCCTTGATTTTTGGTTTCCAAGTTCCAGGTGATTTAACATTTGTTTTAGTCACCTTTGGAGTTGGGACCTTAGGTATTTCAACCTTCTTCGTTTTAGATTCATTTTTCAAAACAGTTTTTGTTTTAGTCACCTTTGGAGTTGTGACTTTAGGTATTCCAACCTTCTTCATTTTAGAATCATTTTTCAAAACAGTTTTAGTTACCTTGGGAGGGGTAACCTTGGGTTTTTCAGACTTTGTTTGTTTTGAAAATGGTTTCTTCACCTGTTTTTGGAAATTTTGGTAACTTGGAAAGCTGTTGTTGTGATTTAAAGATTTTCTTTCAGCTTTGGCAGCACCCCAATGTTGATCAGAGGGTTTAACCTTAGGAGTAACAGTCTTCATTGCCTTAGGTTTTTCCACCTTCATGGGCTTAGACTTTACAGACTCCTGAGATGAAACCCTTTGACTTTTCGGAAAATAGGGTTCATAGGGGCGATAAAGACAGTTTTTAGCAATATGACCAGCGATGCCACAATTAAAACAAGTCTGCTTCTTTAGATAGAAGTCAGACGTGTACCCATTTGTCTTTGGTGGCTGATATGGAGCTGGTTTGCCTTGTGTCTGCTTCTTTGCTTTGACTGCAGCTTCAGATTTCACTTTCTGCTGGTTTGTCGAAGCCTATGTCGAACCTGTCTTTACTGTCTTTGTGCTTCCTTGATTCTTTGACGTTGAAGCACCATTCTTGCAATTACAACGGCAACTGCATGATCCAACTGAAGAAATGGGAGACACAGCCACACTTTTCATCTTATCATTCTTCACCACAGTTGTTTGCTTCACACTCGGATGCTTGATGGTGATATTTGGCCTCTCAACTTTAGCTTCACCGATCACTCCATCAGTTATTCCCTTGAACTTGGAGAAGAAGGATGGTAAGTCATACCCAACATCTGGTTCTTGGTCAAACATGGATCCAGATGTCATAAAGATCTTCCCCTCAGGCCGTGTCGTCAAGATCACTTTTTCCCTTTTGACTTCGTCGATTACTTTGAAGCATGGGGTTTCAATTTTAGGGTATGGTTTCAACTCTATCCCAGCATCATTAGACTTGGAGCCATGACATCTGTTATACTCCTGGCACTCAGCATCATCTCTTGATACATCCTCTATTCTCCCTTCACCATATGTCATGTTTGCCTCGTTGTCTATTTCCTCTTGGGTCAATGGTGTAGTTCCAACCAAGACACTATCAATAGGAGGAGCAGCTTCTTTATAATCAGACTTGGTTCGTTCAACCTGTTCCTCACTAAGAAGTATTCCTATAATGTCTCTGGGAACTGGTGGAGGAATAATGTTGTTCGCAGACAGAGACTTATCAGACTTTTCTGACCCAAACCCCGTTTTATCTTTCCCAACTTGGCCAGTTACAACAGCAAGTGACAATTCCTTTCCAGCATCGAGCATTCTTTTGCTTCTCATTTGATTCACTTGCAACTCATTGTTCTTATGTGTGAGCTCATCTACCTGCTTCCTAAGCTCAGCTATTTCTAACTTAGCGTCGTCATACAGATAAGCGTTCTCAGTTGCTAGTTTTTGATATTTCACAATGTCTAGTTTCTGAGCTTTTACCTTCTCCTCATTCTTTTGCCATCTACCCTTGAATGAACTCCTTTCGCATTTTACCTCAAACAGTTCTGACTGAAAATTTTTACAGATTTGCCTAAGTCCAGTACGAGCACAAGTAGAATTGGGGCATATCTCAATATTGTCAACTTCAGTTGCGAAATCATCCATGTCCTCAACCATATTCTTTTCTTCAACCAATGAACTCATTTTCTTTCTTTAGGTATGCAACTTCTGAAAAAACTTGGAAAATCTGCAAAAACGGCAAAAACGGCGAAAGTACTATTCAAAGAATAGTGTCAAAAACTTAAAACTGAAAAACGGAGGCCTTCGGAGTGGAATTTGGGGGTCCAAACGAGCTCCCCTGGACATTAGTCTGGGGTAATTCTGGGGCTCGGTGTCATGAACGTCGTGTTCAAATTTGAGCCTCTAACTCCAAACGAGTCAAAATTTACGTCCGTTTCCGTGAAAGTGTGAAAAAGTGACTTTTTGCCGCAAAACCTGTTTCCGATCGTAAACCCTATTTACGATCGTAATCACCTCCGGGTCGTAAACAACGATCGTGAACTCCTGTTTCCGATCAAACTAGAATCGTAAACACTTAAACCGCCTAAAAGAATCGTAAACACGATTACGATCCTCGATTACGACCAACACAATCGTAAACACCCGTTTCCGATGAAAAATTGTCGTAAACACCAATTCCGATCCTGCAAAGTCGTAAACTCCGATTACGACAACAAGTACAGTCGTAAACACCCAGAAAACCCAGAAATATGATCGAGAACACGAAGAACACCAGCAGCAGAGGTCGTAAACACCAACACAGCCTTTGAATCTTCAAAAACTCGAACTATAACCCAGAAAACAACTTGAATCAATATCGTGAGAGCCTCGAATCTAAGATTCTTGGCTCTGATACCAATTATAGGTCCGGATAAACTGACAAAACACGATATCGATATCACAAACGAGTGCGGAATCCTCGTAGGTGATTGATTCAAGAAGAAAGATGAAGAGAACACAAGAATACGATGAATAAACGATAAAAGCTTGATCTTGCACACAAGAAACCTTGTCGGGTACAAAACACAAATCGTAAACCTACTTGGCTCTCCACTCAATCGTAAACTTGCAACTCCCACAATGGAGAACCACATGAGGTTTATATAGGATCCCTAATGGGTTTACTATTGGGCCCCTTGTGGATCATAAACCCAATAGTAAACCCAAACCCAATCATAAACTAGCTTAAATACAATAGCAAACTAGCCTATGATTCTAATGAAACCCTCTAAGCCCAGCCCAACATGTTTAATATTACAAGCCTTATAATCTAGCCTCTACAATAACCATTTGTCCGACCGAAAACCCATTTTTCGGTCCAAATCCTTTTTGCGGCAAAAACACTATTTCGCATTGTTTCACTAAAAAACGGACGTAACTTGGGCCTCGTTTGGAGTTAGAAGCTCAAATTTTAACACGATGTCCATGAGAATGAGCCCCAGAATTACCCCCGACTAACATCCAGGGGAGCTCGTTTGGACCTCCAAATTCCACTCCGAAGGCCTCCGTTTTTCAGTTTTAAGTTTTTTACACTATTCTTTGAATAGTGATTTTGCCGTTTTACCAGATTTGCTCTAAAAGTTCCATCCAAAGAAGTTCATGGCACCCATTCTACCAGGTACCACTTCATGTACCAACACCAATGAGAATGTCAAGAAAAGGGAGGTAGGCGCTGATGATAAAGCACTTTTTGTTCAAAGTACTCCTGGTGGATATGACTGGTCTACTCAGGTTGATGATCTCAGTCTAAGTCTTGCACACATTGCTCTGTTAGCTGAGGAAGAAGCAGAGAGAGAGGCACTGAAGATAAACCAACATGCATTCATGGTGAATACTGCTCCAGGGCCTGAAGCCAACTCTAGCAACACACAGGTATGCAATTGTTCTTGTTCTCATTGTGTGGAGGTATTTAATGCTTACAAAGAATTTGAATCTAAATTTCATTATGAATCCCTAAATTGTGAACGTGCCACTAGAGAATCAAATAATTTTAAAGATATGGCTAGAGTAAATAGGGAAAAGTATGAAGCTGCTATGCTAGATGTCACAAATCTTGACAATCAATTAATTGACACTAGAGTTTTGTTGAGAGTTGCTAACACAAAAGTTGAAGAACTAACAAAAGAGGTAGAAGAATTGAAATATCAACTTGCTAAATCTCAAAGTAAATTAGAATCTAATAATAAGATTCAATCAAAAATGCTGGAAGCAAGGTCTCTTTTCTATAACTATGATGTTAGGATAAAGTATGTTCAACAGAATTCAGGTCTAGGTTTTGGGGATGATAAGAAAGATGAGACTTCAACTCACACTGTACCCATGCCCCACATGCATAAAATGATTTCTGAACCTGAACCATCAAAGGGAACAATAGTTTCTTTAGATGATATAGACAAAAGACTTTCTGAATGCCCAATAAAAATCTCATCTCCTACTTCTAACTCCATTAACACTTCTACTTCTTGTGCAGATGTAGTTAGCAGTAATGGAAGTGAAAAGGCTGAAACCTCAAGTTTTTCAAGTCAAGAGTCTTTTGAAAAATTTGACTGGAATAAATATGGCTTTCCTATTGATGGGTCCAAACTTAAACTTGTTGAGTCTGATGTTTTTGATAAAACCTCTTTATGTAGCAATTTTAGCTTTGGTGCATGTGATGATAAAGTGTCTAAACCTCTAAGAACTGTTAAAATTTTAAGAAGGGATAAGGGATCACAGGTTGCTGGTCCCAAACTCACAAATGGTGGGGTGTTGGGTGTGAAACATACTAAAAATAAGAATGACTGTCATGACCAAAATGTGCAGAAAGTGCGGGACCTTAGACCTCATGATTTTGTCCCGTACCCATAAATCAATTCTGCATATGACCAGTTTAAGCCGGTTCGGGAGTACATTTTAACCACAAAGCCCCACGATAAAACCCATTGGATCCACAAAAATTGTTCAAAACCAACTTGGATTTCCACTGGGCGTAACCAACCAACCACAGGCTCCCGCACACCCAAAGAAACAATCTTGCGATGTCTGTGGTAGACCAGGACACGTGGCAAGAAACTGTTTATACCGGCCTTATGAACCTTATTATCCCGAAAGGGTTCATCAGAGACCCAGTCCAAGGACCCAAAAACAAAGTGACCCAACTCCAAGGCCCGGTCCATCAAAACCCAAGGTGCAGAAACAAGCACCTCAGAGTCACAAAGTACAGCAGAAACCCAAGGCTCCTAAGCAACGGCCAAAGACCATTTTTAAATAAAACAAAGCATCTCAGAAATCTGTCAAAACAGCTTGGAGACCCAAATCTTTTGAATCCCCAAAACCAGTTTTCAAATCTGTTTCAAAATCACCCATCCATCCAAATCCAGTTGGTTCAGCTAAATTAAATGGTTGGAGGAAGGATGACAGGTGGAATGTTTCAAAGGTGGTAAACGTGTCTTTCAAGCCTACTGGAGTGTACAAAAAACACTCTAAACAGTTTCAAGAGGTAAAATTTCTAAAGAAAAATGAAAATAAAATTTCACCACCAAGAAAACCACAGGTTTTTGGGAAAGAAAATCACCAACCCAGAGATGTCAACAAAAGTCCAACCAAGGCAGCCACACCCCCAATCCCTAATGTTACCAAGGGAATGTTTTTAAAAGAAATTTCTTTCACCGACTCTTCAGGTATACCCAGAACCACAATGGCCTGGGTACTTATGGCTAACTGATATCTCACCTTGTGCAGGAACAGTCAATGAGGACTTCCATTAACTTATTTGTTTTTGAAAGTGATTGTTCCAAGCACAGGATAGAAGGCATCTCTCAACTACATGACATGCAAATTTTTTATAGTAGGGATGTTCTTCTGGTAAGAGGTAAATCTAGTGAAATCAACAAGGTATTGTCTGAATTGGTTGTTTCTTGGCTAATTTGATGTGGAGTATGGTAGTGCATTAAACAAAACTCATTTTCTAAAATTGTTTCAAAAGAAAGACTTTGAAGGTTAGCTTGGCCAATTTTGTCTTATAGTGTGTTAGTGTGTTTACAAGAAAAAAAGAAAGAAAGAAAGATGTGTGTTGTTATTAAAAATCAAAAAGCAAGGGGAAGAATAGAAAAGATGAAATAGTTGACCCCTCAAAAATTGTGCTTTTTAATTTTAATTTTTAATCTTTTGTTTATTAGCTTGAGAAGGAGGGAAGTGAAATAAATTTCCGTTTTGGAGATGGCTGACACGCGTAAGGCAGATGTGAAAGACATGATCCATGGTGATATGCTGGTAGGCTCGGCTCTTTAATCTGAAAAGGTATGCGTTACACACTTAAAGATAACGTATGGCAGTGTGCTGGGTAACAACACTTAGGTTAATCGCATTTCTATTTGACTGCATGTTCAAGTTCCCGATACACACGCTTGTCTCCAAGAGTGTGAAATTGAGCTAAAAAAAAGTCGGTGTTCCCTCTGCTTTGCGTGAGCAATGATCTGGGGATGCTTCGCGTGTATGTAAGGCTATCCTCTGCTTTGCGTGAGCAATGACCTGGAGTTGTCCATACATACGTGCTTCTAGATCACCTAAAATAAAAAATAAAAAATTAATATACACCCAAAAGATGCCAAAGAGCACAAGAAAAGAGACCCTCAAGTGTCCAAATCCCTCAGCCTTTGTCACTGATGAGAGCATTATTAAAAATGTTTCAAAAAATTCAGTTGACTTTGTATATTATACCCAAAACATCTATGTGATCTATTCTTTCTCTTCTCAACCAAGTCTCGAGCTCAGTTTCAAACTTCTGGTTCAGGTTGTGAAAATATGTGGTAGGGAATTTATGTGCTTGATAGTGTGCAATAACATGTACCTAGGATTTGTTGAAACCCTCTTGTTGTTCATAATTGAATGCAGCTTAAAAGATAATAAAGTGACAAACAACCTGAATAAGAAAAGAGTTTGAGTTTAAAGTGGATCGGTATATTGGCAATCACCTGGACGTGTTCAAGTAACAGAAGCTGAAAAGGGTTTCTCAGTCAGATTCATACGGTTTGATCCCATAGACACCTTCTCGTTTAGTAATTTGGTATGTTTATTTTTTTTCTTTTTATTTTTTTTCTTTTGTGTTATCTTAAGTTTTTATTGTTTATTTTTCAACCATGACCAGGTTAATTTAAAGGTTTTAATATGTTTTTGTGGGTTTTTATGCAAGAAAGTATGTCCCTCCTCAGAATCTCAGGGGGAGATAATGTGAAGAGTTCTCAGGTTCAGGGGAAGTATTTGTGGGAAACCCGTAACCTATCATAGGGTTTTTCGTTAAATAATGCTAACCCGATAACCAGTCATCATGTTTGGATAGTGTTTGTTCCATGTTGTGCTTTACATGTTAAGTCAGAAAAGACAACTCATGGACAAGAAGGTCAAAGACTTACTTAACCAATGCACTGATGTTGTTATTGTTTGTGTTGAAGAACCAGCCGAAAAAGGACTTACCCTATGCTTAAGGGAAGTCTGTTGGTTTTTTCAAGTGAAGCTTCCAAAGACTCAAAAGACACTAATTGTATGTTGAGGGGAAGCTAAATGCCGTCAGTTCAAGATGTAAAATCAAGAACGCGAAGATAGAGGTTTTCAAAATTTATCCTCTGAAGTCACGAGCTAGTGAAGACAGTTACTGATGTTTCAGCAAGGACTCGATAGTGTTCAAGAAGGAGCAAGTATTTGAGAATCCTCCTCTCATTACATGCTTATCATTTGGAGTTCAAGCTGATGCTGATTGTGAGATCAATTTCGTTGTTTCCCCATGAAGATTGTTAAAGAAAAGAATCTTCATCAACCCATGCTCAAGCCAAGGAGAAGACTGCAAGTCTGAAGATTGAATGTAGAAGACATTTAATATCACAAGCCAAGGGGTAGCTTGTAAGGGAATAATTTGTGGCTTGTGTATTAAATTATCCTTTGGCGGATTATTTTGAAGGCCTATGTGTTAAAATATGTGAAAAATAGCTGGGTTATTGTTATATTGGGTCATTGGGCTCTTTTAGACAAGTTTGGGCCCAATTAGAAAGAGTTTAAGGGGAGTTTAGTGGGCTTATGGGGCCCAATACGGGAATTTGATGTATTTTAGGGTTTTTGGAGTGTCTTGTTGACCAAGCATGTCCATTCCTATAAATAGGACCCCTAGTGCATCTTGTAGGGGGTTGACCGTTCTAGAAAGAGACCAGAGAGATAGAGAATTCGAAATTCTCTGAGGTGTACTAGACGATTCTCATCAATTGTAATCGTGTGCATCAACAAGGTTTTATTGTTTTATTAATTGTGTTTATTATTTTTATTTCTCTCATCTTGAATCACTCGATTGACTGGATTCCGCACAATCAATCGAGTAGTGATATCGTGTTAAGAAACGTTTTCGAGACTTACAGTCTTGATAGTATTATTTGTTGTGTGCTTAACTACATTTGATTCCCTTTTTTATGTTGTCAATGACAATGACAATTTTGGTGTTGCACGTAAGGTGTTTGAGGAAATGCTTACCCAAAAATTTTGGAACTTTTGCTTATGATTTCTGTTATTTTTGTTCCTCTTTTGTTTCATATATTCATGCATGTATCTTTTGTTGCTTTATGCTACTGTTTCTGATTAACGAGTATTTATGCATTTAAGTTGTCTTTTGTTGTCAGTTTTCATGTTGAATTTTGTAACTATTCTTCTTCGCTTCAGGTATGTCGTTTCTTCCTATCTTCCTTTCGATTTTTGTTCGTCTCCGATGATCAATTTTGTTGGTTTCTCAAATTTGCTTTGGTTTTCTTCAGTATTCAAGGTTTGCTTTTAGTTTCGCCCCTTTTCGATTTTTTTATGTTGGTCCCTCAATTCATACACTTAGGTTGTTTGATGGAATGCGATGTGTTGTTTTATTTGCTTTCTTGGATTTTCTGAATTTTTAGAGGTTAAATACAATTGAAAATGGAGTCATGGATAATGGTCAGATTCATGCGGTGGTGTCTTATTAGCTTTGTTGGTTGCTTTCTTGGATATTTGGTATTTTTGGGGGTTCATTACAAGTGAAATTGGAGTCAGAGATTATGGACATATTATTGCTTTGTTGTGATTTTTTCTTCTCAATGTTCATCTTTGTTCTTATGCTTGAGCCTGTTCAAATATATTTGTCATTCTTTTTTATTGTTGTTTTTTTTATTTTGCATGCAAACTGCTTTTGAGCTTTTGTTACCATCGTCATGTATTTTGTCTAGATGATCATGCATGTTGCTTTATTATTGTTGTCATTATTGTTACATTTTCTTTCCTTTTTCCCTTTGTGATAGTAAATATTGTCATTTTGTAGGTTTTAACAGCAGTGGCTACAACAATTGTGTTTCAAATCTCTGGTACAATTATGTTTCTTCATATTTAGTGATAATTTTATTAACTATTTGAAGTGTATTTCTATCACTTTTGCTTTATAAATTTTGGTTCAATTACTTTAATTATAACTTAACGAGTTAACTCACGGAAGATGGCAGTATTCAAAAGAATTGTTGATTACTATATTTGTATTTAATGACTGTATTTTATTTTATCTAACATGCCTTATTACAATATTTTGCAGGTTCATACGGACATGCTTTCAGCTAAAGGTATATTAGCATAGTCTGTACGTGATAAAAGTGAAGATTGTTATATTTCTTCTATGCTTTTCTGTTTGTATACACAAATAAGATACTATCTTTAGCCTATTTATCTCATTTTAGTTACGTATGTTACTCTGGACTTTAATGCATACAATATAGTAGTCATAGTTATAAAACTTGATTTGAATGATTGATAATAATACAAGGAATACATCGGTACATAAATACATGGAGACCCAAACCATACAAGGCAACTAGTAAGAAAGGAAATAACTAAATAAGGTAATAGCAATCAATAATAATCACGGGAGGGAAATCAGGGATATGGAATGTGAATGTATGCCAACTATTACTCCCCCTCAAGGTGGAGTGTGGAGATCTCGAACACCCACCTTGCCAAGTAGGAACTTCAACTGTTGTGACCCCAATCCTTTAGTAAACAGGTCCGCTACTTGATGGTTACTGAGAATATTCATAGGTTTAATCTCTTTTGACTCAACACGTTCAGAACAAAAAAGCAATCCATCTCTACGTGTTTGGTGCGTTCATGATAAACCGGATTATTTGCTATGTGTCTAGCAGCTTGATTATCACAAAACAATTGTGTGGGATGTATCTGCGGTTGTCCAAGTTCGCTTAACAACCATCTAACCCAAAGGATTTCACTAACTGTCGTTGCCATCGCACGATATTCTGCCTCTGCCGATGATCTAGAGACAACCGATTGCTTCTTTGACTTCCACGATATCGGTGCTCCTCCAAACGTGAGTATGTATCCAGTCCTGGATCTCCTACTGTCTGGGTAACCTAGCTAATCTGAATCGCAGTAGGCCGTTAGATTCAAATCTCCCTCCTTTGGTAGTAAAATGCCTTGCCCTGGTGTCATCTTGAGGTACCTTAGCACCCTATTAGTGGCATCTAAATGAGACTTTCGGGGATCTGCCACAAACTGGCTGAGGATGTTAACGGAATAGGTGATGTCGGGACGTGTAGCCTGAAGATAGAGTAGTCGGCCAATTAAGCGTCTATACTTGCTGGCGTCAACGCGTGCTCCTTCATCGTCCTTACCTAACTTCAAATTTTGCTCCATCGGGAAAGCACTCGGTCGACATCCTTCAACGCCACAATCCTTTAGAATATCCAACGTGTACTTTCGTTGGTTGAGGACCAACCCATCCTTTGTTCGTGCAACTTCAATCCCCAAAAAGTATCTGAGATCACCTAGATCCTTTATGCTAAATTTTGCATTCAAGTAATCTTTTGTTTTATTGATCTTGGACGTGTCATTGCCAACCATTATCACGTCGTCCACATAGATTAGGGCTGCCACGAAAATGTCCTTTTTCTTGTAAATGAATAATGAATGATCGGCCATGCATTGCTTGAAACCGAGCTCGAGAAGGGTGAGGGTAAACTTTTGGTACCAGTTTCGTGAAGCCTGCTTTAACCCATAGAGGGACTTCCTTAGTCTGCAAACCTTGTTCTCTTTTCCCTTTTCAAAGCCTTGGGGTATCTTCATGTAAACTTCCTCATCTAGATCTCCATGAAGGAAAGAGTTGTTCACGTCTAATTGTTGTATGAGCCAACCTTTCTTAACGACTACCGCCAACAATGTTCTAACGGTCACAAGCTTGGCAACGGGAGCAAAGGTGTCATGGAAGTCCACCCCTTCCATCTGAGTGAAACCTTCGGCGACGAGTCTCGCTTTGTATCTTTCTATCTTGTCGTCCGGCTTGTATTTAGTTTTGTAAACCCACCTTGAGTCGATAGCCCTATTTCCTTTTGGTAAATCTTCAAGAGTCCACGTTCCATTCTTTTCGAGTGCTTGAATTTCTTGTTGCATTGCCTTCACCCATTTGTCATCCTGCACAGCTTCTTTAAAATTCTTTGGCTCATTGTTTTTACTAATGGTCGTTACGAAAGCTTTATAGGAGTTAGAGAAATTTTGATATGAAACAAAATTGGTTAAAGGATGTACCGTTGAGGGTTCATGATTGGAGGTGAGTAACGTGTGATCGATAGATGGTGGAAGGTCAACAACAAAGTCGTCGAGATGCCTTGGTCTCGATCTATTTCTCAGCTCCCTAACAGGCTGTACGTTTTCAGCAGCAGTATTAATCACATCATCTGGCTCATTATTATTTGGAATTCTTGGCTCAATATCCTCTTCATTTGGTTCGATGGGCCCATGGCTAGTAGGCCCATTTTCTTGAATTTCATGATCTGCAACAACGTGCACAACCTCTTCTTCTTGAGTTTTTTGTACCATATTTGGAGTATTCTCAAAGTTCTCATCCACTGTTTGGTAATACCATGGTGGAAAGTAGAATATTTCTTTCTCATTATCCTCACCTTTTTCTTTTGGGGTAGTGGCATAAGGGAAGTTTTCTTCGACGAACCTAACATCTCTTGAGATCATTATTTTTTTATGTTCAATGTCATGGATCTTGTACCCTTTTGTTCCTTGTGGGTAGCCTAAGAACACCCCGGGTCTCCCCCTAAAATCGAACTTGTCTCCTGTGGTTTCCGTATTCCGATAATAGGCTAAACATCCAAATACTCTCATGTGCTATAGTCGGGCATTTCTTTGAACAAAATTTCAAAAGGCGTTTTGTTATTTATAGCCTTTGAAGGCAAACAGTTGATAATGTATGTTGCCGTTAACACGCACTCACCCCAAAACTTTGTTGGTAATTTTGCCTCGAATTTTAGTGCTCGTGCCGTTTCTAGAAGGTGTCTATGCTTGCGCTCTACAACTCCGTTTTGTTGTGGAGTATGAGGACATGTTGTTTCAAGCATGATGCCCTCTTGAGCATAAAAATTTGTCATCTGATTTGAGGTAAATTCGCCACCGTTGTCACATCGTATCCGTTTGATATTTTTATTAAATTGTGTCTTTACCATCTTATGAAATTTAACTAAGCAATCACTTGCTTCATACTTATGTTTTGAAGAAACACCCAAATAGCACGACTAAAATCATCAACAATTGTTAAAAAATAATTTGCCCGTGTTAATGAAGGAGTGCGATACTTCCCCCATATATCACAATGGATGAGATCAAAACATTCATTAGTCTTTATTGAGCTCAAAGGAAAAGGTAATCTGACATGTTTGGCCTTAATGCATGAATCACAAAATGAGTCTTTAGTTCCTAAAGAACTATTATTAATGAAATTGAAATGAGATAGTTTGTCATGGGAGGTGTGACCTAGCCTTTTGTGCCATAAAGAGCTAGTAACCGACATTGCCTCTCTTCCACCTTCCACCATCCCAATCCGGTACAAGCCATTTTTGCATTTACCCACTCCAATCAAGTCCCTCGAACTTAAGTCCTGCATGACACAAAAATAAGGAAGGAACGTTACCGAGAATTTAAGATCTTTAGTTAAACGATTCACAGATAAAAGATTCCATTTGAACTTTGGAACGTGTAGAACACCCTTGATTTCTGTTCCGTTTGGGAGAAAACAACTTCCCTTTCCTTCAACAGGAATTGAATCACCATTAGGGATGGTAATGGGTAGTTCATTGGGACAATTTGTTTTATCTTTGAGCCAATTTGTTTTATAAGTTATGTGCTCGGTGGCACCTGAGTCAATTATCCACTCATTACCTCGATCAATCTTACCCGTCATGTTAGCCTTTGGTGATGCTTCTTCACTGGCAGAAGCCGCTTTTCCCGAGAAGTGATTTAAGATCTGTTGATATTGCTCGTAATTAAGTCCGGGTATGGGACTCGAATCTGTCTCAACGCATGCGGCCTTGGTCTTTGGCTTGTCCCGCTTTCCTTTTCCAGCCCACCATTCTGGGTAACCAATAAGTTTAAAACACCCCTCCTTGGAGTGGCCATTTCTTCCACAATGATCACAGTGCAAGGAACGATCAAACCCCACTTGTTTCCCTTCCCTTTGAAAGGCTTTGCTTGAGGATCCATCACGTCTAGTAGTCTGGAAGGCTGCTGCCTCATTGTTATGTAATGACTGTATTTTATTTTATCTAACATGCCTTATTACAATATTTTGCAGGTTCATACGGACATGCTTTCAGCTAAAGGTATATTAGCATAGTCTGTACGTGATAAAAGTGAATATTGTTATATTTCTTCTATGCTTTTCTGTTTGTATACACAAATAAGATACTATCTTTAGCCTATTTATCTCATTTTAGTTACATATGTTACTCTAGACTTTAATGCATACAATATAGTAGTCATAGTTATAAAACTCGATTTCAATGATTGATAATAATATAAGGAATACATCGGTACATAAATACATGGAGACCCAAACCATACAAGGCAACTAGTAAGAAAGGAAATAACTAAATAAGGTAATAGCAATCAATAATAATCACGGGAGGAAAATCAGGGATATGGAATGTGAATGTATGCCACGTATTAATAGTTGACTACACTTTTTTTGCCAGAATAACATGTATGAATGATAAGGTATATTACATTCTATTGCCTCCTTGCTTGCATAGTAATGTAGTAGTAGCTTAGGTATCTTTGGTATCGGGCAACATCCCCTCACGCGTTAAAAATACTTATAGTACTCGAGGAAAATAAACCACCTGATACGAAAAAGAACATTGTCTACCAGGACTTCCTCCATTCTTTTGAGGCTTAAAAAACAAGTATACATATTAACACAATGTCTTTACCTGAAATTATGTGTTCTAATATTATGTTCTGACATATTATTAATGGAGAATACATTTACTCAAGGGATAAACACGAAAATGACCATTGTTGACCTTGACTTTTGTTAAATGAACCTTTGAATTTGTTTTTGCCAAAATGACCTTGACTTTGCTTTAATGATCATTAAAAAATTGATTAGCCAAAGTTATATATCTAGTTGCAAACTTTAGTCGGATAGGAGAGAGAAAACAAATCACAAAATATACAAACACTCTATTAATTTTTTAAATGATCACAAATCCTCCATAACCAAACGAATCAAAAAATTAAATGCAAGATTGTGCTCGAAATTGAAAACTGAATCAAATAAGATCCATATTGACGTGGTTTGGAGATGATATGAAATTAAGCAAGAACTGTTCTTCGTGAAGCTCCTTCAGCTCCGGCGACTGAGACTGATCAGAATCAATTGTTCTTCGTGAAGCTCCTTCAAACTCCGGCGACTGAGACTGATCAGAATCGAGACACCTGCACATACTCCAGTTGATTAATCGTGTTCCGGCTGAACATCGATTACCGGCTAAAACCTTCTACCAAAAAAACTATATTCCGGTTCAACCGGTTCCGAGAGAAGTCATAATCGTGGGAACACTTGTTCCGGTTGAACTTCTTTTTTCCGACAGAAGTTTTCCAAGAGAACTAGCCACTTCCAACACATATGAGTTCCGAGAGAACTATACCGGAAAAACATGATCGTTCCGGAAGAAGTGACCAGAAATGAACACAGAAGGTTTTCCGGTAGAACATTGAACTTCCGGGAGAAGTTCTCACGGTGACTTAGTTCTTCCGGAAATAGTTATCTCGGAACTTTTCTGTCGGAGGGGTTCTCACGGAATAAATGACCAACTAAGCTAAATATGTGAAAAAATTTATAAAAGAAATGACCAACTGAACTTTTCTGTCGGAACTTTTCTGTCATATGGGGAGGATGTATGAACTTAATTATATATTAATTGTTCCTTTTAATTAATTATAATCGGTTCTTTCTATTATAAATTTTTTCACACATTTAGCTCAGTTGGTCATTGCTTCCGTGAGAACCCATCTGTCAGAAAAGTTCCGAGATAACTATTTCCGGCAGAACTAAGTCACCGTGAGAACTTCTCCCGGTAGTTCAATGTTCTACCGGAAAACCTTTTGTGTTCATTTCTGGTTACCGAAGTTTTGAGTTCTTGAAAACTCAACATGAACTAGTTCTTGCTTAATTTCATATCATCTCCAAACCACGTCAATATGGATCTTATTTGATTCAGTTTTCAATTTCGAGCATAATCTTGCATTTAATTTTGTGATTCGTTTGGTTATGGAGGATTTGTGATCATTCAAAAAATTAATAGAGTGTTCATATATTTTGTGATTTGTTTTCTCTCTTATCCGACTAAAGTTTGCAACTGGATAACTAATTTTGGCTAACAATGGTCATTTTGGATGATGACAATTTTCAAAAGATCATTAAAGCAAAGTCAAGGTCATTTTGGCAAAAAAAAAATTCAAAGGATCATTTAACAAAAGTCAAGGTCAACAATGGTCATTTTCGTGTTTTTCCCTTTACTCAATGCTATATTTTTTTTCTCTTCTGTATGTTTATTACATGTATAATTATATGCTTCTATGTCTAAAAATATGCATTCTTCTTCGAACATTGTTACTAATTTATGTATTATGCTTTCATTTCAGAACCAAGTACGCAGCCTCATTACAGCATAACTGACTTAAGACCATACAAAATCCCTCTCCCTTTGAACATACGTTTCATACGCAAGTATGTGATCCAGTGAAACCCAAAGGATAGCAAAAAACTTTTCTATTTGCTTACAGATATGGATGTAAGTTACCTTTGAATTCTCTACTTATATTCTCCTTCTTACAAAAACTAACTTATATATTATGTACTTTCAAAGGGTAATGCCATTGAGGCAAGGGTAGACACAAGGGTTAAGAGGATTGACTCGCAGGTTTTTCTTTACAAATGTTACAAAGTAGATGGTTATGTTGTTGACCCACCAATGTCCTATGGTAAGGTTGTAGATCAAGACGCAACAATTATCATCGGTGACAGGACTGTTTTCAAGCCTATTTCGGATATGCCAATACCGAAACAGTACTTCAACTTTGCACCCCATAAAAAAATTTCTGCTGACAGGTAACAGTACACCTATAAAAAATTCGAACAACAAGATGCTTAAAGTCATAATCTAATAAATCAAATACAGATTACCTTTGCCGCATAAAAAGCCACAGCATCATCATGAAACGAAAAGAAAACAATCTGCTCTGAATGATGGTGTTCGACTTAAGGTAAACAATGCAATTTTTATTCAAATGTCATGTGTAATGGTTCTTACCTTTCCCACACACTATTCTACTTTTTGCCAGCGAAAAGCCGATAGAGATTACTTTGTGAGAAAAGATGGCATATACCTATGCAATGTTCTATCACCCGGGAAGGTCATCGTTGTCACTTCTCCAAAGGTTACCAGGTTTGGAGGTATAATTTTACCATACACTTTACCAATGAAAAAATAAATGCACAATTACGAATTAAAACTGACTTGTCATTACCAACAGAAAAGCTGCAACTTGACTCTACATCTGCAACCACTATTGATGTAGAACTTGCTATTGAAGGCTATAGTGATGAAGTGGAAAGGTAGTATATTACAATACATAATTGTCTTTACAATCACAAAACATTTACCTACCCCTGTTTATATACTCCAAACTACAGGCTAAAGATAATTCCCAAAAGAAGCTCTTGCTGCTATGGGTACCAAACAGAGGATGAAATCAGAGCCAATGTGACTACAATTGCCAATGTTACATCAAAGGATCCTGTATCAATCAATGTAAGGTAAAATATTTATCCTAAGAAAAAATAACACTTTAGATATCTTTTATGCTTTCTCTTTATGTCAATCTATATTGACCTGTACTTATGTGTCATTGTGATTATTTATATTCTAGGCAAACTTATATTGGTAATAACAAATCCAAGATAAAGTTTATCAAACTCATTCTTACTTCTTAACATTTACAAAGACTGTACAATTCTGAAAATTTGAATATGTGTAAGTTCTAAACTCAAACTCATTTCTTATGAATTTCAAAATACTTATTAACATTTAAAAAGATTGTACAATTCAGAGAATTTGAATGAGTTTGCGTATAGATATTATGAGAACACTCTAAACTGTGAGTTTGACTACTTATGCATATTTAAAAATAATTTGTTTACAACACAGAACCTCAGGTTCGTCTGCATTGCTACTTTTAAAGAAATACATGGTTACAAGATATGGTTCTCACAGAAATGGTTTGTGACATCCGTCATTGGATTGCCGCCACAAACTAGAACCCTAAATTTGAATCGCCGCCACACCGGGACCCCAAATCCGAATCACCGCCACACCAAGACCCCGAATCCGAATCGCCGCCACACCAAGACCCCTTCCAGCGACGATTTGCATATCAGGGTGATGTCCGGACGGATCTGGCCTGAAACTTGTGCTAGACGTTTCAAGAATCGGCGGACGTTTCCGGATGGTTGGCATTCCGGACATTGATGATGATTTGGTGTCGTTAGGAGGCGATGAAGTGGGGTGGTCGGTGGTGGACGTTGTGAAACGGTTGGAGGTGTGGTGCTGTTAAATGTTAGTACTTCCGTCGTATGACGTAGGAATAGTGCCCTTGGCGGAAAATGATTGTGGCGAGAGAAAATAGGGGAGGGGGTTCGATATCTATATATATTTTATAGTTTTATAATTACTTTGAGCAAATTATATAACTAGTCCTTCAAGTTTAATATAACCATAAAATATGTTATATGCATTAAGAGATTGTATCAAGCATTAACAGGTTGTACTTTAGTTAAAAAGACAAAATAACCCCTGGACTTAACTGAAGTTCTCTAACGGAGTTTGTGTATTGTACTAAACAAGTGGGTCGACCCGCGCTTCGCTACGGAGTCGGACCGTTTTAGAAGGTCGTTTAGGAAAACGTTAAAAAATAAGTGTTGTTTGAAATTAATGTCAATAGCACATATAAATTTTGTTCTAATAAAGAAAGTAAATGTTAAAATTATGCAATTCATAATGTACCAAAATTATATCATTCAAATAATGTACCTGGGAATGAGTTATATATACAAACACACAAACATCATCATCATGAATTTATATACACATTAAAACCTTTTATATAGACATTCTTATCATGAATTTATATACACACATTATGACATGTATGGTTGGTAATAACCAATAATCATTCATGTGTGTATATGTATACATACATACAAAAATGATGATGATTGATAAACCTTTTAGCAATAAGAAGAAAAGAGACTAACCTGTATAAACCGAGAGAGTAAAAATCCCTGCTTTCAACCCAACAAAACAGAATCTATAAATCATAAAACCCGCAAAACAAATGTCCTAATTATTAAAAGTAAGAAAATCAATGAAGGGTAAACCATATTATCATAAGTAGAATGTACCACATTCATGTACAAAAGTTTAAAGAAGCAAAGAGTCTTTGTGATCTTTAAAGCTCATATCTTTAACTCTATTCCAAATCTCAATGCAAATGATCATCCTATTTCATGTACAATTCTATAAGAAACCAATTAATATACATAAATATATTAAATGAAACACATCATCAACACAATTATCTGTATCAGCACTTTCAAGCCCTGGAGGTAAAAAAAGGGCAACCACAATCTCACAAATAGACATTAAATTGCAACATAATCATTTCTGAACAACCAGATTTTCCACACATGCACTATGGAGGGGAAGTTGTACAATATCTAAGACTCCATGAATTCTAAGAAATTAAAATAAAAAAGAAAACATTCATCAGTATGTGTTCATGGATCTCTGATTTGGGTACAGCAGGGTGTACTTATCATGTTATAAAGCAACACTAAATTCATTTAATAAAGTTCAGAATCAACATTTAGGGTTTTTATTCTTAATCATCGATTTCTCTCAAGAGGTCATTCGGCCAAGGAAGAAAACCAAAGTGAAAGTGCGTGAACGTGAGGATCTTCTACTTAGCCGTATAGAAATCAATGTAAACGAGTAAAACACAGAGAGTAAATACAACTGAGACTTGTATTAACCACAGAGACCACAGAGTACACTTAGAGAAAGTTATGACACGGAAGCTCTCAAATTCTATACAAGACTAACATATTTATAGGCTGAAACTACGACTGGCCGAACCTCAGGTTCGGCCAAGGTTCAGCCAACCCTAAACTTGTATGTTCCGTCTTGTTCTCGATACTTAACATGACGATCAGGAACCATGTATCAACAAACTCCCCCTCGGCATGTGCAGTATCATCTCTTCCTAAAAAAACTTGTATCTTGTATCTTCAATCAAACTCTTCCTCGATCTAGATGAAGAATTCAATCTTGAATACTTGATATTGCAACGTGTGTAGTCTCTTTATCAACAATCTTCAGAAGACTTGAAGTTGTGATGTTCTCTTTCCACTTAGAAACCTGCCAACATAAATAATCCCTGGCGCAAAACGTCTCTTCGAGACTCCAAGATATCATGATTTTGAAAATGATGTTGTATTCCGTGTTGATCAATCGAAAACAAATCAGAAACAAAATCTTTTTGGCTTTTAGAAACTTTATATCAAAACACACCTAAAATCTTTTTGGTATTTTCTGATAAGAATGTAAATGCCATACAGAAACAGACACTATTTTTGTCTTTTGTGAGAAAGATCACGACGTGGGATCATATTTGTCATAACATGTTGAACTACACTTCAATTTCGATTATCGTAGCACATAAGCCATGCCGATTGCAGATATAATTTGTCCAAATTTAAACTCTGGCACAATCATACTCATAACATCTGGATATATTAAGGTATTTATTAGATTTGCATTGACCAGTGTACCCCACACTATCAGACATACTCAGATATGCTTTGCTTATCACATTTTGTGACTTCATTTGTGATATTAATCACACAATGATTGTAACCATGATATAGTCAACTGTGTTCCATGCAAAAAGAAATAAGAACGTTAAATCGTCTACCTTAAGGTCGATCTTTCGATACGCAGATAAGGCCTCGGATTTAACAAAATAAGAAAATAAAACAAGTTGAAATTGTATAACCCAACAACAATCAGGTCGGTACTCCCATACACGCAGAGAAAGTCCGATGAGTTATACGAAACACCAAAGAAAATAAAGCAGAACGTCAAACGAACAACGATCAGGTCGGTCTTTCGACACGCAGAGAAAGTCCGATCGTTTGACAAAATAAAAAAAATCAAACAAGGTTAAATCTTTGCAAAATGAACACATGTATACACAGTGACTTCTCATTTTATTTTTCACATATCTTTTTCTTGATATATCATGAGATACGCATCAAGATGTTGTCCACTAAGTCAAGCATCAGATTTAGTGTATGTCACATTTGTATACTTTCTGATTTGCCGAGCCTACCTTGCACAACGATCAAATGGTCTTATGGCTTTTTCACTTACTTTATCCATGAGTCAGACAATGTCAGCCAATGTACCATCATTTCCCATTCATGTGAGATACAATTTCTCATTTTTCAATGTTTTTGGCTTTTTGCATTTTTCAATGTTTTTGACTTTTTCAAATTTCTCCCCCTAAAAATGACAACTCTATTTATAGATTTTCATTTTTACGATTTGAAAAACAACACACTATTTTTGTATTTTTGCAAAAACAAACTCCCCCTCAGAATGAGATGGAGTGAAAAACAAACGAAAAATGGATCAACCAACACGAATACTTGCAGATTAAGTCTTTTTGAAAACACAATTAATTTTGAAAGTCAGATTAATTAGAACAGATATTTTCACAATCAGCAATTTTTCAATTACTGAAAGGTCTTCTTGAAACACCTGTTGACACCAAATAAATCATTAGTCGCTCTGGGATCGACCCGATGTAACATCGTCGGGTCGCCCGGTGTCTTCCACAAAGTCTTTGTTGGCCTTGGAAACAACTCTTGGTTTCCAAATTTGTAAAATTTTCAATTTTTGATCAGAACCTGAATCAGATTCAACCGACGTACTTGGTTTAGACCAAGACGATTTACAAGTTGATTTAACTTGTGGCGACCATGGTTCATCAAAAATTTGACCTTTGTTATCCACATATTTGGCAGTTTTGTGGATATATGCAGTCGTCGGACAATCAGCAGCAAGATGTCCAGGTTGACGACATACATAACAAAGTCTTTCTCGAAAATTGTTTGAAAATGATTTTGATTTTGAAAAACCAGATGAATGCTCAGAATCAAAATTGTCAAAGAAATCATCAAAGGAATCATACCTAGGAGATGGACTCCTTGAAGATGACGATCTTTCAGAATAGTAAGTGAATTCCTTCTGAGATGGTGATTTCTTTGTGTTGGGCTATAATTATATGAGGCATGAACATTTGTTTTGGGCTTGTTAGTTTTTGTTTTGGGCTAGTCATTTAACTTGTAATTGGGCTTAACTAGTTTGCGACTTGGGCATGTTGGGCCTGCTAGGTTTACGACATTGTAAGGGCTATATAAGCCTTCTTTGTAACCGTTTATGGGCAAGCTTTTCAATACAAATATTCAGTTTACGATTTCTTGTTCTTCATAGTTTACGATCAGCTTCCATTAGTAGTGTATTTCATTCAAGACTTCTTCTTTACTCAAGATCTAGTCTTTTATTCTACTTTTGTTCTTGAATCAAGCTTGTACGAGGATTCCGCACTCGTATTTGGCTAGATATCGTGTAGGTGGTTTGATCTCGGACCTACAATTGGTATCAGAGCTAAGAATCATCGATTCGAGGCTCACACGATATAGATTCAAGAAGGTTTCTGAGTTTCTGGGTTGTTTTTTGAAGATTTAAGTGTGTTTTGGAAGTTTACGATCTGAGTTGCTGCTGTGTTCATCGGTTTTTGGTGTTTCCGATCTGGTTTTGGTTGAAGATCTGCATTTCTTGGCGTTTACGAGCTGTTCTGCTGGTGTTCTTTGTGTTTACGACATCAAGAACGGATCTTTGAGAGTTTACGATCCGTACAATTGGGGTTTACGACATTTCCTTGTCGTAATCGGAGTTTACGATTGTGCCTATCGGATACGCGGAGTCGGAATCGGTGTTTACGATCACGTCTGATCGTAATTGTTGTTTACGATCGTCTTCAATCGGAAACGGTGTGTACGATTATCGGAATCGTAATCGGAACTCGTAATCAGCGTTTACGAGTGTTTCAATCGGAATTGGGTTTGCGATTAGCTTTGGATCGTAATCAGGGGTATCCGATCGTAATTGGGTGTTGTAATCGTAATCAGGACTGTTTTATCGTAATCAAGACTTTGTGAACTTTCGGACTTTATTTTTAAGTTCCCTAAACTATCAGGATGGACTTTGAACCGAGTATGTACCAGAAATTGGACTTTGAGATCGGATCTATAACTCGTCCACCAAGGCTAACTTCGGCAGATAACTTCTTAGAGTGGAAATATAGATTTGAGAACCATTTGAAGAGTGTTGATTTAAGGTTGTGGAGAGCAGTTCTAAATGGACCACACATACCTATACATCAAGCGGGACCTAAATCAGGAAAGAAAAAGACTGAAGATGAATTTGAGGATGATGACTGGGAGAGGTGTAACAAGGCTGAGAGGGCCTTTGCGATAATGACCATGGCATTGACACCGGACATTGCTCAAGGGTTTAAGCATTGCAAGACGGCAAAGGAACTGTGGAATGCATTGATAGTAGCTTATGAGGGAAACCCAGACATCAAGGCTAGTCGAAAGCAGATGTTGAAGCAGAAGTTCAATTTGTTTAATCACATCCAGGGTGAATCATTCGAAGCGCAAGTGCAAAGATTTGTCTCACTGATGGCAGAAATGTCAAGTTATGGAGTGGAACCAGATTTGGAAGATAAAAATTTGAAGCTGCTAAACAGTTTGCCGAAGTCATGGAACACCAACATTTCAATCATTAAGGACAACAACAAACTGAGTGAGCTGTCTTTGGATGAAATGATCAACAAGTTGAAGTCCAAGTTGATTGATGATAAGCAGCGTGAGTTGAATCATATAAGTTCACTGAGTTTGGCGGGGAAGTTGAATCAAGCTTTGTTGTCGGAAGAGGTTGATGAGAAGCAGAAAGGAAAGGCTGTAGCAGGTGGATCAAGTTCAATGAGTCAAACGAAGGCATTTGTGGCACAACCCCAATCAAGTTCAAGTGGAGGTGATACTACTGAAGCTAACAATGATCCCAATTTTGCTCTGGGTATGGGATTCATGAATAGTTATCATGCGTTAATGGCTGGAACACTAATTCCTTCTGAGATTCTTTCGGGGGAGCTTAATCAGATCAATCCAGAAGACGTGGAAATGCTGGACGTCTCTTGGCAAATGGCTATGGCAGTGTTCAGGGCTAAAAAGTTCATGGCTACTACGGGGCGAAATGTGTGGAAGGATCAAGATAAGATCAGAATGGGGTTTGATAAGACGAAGCTTAGGTGCTACAATTGTGATGAATATGGGCACTTCGCAAGAGAGTGCAGCAAACCAAGGAAGGAGAGAGCAGAGTTGAAGAAACCAGCTGATGGGAAGGCAAAGGCAGAGACAAGTGCCTTGATGGTGCAAGAAGGTGGTGGCTATGACTGGACCCCACAGCTGAAGGATCTGAGTTTGACGCATGCTATGATGACAACTTTGGATGATGATGATGATGAACAAGAGCATGCTTTTGTGGTTACTGATGATGAACCAGAGGAACCAGAGGAGAATGAAGCAATGGCTGCAGATCACACCAAGGTATGTTCTAATTCTGTTTGTGATCGTATAATTACTACTCTTAGAGAATATTGCAAAAACTTTGAATCTGAATTGTTTGAAGTAAAATGTGAAAAGAGTTCATTTAAGGGTAGATGGCATAAGAATGAAGAAAAGGTTAAAGCCCAGAAACTAGATATAGCTAAGTATAAGAACCTTGCAACTGAAAATGCCTATTTGTATGACAATGCTAAGTTAGAAATAGCTGAGCTAAGTAAACAGATAGAAGAACTTAAGCATAAGAACAATGAGATGCAGGTTAAACTTGATATCAACTTTATGAGAAGCAAAAGGATGTTGCAGGCTAGTAAATCCTTAGACACTTGCATAACTGAGGTTAGAATGGGAAAGGACAAAGGTGGAATAGGAATCAGCTTTGCAACCAAGAATGTTGTTCCTCAAGACAAAACTAGAGATGTTATAGGAATGATCTTAGAGGAGGATCAGATAGATAGATCGGCATCGGAAATGCATGAAGAAGGACCTCCCTTAGATAGTGTCTTGGTTGGAGTGAAGCCTTTGACTGAGGAGGAAATTGAGAATGAAAAACACATGACTTATGGGTTGGGTAAAATGAACAGAGTGATGACAGACCCATGTGAAGCAGGCCCATCCAATACTTCAATGAATAACTGTGTGAGCACTTCTGATGTATCTGTTTATTGTGCAGATGAAGTAGAAATCAATGACATTTCTGAGGAGGATGAAGAGTGTCGGAGAGTGGATGAGAGTCATGCGTCTAGTAGTTCTAATAGTTCTAGTTTATGTTTACCTAAGGATGATGTAATGGCACTTGTGTCAGAACTAGAAACATCCAAGTCAAAACAAGTAGCTGTATCGATGTTAAAAAATGTTTCAGAATCTAATGAAAAAGTGTCTGGTTTTAAAATTCGTGTGCCTAACACAAAAATTGGTCGTGAGACTAAGCCCAAAGACTTCGTTACTTATCCCCAGGTTGTGTCAGCTTTTAATAGAACCAACAAATCCAAATCGGATCAATTTTGTTTAATTACACAATCTGATAAGGGAAAACAACATGTCATACACAAATGGGATGATAAGCCAGAGTGGAAGTCGTCTTACCCAAGACGTTCATACCTCTGTAGTCATGTCAATGGGCCTAGACTCATGAATTGCTTTCAATGTGGAAAGCCAGGACATTTTGCAGCTAACTGTGTGAACAGACCTTACCAACCATACTATCCACAAAATCCACGGACTAGTATGTTGGAGAAGATGATGACAGGTGAAAAACAGAAACAAAAGCAGAAGCAACAAGCTGTGTTTCAGGGGAAGCAGCGTGTTGAACCGATGAAGACTGAACAGTCTAAGGTATCAAACGCAAAGGCACCTGTGACAAAGCCTGTTGTGGATAAGTGGAAAGTGACCAGAACTCCAAAACAAACTTTTCAAACTAAAGGAGTCTACCAAAAGACAAAACCAGAATTTGTTGAAAAACAAGTGGCTAAAGTGAAAAGAATTAATCAACCTAATGGCAAAGCGAAAGCCGAGCAACAGGTTTTGAAACAAAACAATGTCACCCAAACGAAACAACTTGTGTATACAAAGTTAAAACTTGAGTGGACACCGGTTAAAAAACCTGCTGGTAAAAAGGTCACTTCACCACAGAAGAAACCTGTGTTTGTGAACAATTCAACAACTGTGTTGAAACCAGAGAAACCAACCACCTGGAAACCAAAAGTCAACATTCAGAATGGAAATGTGTCTGAATCCAAATCTGAAATGATCCACCAACTAGTTAACTACATTGATGCTAAAGGTGTGCCCAGATCTGTTATGGCCTGGGTACCTGGATCTCAATGATTTCTGATTTTTGTAGGGACAGCCAAGACGGTCTATCAACAATCTCTGGTACGTTGATAGCGGTTGCTCCCGACACATGACCGGAGATCTGTCACTTTTGGAAGATGTAGAGGACTTCAATGGAGGTGGTGTATCATTTGCAGGTGGTGTTGGTGGAAGAATCAGTAAGAAGGGTGTGGTGAGAAGTGGAAATTTGTCATTTTCTGATGTGCACTATGTGGAGGAATTGTCTCACAGTTTGCTGAGTGTGTCTCAGATCTGTGACAAGGACTATTCTGTGATGTTCAATCGAAAAGAATGTATTATATTGAAGCCTGGTGTGAAGATTCCCGAGGAGTGCGTGCTGATGCGTACTCCAAGACGATCAAATTCATATCTTCTCAACATGAGCAAACCTCCAACATCAGAAGAAGCATGCCTCATATCGAAGCAGAATGAAAATTTGGCTATGTTGTGGCATCGACGACTAGGGCATGCTAATATGAAGAATTTGACCAAGCTCGCGAAGGGAGAGCATGTCAGAAAGCTGCCGATTAAAGACTTCTCAACTGTTGAAAAATGTGTGGCATGTGCGAAGGGGAAGCAGCACAAGTTGCCACATCGACCAAAGATAGCTAATTCAGTGTCGTCAGTTCTACAACTCTTACACATGGATTTGTTTGGACCTATGCAAGTTCAGAGCATCAGCAAGTTCTCTTACTGTCTCGTGATTGTAGATGACTACTCACGATTCACTTGGGTCTACTTTTTGTCAAACAAGTATGAAACTCCAGCCCTAGTGAAGCAGTTTGTCACACTTATAGAGAACCAGCTGAACAAGAAGGTCAAAGCTATCAGGTCAGATAATGGAACAGAATTCAAGAATGCTGAGTTGAACATGTTTTGTGGGGCTAAAGGCATTGAGAGACAGTTCAGTGCTCCCTACACTCCACAACAGAATGGAGTAGCCGAGAGAAGAAATAGGACACTCATTGAAGCTGCAAGGACGATGATGTGTGAAGCGAAATTACCAATCTTCTTCTGGGCTGAAGCAGTCAACACAGCATGTTATGTGCAGAATCGTGTTCTGTTGAACAAACGTCATGAGAAAACTCCGTATCAGATTGTCTACAAAGAGAAGCCGACAGTGGGTTATTTCAAGACTTTCGGGTGTCCGTGCACGGTGCTGATTCAGTCCGACGTAGGGAAATTCGAGGCAAAAGCGGATGAGTGTTATTTCGTTGGTTACTCAGGAAATAGTGCTTATCGAGTCTATAACAAGACCACTGGTTTGATTATTGAAGCCTTCAATGTGGACTGGCTTGAAGACAATCCGACGGATGCAGGGACTGGACCAGATTGGATATTTAATTATGGGTCTCTGTTTGAAGGATTTAAGTTTTCGAATGACCTTCATAATTTGGGGGAAGAAGAAGAGATTATCACACAGCCTTCTGAATCAAGACCTTCTGTTGAAAAAGTCTGTGATAAAGCCCCAGTTCCAGTTCCAACAACTGTCACCGCAGATGTCAACGCAGCTGCTTCAGGAACTTCAGGAACGTGTGATGTTGATTCAGAAATTCAACAAGGTTCAGGTATTAGTGATATAAATGATAATCTTGTGAATTCTAATCTGCCTGTTTCAGTGTCTGTGCCAGATATTCAGGTTTCAAGGATCAACAAGGACCATCCGGTCAGCAATATTCTTGGACCAGTGACGTCAGGAGTTAGAACTAGAAGCCGCACAGGAGACATCAATGTCTGCATGTACTCGTGCTTTATCTCCCAGATTGAGCCTCCAAATGTGATGGTAGCTCTCAGAGATCCGAGCTGGATCGAGGCCATGCACAACGAATTGAATCAATTCTCAAAGCTGGGAGTGTGGCGGCTAGTCAAGAGGCCTGATAACAAGAAGGTTATACCCACCCGTTGGTTGTACAAGAACAAAAAGGATGACACGGGTATAATCGTTCGAAACAAGGCAAGGTTAATTGTCCAAGGTCACCGTCAAATACATGGAATTGACTATGATGAGGTGTATGCCCCTGTAGCAAGATTGGAAGCCATTCGGATATTTCTTGCGGTTGCATCTTATCTGAATTTTACAGTGCACCAGATGGACGTGAAGACAGCATTTCTGTATGCTGAGATGAATGAAGAGGTGTACGTGACTCAACCACCTGGGTTCATAGATGAGGAGCATCCAGATCATGTGTATCTGCTGGATAAGGCATTGTATGGTTTACATCAAGCTCCAAGAACGTGGTATGAGACGTTGTCAACACACCTGGTGGAAAATGGGTATACTAGAGGGGTGGTGGATCAGACGTTGTTCAGAAAACGGGTGGAAGATCACATTATCATGGTGCAAGTATATGTGGATGACATCATTTACGGATCAACGAATGAAGATCTATGCACCGAATTTGAAGAGATTATGAGGAAGAAGTTTGAGATGAGCGATCAGGGGGAAATGAGTTTCTTCCTAGCCTTGCAGGTTAAACAAGATGAATCTGGGATTCTTATTCATCAAGCCAAGTATGTGAATGAGATCCTAGAGAAATTCAAGATGCAAGACTCAAAGCCGATCTCAACTCCAATGGCATCCCGACCTCTTTTGTCAGCAGATGCAGACGGGGAGTCAGTAAGCGAGTTCATGTATCGCTCAATGATTGGTTCTCTGATGTACCTAACAGCCAGTCGGCCAGATATTATGCATGCAGTTTGCTTGTGTGCTCGCTATCAGGCTAACCCTAAACTTTCTCATTTGAATGCTGTTAAACGTATATTTCGGTATCTAAAGGGTAGGCCTCGGCTTGGTCTTTGGTACCCAAAGAACACTGACTTTCAATTGTATGCTTATACTGACAGTGACTATGGAGGTAGTGACTTGGATCGGAAGTCAACGACGGGAGGATGTCAATATTTGGGCGATCGACTCATCTCGTGGCAGAGCAAGAAGCAGCATACCGTATCAAAATCGACTGCAGAAGCTGAATACGTGGCAGCATCCGCTGGATGCTCACAGGTAGTGTGGATCCAGAATCAGCTCACGGATTACGGTATGGAATTCATTAACACTCCAATTTTCTGTGATAATGCTGCTGCTCTGGAAATTGTGAAAAACCCCGTTCATCACTCTAAAACAAAGCACATAGACATCAAGGTACATTTCATTCGTGATTGTTATGATCGGGAGTTGATTCAGCTTCAGAAGGTAAGCTCGGACCAAAACGTGTCTGATATCTTCACAAAACCCCTCCCACGACCAAATTTTGAAATGTGTGTCGAAGGCCTTCGGATGATTGCCTTCGAGGAATGATCTGATCAACTTGTGTTTGTAAATATTTTTTTAAGAAAAATTTTAAAAAAAAAAATTTAAAAAAAAATATATAAAAATAGAAAATTTTCAAAAAATAGTGTTTGTTTTTCAAAAGCCTCATAAAAACAGGGGAAGAAATATAATTGTCTCAGAAAATACAAAAATATCTGTTTGAGGTTTTTATGATGTCTTTTGTTTTGCCTTGAGTTGGTAGGAAGTGATATAAATTTCCATGACGATCGGAGACTGACACGCGTAAGGCAGAAGTGAAAGACGTCTCAAAGATGATGTTCGGTAAGATAAATCAAAAACTATGATCATCCATGTAAGTGCAATAATCTTAAACTCTATACGTGTTTAGCTTTCCATCCTAGTTTACATAGTTTAAAAGACTGAGTCCCAGCAAAAACGGGTTGAGAGTGGTATTACCTAGTATTCACTCTCTCACACACCATGTGTATGCTAACATGACAACACCACAGAAAGAGTCAAAAAGAAAAAGAAAAATGAAAAGTCAAAAGAAAATTAAAAAAAATAGTGTTGAAAATAAAGTCAATTATTTTGTTGGTCTTCTCTGCGTGCTTATGCGGCCGACCTGATCATCAACGGATAATTATAAAATAAGTGGTAGTCAATGTGGCATTGCATGGTTCCTCAAGTTGGGGGTTTGTGAATCCTCAATAAACTCTGAGGTTGGGTAGGTTTTGCTATGAACGATTGGGTGTGGGGACTGATAAACATAACGGTAACAATGTACCATAATTTTAAGCACTTAAAATGTTTTAACTGGATGTGAGTTTATATGATATAAAATTTTGAGCAATCATTTAGAGCGTCAAGTAACGGAAAGCTGAAAAGGGTTCCTCAGTTGAAGAAGCGTCTGGTATGATCCATGAAAAATATCTGATTCAAGGCAAGTTGTTTCTAATTTCAGTGATTATTTTTTTATTTTTCTTAATTGTTTTATATTTTATGTTTTATACTTAAATGTTTAACATTTTATTTTTTTTATTTTATTTTATTTTTTTGATCTTGATCGGATACTCGGGGCTAAATCTGAGGGGAAGCTTCGTAAAATTCTCAGTTTGTGTCTCAATGTTAAATTTTTTTTAAGTGAGAATTGCTTTTATAAAGAGTTTGGGAGGTGTTTAAACATTGTTTGAATCTCAAGGGGGTAAATATGAAAAATTTTCAAATGAGGGTATAAAAACCCAATTTCAGTTTGCGATACTCATTTCTACTCAAACTCACTGATTACGACCTCCGCCGAGAAACCCTAACCTCCGCCATCCTCGTCACCGGAAACTGTCACCGAGCCCGCCTCCGACCACCAAATCACCATCTGTCTTCACCACCGTGACCATCTTTCATTTCCGACCATTAACCCCTTCTCAATCGTCTATTTTGGCGAGTTTTCAAGGACCCATTATAGGTTTTACGGTGTAAACCCTAAACCAAGATTTCCACTGTTTTCGTGTCATTCTTACAAGTTTAGAAGTCGATTTCGTGTTTAGAACTCGCTAAAGGTAGTGATAACCCCGTGTTTCATGATTTTTGTGGTGTGTAACGTGTTTACGAGAAATTGCAGGTTTGGCTATGGCGGAAGTGGGCGTTTACGACAATCTGTGTGAAGAAGGCGACTGTTGGTCTTTCCGATATGTGTTTACGATCGCTGATTACGATCAGCGATTGCGATCGGTGTTTACGACAGCCGTTTGCGATCCGTGTTTACGATCGAGGAAAACGACAAAGGGTGATTAGGTGTTTACGATTGGGCCTGGTCGTGTAACTGCTGTTTACGACTGGATCTAATAGTTTACGATTGGACCAAAGTTTAAGGGATCGTAAACCCGGTTATAAAATCGTAAACCCATATGATGGATCGTAAACTCATTGTAGAAGTCGTAAACACACATGAGATGAAAATTAAAAACTTAAACTCTTAATAATTTTGAGATGTCATTAAAATTGAACGATTTTTAAGATAAAATTTGTCGATGCTTGTGAGCTTATGCTTAAATCAATTATTTTTCCCTAAAAGTTCAAATTGAATTATGTGTTCTTCAATAGTAAAATGTGATCTTCAAATTGAACAATGTTAAGGGTTAATAATTATAATTGCTCTTTATGAACGAATCTGATGCATATGTCTCGTCTTTCTCAGATGGCTGAAGAGATGCTGATTCAAGATATAAAATATGAACCAGACCACTGTATGCCGGCTTTTCTGGAGGACCCACCAGAAAAACACATGGAATTATTCTACTCACTGGTAGCTGGAATGAACACGTGCAAGATCAACTATGCTCTAAGGACGAATGTTCTGATTGACGAGATGCTGGTTAGAGAATTTTGGGGATCTGCCAGAGTGAATTCAGACAAAACAAGGATTACTGCGACAATCCAAAACAGGCCAATTGTGATTGAGGAAGAGGATATTAGGCAGGGCCTGAACATCACAGATGAAGCTGCTGACCCTATCACTTACACAAAGGAGGTAGTTCTGGCGGGTGCTCAGTTGATGGGTTACGAAGGAAAGTTCCCGCCAATCTTCAAGAAACTTCTGCCGCACTACTGGAGGTGCTTGGCTCATTATATGCAGAAGTCGTTTCTAGGGAAGAGAACCAGCTTCGATCAGTTGAATTACATTCACGGAACTGCTCTTGTAGCACTGGCATTGGATTGGAAATTTAACTTTTCAAAGATGATGTTGCTGGATTGGGCAGGCAATGCCATGATGAGTGCCAGAGAGCAGTTTCTGATGACTCCAAGGTTTGTACAAATGGTGGTCATGAAGAAGTACCCAACGATAGAGGAGAGGATTGAGAAGCTGGATGTAAAAGTGATGGATATCGGGGTGTTTGGGTTGCAAACCCAAGATAGACCAGGGAAGCAGATGTTTGAAGGTAGACTGGAGTGGGTTAAGAGGGGTGCCTTTCCAGAAGTTGCACGGGAGCAAGTTATGGATGAACTCCGAGCCTGAGGCAGATGTTCCTGTTGTTAATGCATCCATTGCTGAGGAACAAGATGTAACAGCAATTACTGCTGTCAATGTTCAGGAGGATGATGTCATTCCGTCCGACGAAGAAAATATAATGGATGACATTCTCGCTGGACAAGACATGACTGAAGATGATATCTATAGAGACTTGGAGCCTCTAATCCACAAAAGGTCAAGAGAAGATATGGTTGGGTCGTCTGGCAGTGATGATACGCCTCCTGAGATAAATTTAACTGTCGATGATGTTCTTGTTGAGGAACCTGCCCCTGTCCGTGAGCCATCTCCTCGTAGAAAATCTGATCCAAGAAACGTTCGGTTCAAGCTCACCAAGACGAGCTCCAGTATAATGCTTATAGAACCAACTGAACCAAATTCTGAGGGACTCACTGGACGGGAAGAAACAAATGAAGAAGCCAGTCAAGAACAACCTTCTGCTACTCAGACAGAAGCGGTGCAAGATCAACCTGCCCCTGTGCAGCACAACTAGTCCGATTCTGAACGTGCAAAGCCCTGTACGTGAAGATAGGCAATTTCTGGAGGTTGATAGCACCTTCGTTGTTCCAAGTCCGGTCAGAATAAGCCTCTCTACCGCGACAAGCCAACCTCTCGCAGCTCCAGGTTTCCGCCCTTTGATGGCTGCTGAGCTTCCAGTTGATCTGAGGATTAGTGCTGATCCTCAGATTAACTTCCTGATCTCTCAGAATAGGATGAGACAAAATGAGATCAAGGCTCTCATGGAGGAAAATCAGCGTTTGAGAGAGAAGGAGGAGGCAAATAGCAAATATATGAGAGAGTTTGAGGTGGCTGACAAGGCTAGAATGGAATCTCTTTTCAATATGATAAAGGGCCTGAGAAGGAAGATTAATGAACTGACCGATGGTGCAGGGCCTAGCAACACAGGTGCCTCAGGTCAGAGTTCATCTCAAGCTGCAGGAGCTGTGGAGGCAGATGATGGAGATGAAAACATAGAGATGCCAGATTACGCCCGAAGTGGCAGAGTCATCTCTAAAGCCCCTGCAGGACACGACAACTGGTTCCGTGAATTCTATCAAGGACCAGCCCCCACAAAATACGCACTCGATGTTGGTGAAAGCTCCATTGACAAAAGGGGGAGTCGTGAAGCCATCTTGTGCTGGCACTATGATACGGAGAAGAAACTGTTTGCTGTGATCCGTGACGGCTACAGTCCAGTTGAGTATTACAGAACTCGTGGACAATTCCACTCATGGACTGAGCCTGAGATCAGAAGTTTGCTCCGAGCTCCCTTCATCAACAGGTGGAACAGCACAGATGGGGAACTTATCAGAAACAACCTTTTAAGCCATCTGGAAAACAATTTTGCTGACTTTGACCTGAAGCAGGTGAGATGGGTTGAGACGGGAACTGACCCTGTGACTGGGGATGCAATTGGTGAAGCTAGAAGACCACCCACCAAGCGCACACGAGTGATCAATATGTTGGATGAAATCGAAGACGGTACACTGGTCAAAAACTTTGACTGCTGGTGCTATGATCCAACAACTCACGAGGTGGTGGTTCTATGCAAAGGTCTGAGGCAGTTTCGCTTCTATGATCCAGTTGACCTGCTGCGTTTTGGAGAAAGAGACATAAAGCTACTCGCCTCACAGCCTATACTTGGTGATGAAAATGATATGGAGAATGCTGTGAGGGTGGGAATTTTTCATGGGACTGCAGAGCGGATTGTAGCGAACAAGTGGTGGTCAAACAACGTTCAGAACACCTTCAGGTTTGACCTCCTGCTGCCGTAGAAGAGAAGTTCAAATGTTTCATGCCTAGGGGAAGATTGTTGGGCTATAATTATATGAGGCATGAACATTTGTTTTGGGCTTGTTAGTTTTTGTTTTGGGCTAGTCATTTAACTTGTAATTGGGCTTAACTAGTTTGCGACTTGGGCATGTTGGGCCTGCTAGGTTTACGACATTGTAAGGGCTATATAAGCCTTCTTTGTAACCGTTTATGAGCAAGCTTTTCAATACAAATATTCAGTTTACGATTTCTTGTTCTTCATAGTTTACGATCAGCTTCCATTAGTAGTGTATTTCATTCAAGACTTCTTCTTTACTCAAGATCTAGTCTTTTATTCTACTTTTGTTCTTGAATCAAGCTTGTACGAGGATTCCGCACTCGTATTTGGCTAGATATCGTGTAGGTGGTTTGATCTCGGACCTACACTTTGCATTCTTTGCTTTAGGAGCCTTGGCAACTTTCACCGGTTTCTTCGTTTGAATCAATTCTTCCTTCACAACAAACCCCACACCTTTGTGTTTGGAGCCTGAAACTTTTGAAGAACTTGAAGAAGAACCCGAAGCTTCTCTTGCCTTAGCGTCACTAGTAACTTTGGCTTTGATATCCTTCAGCCTGTTCTTCTCAACCAAAACTTTGTCTTCTTCAGTTGATGAAGAACTTGACACAACCTTATCAAAAATCTTCTCATTCTCCAACAAAACAGACTTTGACACAAATTTTGGAGCTTCACCCAAAGACTTTTCCTTCTTTTTGGACTTAGATTTGTTCTTCTTGGGTGAAGTAACAAACTTAGAATAATCATGCAATTCATCTTTTGGATCAATCTGAGCAGCAGTAACTTCAGTTAAATCCACTGGTTGAGGAACCAAGTGAACATCAGCCTTCTGAGAACTATCTGAACTCTGATCCTGCTTGTATAAAAAATTTAGCATTGTTGGTGATAAATTGCAATTCTTCACTTGCCGCTTCAACTCCAAAATCTCCAGTTTTAAATCATTGATCTTTTGTTGAGCTTCAAAAACTTCTTTCTGTGACTTGATGAACTTTGCATTGAGATCATCATATTCATAAGTTTGTAACTTTCGGATCTCACATTCAGCAAATAATTCTTCAAGAACACTTTCTCTCTTTTTCTTGTAAATTTCAACATCCTTTGTCAAAACTTCATTTTTATCACGATAGAGAGTATTCTCATCTTGAAGCATAGAAATTTTATTCTGAAGCTTTTCAACAGTAACAGCAGTTGTAGCAATAAGAGCAGTTGCTTCTTCATACTTTTTCTGAACAGGATAACTTTTCTCAAACAGATTCTCAAAATCTTGAGCTGCATCTAAAGCTTCAGCCTTTGCTTTCTCACATTCTTCAGCCAATATTGTTTTCTCTTTTTAAACATCTTCATGAACATGAACCAACTCATAATACTTCTTTTGAAAATCTTCCAATTCTTGCTTTAACACCACTATTTCTTCAATCGATATTTGACGACTTTGTTCAAAACTTGCAATCTCCTGAAGAAATTTCTTACATTTAAGACATTCAGTCTCTTCAACCTTTGAACTCTCAGGAATTTTAGGTAATTCTTCTTGAACCATAGAGACACTTGAATAAGAATCAGAATCAGTTAAGATGCTATCATCATCAATATGACGAACAGTGAAAGCAATTGCAGGTTTAGAATTATTCCTTTTAGCTTCAGTATCTGCATTCCATGCAAACTCATTTGACTGTGGAAAAGTATTGGTCCAATCATGAACAAGATTAGCAGATTTCATCTCAACCTTCTCAACTGTATTTGGTGAATGATAAACTAAATGTGCATGTTGACCAGTCTTCAATTTATGATCTGCAGAACTTGGACATTCTCGAGCAAAGTGACCATAATTTGCACACTTGTAACATTTTACCTTAGACTTATCCAAACCAATCTTACCCTCCTGATTCAATCTCTTCTTCCCAGTTCTGTTGAAAAATTTCTTCGTTCGTCGAACCAACATTGCATACTGCCAATTTAGATCCATTTCCTCCAAATGATCATAATCAATCTGATCATAATCTTCATTTGCTAACTCAGCATTACTCACAGCACCCGTGATAACACCAAAATATGAAGATACCAAAGCAGACATTAATGCATTATAATCATCAACAGTTTGAGCAGATAATGCAGTTTGATTTGAAGAACTCGGAATAGAAACAGTACAACCAGCAGAAGAATAACTTGAAGATTCAGATTTACCTGCCAGGAATGCTGTTGGAGGTGCAGAATTAAGAATATTCGATTTCCCAGCATTCATTGTAGAATCATTTTCACCATGATACACTGCAGGATTCTGAATTTGTGTAGGAATAGACTTGTTCACCATCAATTCCATATCCCTAACCTGAATTCTTTGAACTAAATCATTGAAAGACAATCCTTGAAAATCCTTGTCATGAGTAATCATCATAACATAATTCTCCCATTTTTCAGGTAGAGCTTCCAAAATCTTCTCTTTCATATCAGCTTCGTCTTTAGTAAGATTCACCAAACGCATTTCACTCATCAGATGAGCAAATCTTGCAATCAGATTGGGAATTGTTTCATTCTGATAATGTTTGAAACTATCAAACTCTTTCTTCAAAACCTTTTGTCGACTTTTCTTGTACTGGTCATTGCCTTCACATCTTTTCTCTAAAGCATCCCATAGACTTTTCGATGTCATTTGTATCGACATATGCTTCAAACCGTTTAACCCAACTATGATAATCTTCCAACTTTAGCAATTTGGGAACTTTCTGACTTGTTCCAATTTCATTATCATAGTTCATCATCGTTTGCATAGTCGCTTGAACTGAGTTTTGAATAGCCGCGAACGCTTGAAAATCGGACATTTTCGAAACACAGGTTACTGTTCACTCCGAACCTCGTCCGAACCTAATATACTCTCCAAACTTCCTCCGAACGTGGTCCGAACTCAGAAATACAGTCCGAACTCTCTCCGATCTCTCACTGAACCCCGTTAACTCCGAAACCCTCCGAACGAGCTCCGAACTTTCACCGAACTACGAAACAGACTCCGATCCTTCACCAAACACCTCCGAACGTACTCCGAACCTGGTGTTCGGAGCGGTTATGCCGAGCGTGCTCCGAACCTGGAGTGCGGAGCAGTTACGCCGAACGAGGAGTTCGGCCGAACGCGAAAAATCAAAAAATTTCGGAAAAACACACTGAATTCGACACCTCTCGAGCTGAGACTACTCAATCAACTAAAAACGAACAAACACAAACATTTTGAACGTGAATCATGGTGTTTTAGACGAGATTTTTGAGAAACGAAGATGAAAAACGAGTTTTGAAAGTCAAAAACGTGAATTTGAACTCGATAACTTGAAAAACACTGATCTCCGACTAATAGAACAAACCAAAAGCTCTGATACCACTTGAAAGTGCGTGAACGTGAGGATCTTCTACTTAGCCGTATAGAAATCAATGTAAACGAGTAAAACACATAGAGTAAATACAACTGAGACTTGTATTAACCACAGAGTACACTTAGAGAAAGTTATGACACGGAAGCTCTCAAATTCTATACAAGACTAACATATTTATAGGCTGAAACTACGACTGGCCGAACCTCAGGTTCGGCCAAGCTTCGGCGGCTCCGAACCTGGAGTTCGGCCAAGGTTCGGCCAACCCTAAACTTGTACGTTCCGTCTTGTTCTCGATACTTCACATGACGATCAGGAACCATGTATCAACACAAAGGCAAATCAGAAAAACAAATATACAGGAACAAACCTATGTACTTCTCAGACACGATCGAGCTCCATTCAAAAGATTTAATCATATGATTGAGGTTAGAGAAATAGATGTGTACCACCAAGATGGGGAAAGCGATGTCGATCGAAAGGTTATCAAATTAAATAACTGAAACAAAAGTATCATAAAATTACACACCAAACTAAAAGAAGTAACCTCGTGGGAACAGGATACAATCCAAGAACAAGACAAGTGACCCGTACAAAGATGAACAACTGCAAAATAGGTCAAAGATGAAGAACTGCAAAATTTAGTTAAGAGTATGAGCTTAGTTAGGGACAAAACCTATTACAAAGAATGTGTTAAAGACAAATGGCAAATCAAGCCAATAAGTGTCATGTGACCAATACACCGAAAAGTATGACCAAAGAAGTGCATTCAAAAATCATCAAAGAGGGCAACGATGCACACAAATACAAATTAAAGAAAATGATAATTTAGTAACTTCTAAAAGTACATATAACCTGGTCCTCCTAGAGCCATAAGATGCATTTTGGCTAGCAAACTGTTAACACACTAACACCACAATAATTGTTACAGTAAACTTATAATGAGCATATGATAAAAAAACGTAGCCTATCTCTTGTTTTCCAATGATGAACATCACATGATTATTAATTAGGAATTTACATAACCACACATACAAAAACACGATGTAGCATCTTGAATCTTTTTCATATAACTTCATATCTAAAAAGGCAATTAACAACCCATAACACTGACCCTATAAGCCCTAAAAACCAATAGGTTCTATAGCCTCATCACCCAAATGTGTAGTGCTCAGTCTTACTTGGCATATTTAGCTCTAGGCTCAGTTATACATATACGGGTTTCTAGAGATGCATGACACTCACCAAGCGATGTACATCCACAACCATCAGCTCCATAAAGAAGAACCTTCACACACCTGTTACCCCGTATTGTAACAAATATCACCAAAACCATTCTATATTTCAAAAGGTATATAATGTTTTGACACCATACTTAACAAATGTAGGTACCATAGAAGGTTGACGATCGTACGGTAATATATTCGATTACTAACCAAACATCCCTTAACAACTCATCGGTCTTTAGGAAAAAAAGATTGTCAGGATAGGTTAAAAACCGATGCGGCTCATAAGTAGCCGAGGATTTAATCAAGGATCTATGCCGTGATGCCATCCAGACTATACATATCGAAGTTCTGTTATAAATGAATTTCTTAGCCAAAATCCTTCATTACCTTCTGCATCTTCACCATCATCCTTAGCTTTGTGTAAGCTTTATGTACCTGTACAAATCTAGGTCCATATCAAAACCACATAATTGGTTGAATGCCAAAGAACAATCCAGTGGTTTAAAGAAAATTAAACAATGAGTTGTCCTATTTTTCACCATAAATACTAACTGCTATTTTCATACCTCTAATCGACGCAACATAACATAAGCTGTTTTTTCCCACATAACACAATATTTATAAAATTTAATTGGTAACAATTAACAAATGAACTTACCTCAATGGCGCCTAACCCTAATAAAACAAATTGATGAACTGTTAAAGACATTTCGTTACCAAATTTTAGGGTTACTCTCCTCCCCTGTTGCTCATAATCTGCCACCACAAAATTGTAAAATTCATAACCCTAAAAGATTCAACATAACAAAGAACAGAATAAAATATGAAGGAAAAACCTGCAACGACTTCGATAGAAAGAGCATCGTCGATTTCTTGGCGGCGATCGGCGAGAGAGTTGGGTGGCGGAGATCCGCGAGAGGCTGGCGACATGGAAGCCAGATTAATGATGGTGTGGCGGCGTTCTCAGCTTGCGGTCGCTGATTGAAAGAGGCTCGGCTGGCGGCGATCAGCGAGAGCCAGCGACATGGAGATCCGCCATGTGAAGGTGTCACTTCTCCCACATTTATATTTGGATGATCGATATGAGAGAGATGGTTGCCAGTGGTTGTGATGGTGTTGTACAGGCGGTAGAGAGATGAGAGAGCCGAATCAATGGGTAGAGAGATGAGAGACGAATATGAATAATCAGTAAAGAGAGAAAGAAAGATGCAATAGACCCTTGTACCATAAAAGGTGTTCAACTTGTATAACATGCTTTGTAAATTGTACTTTATGCTTTAAAGGTGGTACTATAAAGTTGTATTTTATTTATATAGGGGGATTTGCAATAAATCGGTACTACAAAGTGTCATGTGCAAAAAAAAAGTTTTATTTTGAAGGATTCTACAATTTGACCCAAACCATAGGGAGCAAATTTGCAATTAACACTTTCCGAAAATTACAATTTAATTCGGGTGGGTTGATATTAAAAATTAATAATAAAAATAATAACTAGTAAACAACAGGTCATGTGTTGTTTTTGTACTTATCTGGTTATACTTTCTTAACAACACGCATTTTCCTTCCTATGGCTCTAAGAGTAAAAGTAATGGTCACCCCAAGACCCCAAGCTTATTTCTATGCCACATCATCATTTCCCCACTCCCACCCTTTTTTCAAGTAATACCTCTCCCAAGATCCCAAAACCCCAAACCATAAAAAATTAAACTAATAAGAGTAAAAAGTAGTGGGCCCCACCTTCCCCAAACTCCTCACCAAAGTATGTGTGCTCGGTGAAAATTTCCCGAGGGAACCCCTTCCCGCGCTCCCGAGCTCACTGGATTTTGGTGTTCCCGCGATCCCGAGCTCCCCAAGATTCCCTCCCGAGACCCTCGGGGTGGGTATTACTTTTACCCTAAGGATATTCCGAATACTCACATTTCACTTTTCCTTCCTGTCACTTTTTTATAGCCAATTCAACGTCACATCATCACCTCACACTCCCCTCACTTTTAATCAGAATATTCTCCTTTCACTTTTTCAACCCCTCACTTTTACTTTTAATATTATTTTATTAAACACAATAAAACTTAAATAAAAAAAAATACAAAAGACTAAAATTATTTTAATAAAAAAATATCACATTTCCTAAAATAAAAAAAACATTTCCTAATTAAAAAAAAAACATTACATTTCCTAGAATTTTAAATACATTACATTTCCTAGAATTTTAAAAACATCACATTTCCTAAAATTAGAAAGAAAATTACATCTCCTAGAATTTAAAAAACAACACATTTCCTAAAATAAAACACTGCTTAATTCCAGCGGAGGAGTTGAAATCAGTATCGGAGTCGAATTAGACATTCATTCCTCTATGTTCTTCCTCCAACGCATCACGAAGGGCGGCCATATCCTCCTGGTGTTCTTCTTCCCATACATCATGAACCAGTTACTGAACATCCTCAAGATGGACTTCATCGTCAAATTGAAGGTAGTCCTTAACTGGCTCCTTCGGTGGTTCTACGACAACCAATAATCAAACGCCCAGTGGGGGTTGAGCAATAGGTGCAGGTGGAGGTGGATGTTGAGCAACAGGTAGGGGTGGGTGTTGTTCAATTGGTGGAACAAAAACTGGAGCTGGAACCAAAATAGGAGGTTGTGCAACAGGTCGAGGTCCCCTAGGACATAAACGATTATAGTGTGTCGGACTTCCTCCATTGTATCTATTAAGAGCATCTCTTGGATGTGTTGACATTGTAAGGTTGTGGAAGTCTTGCAGAATAGTAAGGAAGTTTGGATGTGTTAGCATTTTTGATGAACTAAATCATCCAAGACACTTTATTTATAGGGTAAAAAGTAATTGTTATAACCGTTATATTTCAAACGGTCATATTTTCAAACAGTAAGATTTTTCAAACGGTCATATTTTCAAACGATATAGAAATTACATTAATCGAAATAGAAATTACGTTAATCAAAATACAAAATTACATTAATCGAAATACAAAATTACATTAACCGAAATACAAAATTACATTAACCGAAATAGAAATTACATTAATCGAAATAAAACAATAAAAGATACAATCAATCACCAAACTTTGTCCCAATCTTCGTCGTCTTCTTCATCTTGTGGATCACTTGGAATGTAGTCTCGAACATTATCAATGTGTTCGATCAAATCCGAGTTCAGATTATGGTGTGTTTCGCAGTTACGAATTTTCAAAACATTTGCATTGATGATCTCTTGTGGAGTTTCTGTGGCACCTGGCGTTTTCAGGTTAGAATACCCGTACTACAAGTCATAATTTAATAAAAATAAAATATTATTTTATTAAGACAAATAAAAAGTTTAGTGTCGTCATATGAGAAATATTTCGTTAACAAACGTTGGTGACAACTCAAGTTATGATCAAACCGGTATCCACCAAAAAGAAAAAGAGCATTTATAAAAATAACTGATAAATCAAGTATGGCGAAAATTATTTTGGATTATTCCATTGCGAGCGTAATTTAATTCTAGTAATTTTTATATAATTACTTTTACGATTCGTGACAGAAAATTTACCAGTTATACCACGATATGCCAGTATTATACCTATTAATTCACCTAACTCTAAATATATATATATATATATATATATATATATATATATATGAGGGACACCTGGCATTACACTTGTCTTGAGACTTTACTTGTAAAGTTACAAGTAATCATACCTACTTTGTAGGTAATGATTACAAATGCACACACACAAGCTTAAATCAAGAGGCCACACATTCTCCCACACCACCCCCACCTCACGCCACTCTCTCTCTTCATCTCCCCCTCTTTTCGGCCGTAACCCCCCCCCCCCCCTTCTCTCTTGAGTTCGAAAATTCCACCACACACACACACATAATCTTCATCTTCTTCATGCATTAAGAGATTTGGATATCAAACACTCAAGAATCAAGCAAGGAATAGAGATCATACTCCATATCACTTCAAAATCTTCAAGTATGAGGCTTTCTCTCTACTCTCTCTCTCTAGAATTTTGAAGTTTAACTTGAGCTTTGATCCTCCAAAACTCAAATGATAATGATTCTTGAAGCTTTGATCTCCTTGATGAACCTAAATCTTATAAATCTAGTGGGTTTTGTTTTTATTTGGTTAAAAACTTGACAAAAATAAATGGGTAATATTTGGGTTGAAGAACACATTTGATTATCTCAAAAACCCATAAGATTTCTTCATGTTTTTCACAATTGATCATGCTTGAATGAAGAAACGATATGCATGTGTGTGTATGTCGTGAATGTATATATATATGAATGCATGTGTCGAAAATATATATATGTATATGCATGTATGTCGTATTTGTATATATATATATATAAGTGTTATTGATTTTGACATAAATGAAAGATTAACCCTCTTAGGTTAAATCTTTACATCTACAATCATATGAATGTGTGATATGCACATGTATGTATACATGCATGTAGGTGTGTATCGAAATGTATATATATATATTATATATATATATACATGCATGTATACGTGAGTATATATATGTATGTATGGTGTGTTTTTCCTTTAGGTACATATGCATACATGTATGTATGATTATATGGGTGAAAATGTATACATATGCATACATACATGCATATGTCGTGAATGTGTGTATGTGTATGTAAACATTTGAGTAAAACATAAGAATAATAATGATTACCTACAACTTAGGAAAAAGGCAATCTATTTCAAAAGTAATACTTTGTCATGATTAATAAAATATTCATAAAATAAATTTTAAATAAATTTATTAAAAATTCTGTAATAATAATAATTATATATAATATGATTTAGAAAAATAAAAGAGAATTGATAAAATGGGTTAATACAATTTATATTGCGAAATTAGTCATAAAAACGTCTAAAATCGGCTTAAAAACGTGATTTCGATTACTTATAAATTCTAAACAACAATACAAATATATTTTCATGAGAAAAATTATTTCTAAAAGTTATATGAATATATATATCTAAGAATAATTAATTGTGTCGGGTTAAAATATGACGCAAAAAGCCGAAGGAATGTTATATTTGACTTAAAAATTGTAAACTATTCTTGTAAAACTTCTGAGGTATATATATAAATGATTTATAACCATGTTAAGATATATCGGTGGATACGATTAATTGGGTTGCTCTTTGAGTCACCAACGGACTGTTAAAAATATATAATATTTGGAATCGTTATCAAGTCAAGTAAGTTGGAGAATCAACTTACCCATTAAAAAGACTTGAAGTTCTTATATATCCTTTATGAATTATTTAGGGCATTGTATTGACGGTTAGAGTTCAAATTATCGACTTATCACTGTGAGTTTCTATAGCCCCACTTTTACTATTTTAATGTTTTGGGGGAAAATATGCTTGATTTATTTTGTTGATATAGTTAAAGATGGCATGAATCTTATAATTGACATGTGATGGCCTTGAGTTTGGTTTAAATTTGTCCCTCACTGTTTATTTATTTATGCCATAATCATTAGCTCCGGTTAAGGGGCCACTGTTTATATTGATAGATATATCGGGTGTGACAACCCGCCCCTGGCGTGTCGCGCTGGTCGTATTCTAGATTGGGGTAATATAAATAGAAAGGGGCGTGTGGACGTTTTAGTTTGATTATGGGCTCAATGGTTAGAACACTATCGTAAATCTAGCTAATCTACGTTAGGTCAATATAAGGAGTATTGCATGATAATTATGTCAATGGTAGTTAATGACATCGGTCGTATTATTTAATTCGGGAGAAGGGCTCGCCGAGTATTTTAATATGAAAACTCTATGGAACTCACCAGCTTAGTGCTGACCTGTTTATTTTTGGGCATATTTTCAGGGTGATGTATAACGATCATGGATGAGGGCAAGTGCTGGTCGGACTGGTGTTAAAGTTGGCCTGTTTGGGACCGCTTGAGTACTTTGAATAATGTTTCTAAATAAACTTTTATTTGTATTAATGAATAAATAACGACTTTTGAAAAATAATTTTCTTAACTCAAGTTTACAAGACCAACCAATTTTAATTAACGCTTAGTCTATTAAAACAATTACCAACTTCCGTTACCACCACCGCTAATGTTTTCCCGCTGCGATTTTCGGGGTGTTACAGTTTCCCCTGATCGGGTTGAACATCTTCGGGATCGTACTCACATATTGCAAAACCCTCGTCTTCCATAGTCATATTATGCAAAATCATGCAAGCGAATATGACATCTGTGATCCTCTTAAGTCTCTAAGTTCGTGTCGGAATTTCAATACATTTCCATTTTTTCTTGAGTAAGCAAAACGCTCATTCCACATACTTCCTTGCCCCCTCCTGAGCTTTAGCGTATTTTTTTTAATGTTTCTGTCATGGGGTTTGTTAAAGTTTTTACAAACACGGACCATTCTGGGTATATGCCATCCGCAAGATGATAATCGTGTTTGTAAAAGGTGTCGCTCACTTCAAATGATGATTCGGTGCTTTATTGTTAACAAAATCATTTACTAAATAAGATTGCTAAAGCACATTGATGTCGTTGTTGGAGCCGGCCACTCCGAAGAATGCATGCCAAAACTATAAATCTTGTGAGGCAACCCCCTCTAGCATAATCGTGGGATGTGCATGAGCGCCTCGCATGAATTGCCCACACCAAGCGTTTGGGCAAATAGACCACTCCCAGTACATACTATCTATGCTAGCCAACATACCAAGAAAACCATGTTTGTTTTCATGAAACTTGTACAACTTTGAAATATCACTCCATGTAGGCTTGCTCAAATAACGATCACTATATATTTCATGAACATATTTGCAAAATTTATAAAGACATTCACGCGCAGTGCTCTCTCCGATATGTAAATATTCATCAAAAGCATCAGATGTAATGCCATAAGTTAGTTGGCGTATGGCGGCTACGCATTATTGCAAAGGACTCAAACCTACCCCGCCCCTAGCATCTCACCTTAGACGAAAATATTTTTATGTTGCGACAAATCATTAACAATATGTAAACAGAGAGATTTATACATACGGAATCGACGACGAAACTTATCCTTGAACCGTGCGTTATCAGAGAAGTAGTAGTTAACAAGTCGTTTGTGGGCCTTCTGTCGTTCTCTTTTGATCGTCTTTCGCGGATAATACAGTTTAGAACTTCCGCCCCCTCTTGTCCGGAAACGAACATCGCCTCGACAAAAATCATATTCGCGTCGTCTTCGGAAGAAATTTTTAATGAGTTAGACGAAGAAGACATTTTGTATTATTTTATAGGTTGGTTTGGTATGACATTGTTGGGTTTCGACAGTGATATACGGGTGCCCGGTGACGACAAAATTGTACTTCAGTATTTATCGTTTGCGACTGATTATTAGTTAAATCAGAGTTTAAATGAATTAAACATGTAATTCACTTACGCATCGGAACTAAAACTAATTAGACTAATCTTACGCGTAAACCAAAAAAACGTCATTAACTAGGCAACAGGATCACAATCACCAAATGCACACAAACACCAATTGCGTTAAATAAAACGCAAAACAATAACGATAAAACAAATCAAAATAAATATCTAAACTAGAACTAAGTTTAGATATACCTGAGCGGTGTTCTGACAAACGTTTGAGACACCGAGAGTCAACGAGTGAGTCGCTAGGGGTTCACGGAAACTGATATGAAGGATCGAATCAAAATCACCTCGCGATTCGCGAAAGGTCTCAATAGATTCGTGACGAATCGCGAAGATACGAATTCCGACGACGACTAGCGAGCGCCGGGAGGGAGACACGAACGGTGGCGGCGGCGGCTCTGGTGAGAGCGACGGCGGTGGAGAGCACCGACGGTGGCAATTGCGGCGACGGTGTGCGTCAACTACGCTAGCTGTGAGCAGCAGCGTGCGGTTGCATCAGCAAGAACAGCTACGATGTGCGGCTGCGGCTCAGGAGGCTACGACGACGGCTTGGCGGCTCGAGACCTCAGGATGGAGGCGGTTGTGGCTCGTGGTTCTTGCAGTGATCGCCGGGTAGAGGATGCGACGGGTGGTTGCCGACGGCGGCTAGGGCGTCGCGAGAGAGAAGTTGGCGTCAACAGAGCTATCATACAAATGACAGTAGCATTAACGCCCCAAGATCCTACCTGAAGTAGCGAAAAAAGTCGGATCGACGGTTTCAAAACGTCACCAAATCCAACGGCAACACATGAAGCAGAGCACTCGTACAACCGACGGCTGCAACATCCCCCCAAGATCCAACCAGAGGTAGAGAAACAAGTGGGATATGAAGCTAGATAGAGAAGAAGACATAGAGAGTGTCTAGAGGGAGACAGAGGTAGAGAGAGAGAGAAAGACCGGTTAAATCTAAGATAAAGAGTGTCCGACGGAGGTGGTGATCGGTGACGACGTAACTAGGGTTCACGGCGGCGACAGTGTTGATGGATTACGGCTGGTCCAGAGAGATAGAGATGGGGGGGGGGGGGGGAGCCTTGTGGCTTTTCTTGAGTTATGGTACACTAAGTTTAAACCTTAGACCCTTACTTATAGGTTTCAATCCTTTAATCATGGATAAGGTATAAATACTGATTTCTAATGAAATAATACTATTTAATTAGTTTTATCAATCGGATAAATCCAATTGATAATTATTAAACGATTTAAAATTTGATTAACCATTTAAGTAAATAAACCAATGTTTATTTAAATCAATAACTAATTACATAAACTATTTATATAATTTAACCCTAATTTATTGTCAAACAATAAATCTAAATTGATAACGAGTTTACGACGTTCTCTCACATTCGCGTTTAGAATATTTAATCAATAAAGATTCTCGGGTTGATCATTGTTGATGGTGTAACCATTTGGATCAATATCCAATAGCAGTGTTTGCGAATATCATTACTCGCGCATCCTGATCTAACAACTTCAATAGAAATAAAGAAGCAAAATATGAAATGAAACTGCAAATGGTTGCTATTATGTACACTGAAAAATGGTTATTGTTGGTTCAAATTGCAGAATCGCAGATTCACATGGTCTAGAAAATTACATGTTTAGAGAAGTGCATGTGAGAAATCACAGGTTTAGGAAATTGGAGGTCACAAAATAACAAGTTTAGAAACTGATGTCAGATAATCGCATGTTGAGAAATCACATGTTTAATTAAGATCGCAAAATAAGTCAAGGTTTAGTTAAGATGCTACCTATTAAAGACGAACTTGTGTTGAGAAGAACAATGATTAAAGCCTAATAAGGATGATGGCGAGAGGCAACAATAATGAGGAGAACGAGGTGTCAACCGCGCGTTGCAGCGGTTCGAGGGAACGCGCGGTTCAAGGGTTGTATCAAAGTTACGGTGGTTATTATAAATGTAGATGAAACGTAGTATTATAAATCTACAAGAAATATAGGTAAAGGATATTCATATACATAGGTTTAGGTATATATAACATTTTTATACTCATTAATTGTAAATATTTCTTTGCTCGATTTAAAAAAAAAATTAACCACCAACATATTAGTTTGTATATAACCATTACTGAGACTTCATACCTTAAAATTACATTGGAACGATTCACCACATGCATTTGATAAATTCAAAATTAGACCTGTAAATGACAATGTTTATATTAGACTCTTTTAGGAATCTATAACTCTCGAACCAATAAACTATAACAAAATAATTCAATACGATAAAAATAAGCATATGTATGTAGCCTAGAAATAAAAGGGCGTGCAAGTAAAATATAAGAACATCGACCTGAGATCGATTGGGATTCCTCAGAATCTCTTGTAGCCATCTTTATTCATTCGGGTCTTTAGCTAAAAATACAGTTAAATTACTACTAATCACATATTTACCTGCACAACCTTCTAAACCCATTACAACAAAACATGCTTAGGAAATAAAAACATTGAGATGAAAAAGAAATTTCATCATCGATTTCAAAACTCTTACTATCATTAAAAAAATTTACATAATAATATTAGTCATAAGCTAAAACTAAGTGTACATTGCCTAAAAAAAAGTCCATAACTCACAATCACTTGTGTTTGGCCTGGTAATATAATTTTGGAATTTGTAGTAAAAATATAAAATAATAAGAGGAGAAAATTGTGGCCGAGAAGACTAAAGACTCGAACCCGGGTAAAAACGATGTGGTGGCGAAGATTTATATTACGTATCCGCTGAAAATATATATAATATTAAAACTATCAGGTGGTATTAAGAACAAACTTCACTCATGTATTAAATAGATAGAATATATATATATATATATATATATATATATATATATATATATATATATATATATATATATATAGGGTAAGGTTCCTTGGAAAACTACTATTATTTGGAAAACTGGAAAACCAAAGGAAAGTTATATTAAATGATAGCTATTTGGGTAATTTGACAATTTTTTTTTTTTTTTTTGGTTTCACATATATCCACATGATAACTTTTTAAAAAACAAACAAAAAAAGAAAAAAAAGACAAAAAAACAAAAAACAAAAAAAAGAGAAAAAACGTTTTTTTTTGTTTATCTTGTCCATCCGACTATGTTGCATATATGCAACATAGTATGTTGCATACGTTGCATATATGCAAAATAGTATGTTGCATATATGCAACATTGTATGTTTCACATGTTGCATATATGCAAAATAGTATGTTGCATATATGCAACATTGTATGTTTCATATGTTGCATATATGCAATATAAAAAACATACAATATTGCATATATGCAACATAGTCGGACGAACCCATAAAAAAAGAACGTTTTTTTTAAAGTTTTTTTTAGTTTTTTTTTTAGTTTTTTTATTATTTTTAAGGTCGTAAGGTGGAAATTAGTTGGATAGACACGGAAATTTAAAAAAGAAAAAAAAAGGAGCACCAAAATGACCTAAATAGCCTTCATTTAATATATTTTTCCTTTGGTTTTCCAGTTTTCCAACTAAAACTTAGTTTTCCATTGAACTTAACCCTATATATATATATATATATATATATATATATATATATATATATATGTATATTTACATGTATCCCCCCTCCAATGAATTGTAGTGGTCCCCCCTGAAATTTGTGGTTGAGATTTAGTTCTCAAAACAAAAAGTTCTCATTTGAACCTAACCCATATATATAGGGAGAGGATCATTTGAGAACCAATTGGGTTTGAGAACTAAAAAGAACTAATTTGAGCCACAAATTTATTTACATGTATCCCCCCTCCAATGAATTGTAGTGGTCCCCCTAAATTTGTGGTTGAGATTTAGTTCTCAAAAGTTCTCAAAACAAAAAGTTCTCATTTGAACCTAACCCTATATATATATATATATATATATATATATATATATATATATATATATATATATATATATATATATATAGGGTAAGGATATATTGAAAACCCACTTGAGTTGGAAAAACCATGGAAACTCTTCAAAAACGAGGCCAAAAAGTTTTTTTTTTTTAAATTTTTTTAGTGATTCTTTGCCTTATATCGATCCCCATGGTGAAAAAAAATCAAAAAACCGCCTAGGGGTTTTTTTTAAAAAAAATTCCAAAGTCTGGAATTTTTCACGTTACATATGTGAAAAAAGCCCAGTTACATATGTAAATTTCGCTTCTTACGTATGTAAATAAAACACTAATTATTTTTTATAAAAATATTTCCTAGGCGCTTTTTTGATTTTTTTTCACCAAAAGTATTAAAATGGGATGTAGAATGTATAAAAAAATATATGAAAATAAAAACACGATTTTTTACCCCCGTTTTGGCCGAGATAGTAAGTATATGCAAAAAAAACGATTTTTTGAGAATTTTTTAAAAAAAATCGAGTAGGCGTTTTTTTGATTTTTTTCAATAAAGGGGAGCTCTATAACATAGAGAACCACCATAAAAAATTTAGAAAAAAAAACGAATTTTTTACCCGTTTTTTGAAAAGTTTTCATGGTTTTTCCAACTCAAGTGAGTTTTCATTTTATCCTTTCTCTCTCTCTCTCTCTCTCTCTCTATATATATATATATATATATATATATATATATATATATATATATATATATATATATATATGTAAAATTTACTTGGAGGTTCAATGTAGACACTAGGGGTGTTGATCGGGTTTTGTAATCGGGTTTCGGGTTAAACGGGTCGGGTTTTTCGGGTTTTCTGTAGATGAAATCCAACCCACAACCCGACCCTAACTGCCCTCGGGTTGTTCGGGTTTCGGGTTACGGATTGCGGGTTGATTCGGGTTGGGTTATTCGGGTTTCGGGTTAAATACAAAAGATATTAAATACCTTGTCTTAACCTAACTTACGATCGAAAAGAGCGGAATCAATCAAAGAAGTTAATGAAACTGAGTTCGTAGTACAATGGAACAATGGATTAAACCTTGTATAACTTTAAATGTCTTAAGAAACTAAACTTCTAATAACCTAGAATATAACGGAAAATATATATCATGTGACTTCTTTTAGAATAAATGGATTATAAAAGTATAAAATATTTATCAGTACTTTAAAAAGATAAACAAATTTGAGTGGAATAAGGATATCTATATTCAGAATATATATGGTGTTAATTACGAAATGAATAAGAATATGGAGTCATGGATGGTAATGGTTGGATGTGCAATTCTCATATTTAAAATATATTCGACGGAATGAATATGTGTATTCGGGTTAATCGGGTTGACCCGAACAACACAAAATCAACCCTATTACCAACCCATATAACTAATTCGGGTTCGGGTTGAAGTGTAATTCGGGTTCGGGTGATTCGGGCTTACAATAATTCGGGTCGTGTAGGTTCGGGTCGGGTTCGGTAATCGGGTTTCGGATAAAAACGACACCCCTAGTAGACACCACTTAAAAGTTTAGACCTATAGAATCTTTTTTAACATTGAATCTCTTTGCCTAATGGTTGTGATTAATTTTTTTCATTTTATCTTTTTTCTTTGTCTTAATAAAAGTTTGCATGTGAAATATAATAATTTCACATGTGCGAGGCTACAATAGTTTAATAATGTAGGCTGATTTAATTACTAATGTTTAATTTTTTATAATTATATTTAGGCTGAGGAAGTAAATACAGATTGGTGGTTATGTTTTGAGTGAGATACTGAACATAGGTTGGTGGGTTTTGATAGGAATAATGGGCCTGGAAGTGTTATGCATGTTTAATTAAAAAAACAGAGTCGCGTAGGCTCAAACCCGCAACCTACGTAAAGAAGTTAGGACATGCGCTGACTGAGCTAAATAAATCACATTTGTTAACTTTTATCAACCTTAATTTATTTAACATGAAAATGTTTTTTAATCTATATATATAATAAAAGAAAAGTTTTTGGCACCACAATTTGTCATGTGGCACCACCACATTCATCCTCAATAATTTTTCCCACCAATAAACATTCACAAGCGGATCTTCTAATTTTGGATATATATATCCACTATTTATTTATTGTAGTGGATCTTCTAATTATATCTACTATTTATTTATTGTCTTCTAAATTATTTAATTACTTAATTTAATATATAATATAGTTTATTAAGTTACATCTATCTATATCTATCTATACTCTATACTATATAATAAACAAAAAGTTTGATCATAGTTTAATTAATAAAAAAAGACACTTGACATCACTACAAAATTTTGAATTAATCCGTGTAACACACGGGGATAAAAAACTAGTTTCTTCTAAAAAAAATTGGTGATTCTATTATATAGGAATTAGAAATTATATGTACTTTACCTATTTATTTTGGTAAAAAAATTTATTAACGGAGAGAATATTTTTTAGAACTAATTTTGTTTCCAAACCATATATAACCTTGTTCGATTGCAATGTTTATCTGCGTTAATATGTTTATATATTATTTTAGATTGAGATAAACTTTTGTTGAAGAAATAGGTTGAACCCTTTTATTTGCTTTAGTATGTTTATATATTATTTAGATTTAGATTGAGATAACTTTTGTTGAAGAAAGAGGTTGAACCCATAAAATTTTAAAAAGAAATTCGTACAGTGGGACTCGAACCCACAAGCGGCTGATTGAAAGTCAAAAGCCTTATCCATTAGACCATTTAGCATTTGTTAAGCTCTTTTCAACCTGAACTTAATTGACATGAAATCGTTTTTTGATTTAGAAAGTTGGTTATTGTGTTATACAAGTGGGTCGACCCGCGCGCTGCCGCGGAGTCGAACCATTTTAAAAAGCCTATTAGCCAAGCCATAGCGAGCTCCGATTGGAAAGCAGTGTCGGAGTTACCTGTTTGCAATGGCGCGTGCGAGACAAAATAGCCTACGATTTTGTTAACAACCCATACATAAAGTCGATACTTTTAATACATGACAACAACCATACATAACGGTTTAAGTTTTAGCACACTAAAACACCCTACTAAGGGGTTCCAAAATAGATAGGAAGGCATGTTTGGTCTATTGGGGTTATCATATTCTACAAAATAGTTAACACGCGTTTCAAAAAGGGTTTCCCAATAGATCGCCTACTACGGTAAAACCTCCTGCTCATGCTTCCTTTTTTAGCTTCGTTTTGAGCTTAAACATCGTTGTTCTCCGTCTTTCCTCCTCCGTCTTTCCTCCTGCAGATGAACCACTTGTCTCTTCGTTTAAAAGAACCAACTTAGGCAAAAACACATTGCATGACTACCTAAAAAGCTGAAAAATAAAAGAAACCTAAGGTATAACCGTTTTGCGAGTTCCTAACTGCATAAACCTTTTTTTTGTTAAGACAATGCTGATAAATGCAGCAGTGATCATTAGCGGGAGAGCGAAATACTAAATGACAATAGTTCATGTGATTAGCATTATCATCAACCACAAACCGTAGCAACATATGAAAAAGCATCTAAGAAGAAGATCAACGATACACCCGCACTGCTCCAAACCTTTAAGCTGAAACATAACAGCAACAACGAAAAGCTTTAAAACCTAATAGTCAGCATATATAGGCAACCAAAATAACAGCCTATAACCATGCAATCGAAAATCTAGGACCTATAATTCTGAACACCACAGCAAGAACATTAAAAAAGCAAAAAAAAACATCTCATCACTGGTCTATGAAGAACTAAACCATGAAACCACACACACATAAGCAAAAATTTTAAAAGCTTTGACCTCATGTACACATAGCTTTAAGATATGTAAACAATGCTTTGAGGGGGTAACTGGTGCGGGTGGTCGTGCGGTGATACCTAATATGCAATAAGCATCGACGAAGAATTTTGCAAGCATTTTCAATAACAAATAATAAAGTACATAGAACCACAAAATAACAAAGTACATAGAACAACAAAATGTATGCTAGACTTCAAATAAAATATGTGTTGATATAGAGTATTCAAAGGTGAATAATCCATAACTGAACAGCCTCAAACAGTGAATCGATTAGTGAGACAATCATACCTCGAATGAAACTTCTACGTACAAAAAATTCAACCCCATTAAGAAGCCATCCCAAATGCACACCTGAGAAACAACCGAGGAAAATTAAAAAAAACCGTGCAACACAAAAGAAATAAAAGCATGGTCAGATCAGAGAAATTAACTTAAGCAACATATAAAAAAAAAGATTTTAGCATGCATTTACACCACCAGCAAACATACAATGTGCTCTAAATCAATCATTGGCATAACATAATGCGTTCAAGGACTAAGAACATTCAATTAAACCTACCCCAATTATTACACATACACTTTTATGCACATGCTACTTCTGTTGGTTTAACGAAAATTGGCCTCTGAGTAAATTCCAAATGACCAACTACAGAAGAAACTAACTTGTTTATAACTATTACTTAATGTACCAAGTCCAAAGGATCAATAACTCCACAGAGATAATAAAGTGCTCAAACAGCTTTACCTTCAAGCAGATCTCAAAAAAAATTTATCCAAACTCTTCAAAATTGCCACCTGATCAATTCATAAGAAAACAAATCAATGACAAAAAAATACAAACAACCTAAAAGAAGAAAAAATGAAGGGCATTTATCCAAACAGTTGATGACTAAGAAAATTAGAGTTAGCTGTAGCTTCGGTTGCGGGTTTAGGTTTTTAGATCAATGATCTTCGAAATTGGCAAGCTTTAATGATGGACCAAGGGTTCCTTTTATAGTGTTAGGGGAGAAAGTAGGTAAGGACACATTCTATGCTGAGTAATTAATCAAATATGATGAATTCTTGAGCTCCAAGGGTGATGACTAAGGTTCTAGATTTTTTTTTGCGATCAGAAAGGGTGGCGATACGTGAAGCTCCCTTTAGAGATTTTCGTGATACGCGAGGAAGTTTAACAAAATGATAGTTTTAGTCCTTCTTAATTATTTAATGCATTTTAACCCCCGGATTTCTATCTACCTTTTGCACCAAAGTAAACCATCAAAAGTGAAACTATATAGAGAGTATAGAACAGGATGTAAATACTAAAGCAAGCCATATCAAAATACATGTAACATCGTGCGTGTAAAAGAAAATAATCTAACTAAAGATTTAAAAAGTGGTCTAAAAGATATAAGATATACCTGTAGTGAACTCAATATTTCTCCCTTTTCTCAATTTCATAATTTGGAGATCATATGTTTGTCAATAAACAAACAACCTTTGCCAGTTTGACCCACCGATACGTCATAGTAATAGCATCTACAACAAAGTGATAGCATCTACAACAACGCAAACAACAATATTGGGCTCCAAATCAAAACCAAGAAAAACCAAAAGCAATATAATCTTTAAAAATAGCACGTGCAAACAAAAACATAATTCTTTCTACCAACAAATACATGGGGATGCACCCTTTGACTTAAGCTTTGTTCTTCTTGATTCTAGGAGCCACCTTTGTCTTAGGGTGCAACATCAATAAATATTTTCATAATTAATTAAAACCCTTGACAAAAGTATTTAGCAATGGAGATAATGGCTAACTCTTCCATGTGCAGTGTATGTGTGACATCTCAATATCTATGCTTGGTTCACCTGAACGTAAGATATACGAAGAGCATCCACATCCGACCTTTTAAGCTACAATAATTCAAAATAGTAAAGAATTAGTTGAGCTGAAAATTTGAAAAAACTAAATACTATTAAGAATTCATTACTAATTTTCAAGTATTAAAAACTTAATAGAAGTACAACTATCTCTATAAGTGTTATAAAATGGATCAAACACTACAAAGTAAAACACGTCCTCATTCCATCATCATCAATAATAGTGGAGTTCACAGCGGAAGTACCAGTGAACTGTATCATCAATTCTTATGTCTCTGTCTTAAGCTTTCTCATAAAAGGAATGCAGTGATTAATTAAAATCAAAGTGCAAAAATTAAGGCAAGGGATCAACTGACCTTTTAGTAATGGAAAAGATACCCAAAATCACACGATGTGATCTCAAATGCCTATCAAAGTCCAAACCTAGAAACATATAAAAACAAAGAATTTAAACAACAATGTGTGTGCACTTGCAACCTTAAACAGTACTGATGAAAAATCAAGTCTTCATTCATTGCTGCTGGAGTTCTCCGAGAAACCCTAAACATAAGTGTTGAAAAAGTAACAAATTATAGGGGAAATCTGATGAGCGCAGATGCAATTTCAAGAGCCACAAAGGACAATCAATCAAACCGTAATCCGGAATCGAACTCCCGCCTCCCATATAACCCTAGGACAGATCAAGTCTTCATTCATTGCTGCTGGAGTTCTCCGAGAAACCCTAAACAGAAATGTTGAAAAAGTAACAAATTACAGGGGAAATCTGATGAGCGCAGATGCAATTTCAAGAGCCACAAAGGACAATCAATCAAATCGTAATCCGAAATCGAACTCCCGCCTCCCATATAACCCTAGGACAGAAACACTTACAGATCTACGAAGCAGGAGCGAAAACAGCGATCTGCGAAGTAGCCTTGATTTTCGTTGGAAGCCAGCGGCGATGTCGAACGGACTTGTGTTCGATCGCTGGTAGTAGTTGAAGGTCCGCTCAGGCCGTTCGAAGCCAGCGGCGATGTCGGACGGGCTTGTGTTCGATCGCTTGACGCTGGTAGCAGTTGAAAGAGATAGGCGCACCAAAAATATGCCCTATTTCTACCCCACATAATTATTTATATGATCCACCAAAAATGTGGATGGTCCAAACCCGCCTGTCCAAAATCTGAAATCTTTATGCAAGCCTCACTTGTACAGCATGTTTAAAAAGTGGTACCATGTGTGCATTAGAAGCTTGTACACCATGTTTTAAAATTTGTACTCCAAGTTGTATTATGTTAATATAGGGTAATATGAATATATATGAATAGTGATAGATGTAAAAAGAATAAATTTAATTATTAAGAGGGTATTTTGGTAGTCTACAATCAGTTCCCTTGAAATTGAAATGTTTTCAAACGAGATGTTTATCCCCCACGCGCGTTGTTGTGGGGTTGAATTTGTATACTGAACGAAAGTAAAAAAAGTTAAGTGGTATAAAACGTAAAAGTTTAAAAGTCTCGTGGTGAAAGTATAAAACTATAGAAATATATTAAAAGCGAAAGTAGAAAAGTTAAAAGTTTCGTGGCAAAAGTAGAAGACAAAAAAACTTAAAACAAAAAAAAAACTTTAAAAGTTAGAGGGTTAAAAAATTAAGGAGTATAAAACGTAAAAGTCTAAAAGTCTTGTGGTGAAAGTATAAAACTATAAAAATATACTAAGTTAAGTGGTATAAAACGTAAAAGTCTGAAAGTCTCGTAGTGAAAGTATAAAACTATAAAAATATATTAAAAACGAAAGTAGAAAAGTTAAAAATTTCGTGGCCAAAGTAGAAGTAGGGGTGAGCATGGTTCGGTTCGGTTCGGTTTTTGGCTCGGACTGAACCGAAACCGAATGTTTCGGTTCCTAGAAAAAAAAAACCATTCGGTTTCGTTTCTTTTTCGGTTTGTTTTTTTGCTTTTTTCCGTTTTCGGTTTGGTTTCGATTTTTTTTTATAGTATGTGGTTAATATACTTTTAAACTTTAAATGTTTAGTCTAAAAATATAATTACATAATAGTAACAAGCAATTACAGTCGTAAGATAAATTAAAAAAAAAGTCGCACATGACACGTATAACCATACAAAATAAAGTGGTCATAAATTCAACGGATAGTGTCGCGACTTCAAATGACAGGACGATGCTAACTGATATCGTCATTAATGCCGTGACTTCGTTTGGACCTTTGGTGTTCTTGAAAAATGAAACTAGTTTAGAATGAAACTACGATTTAAAGTTTAAAATGACATTCCTAAAATACTAACTTACACATAGGCTCTCGGTTCTGTTTTTTGGTTCGGTTCGGTTTTTACTCTACATGAAACCGAAACCGAACCGTTACTTTCGGTTCGTTTTTTTCGGTTTGGTTTTTTTCGGTTCGGTTTTGTCGGTTCCGATTCGGTTTTTCCGGTTCTGATTCGGTTTTTTGCTCACCCCTAAGTAGAAGACAACAAAACCTAAACAAAAAATAAAGTTTAAAAGTTAGAGTGTAAAAAAGTTGAGGGGTATAAAACGTAAAAGTCTAAAAGTCTTGTAAGGAAAGTATAAAACTATAAAAATATACTAAAAACGAAAGTAGAAAATTTAAAAGTTTCGTGGCCAAAATAGAAGACAACAAAACTTAAAATAAAAAAACTTTAAAAGTTAAACGGTACAAAACGTAAGGGTATGAAACATATGTGACCAAACTATGAAAACCAAAAGTTTACTATTTCATTAAAAAGAAAAAAAACAAATTGTAAAAGTTTATAGTAGAAAGCGTCAAAACACAAAAGTCACGTGACCAAAATTTGAAAAACAAAAAAATCACTATTAATCTATGAAATTTCATTGTATTATTAATAAATTCCATCGGTTATGTGATGGAAAGTCACATCCATATGAACATTGAAAACAATTCTAATTCCATCCCATTATCGGCTAACCAAACATGAGCGTTAAATAAATTAATTCCAATTCATATTACAATTCCTGTGGATTCTATTAAACAAACATGCCTTAAGGTTTTGCCTATTTACAATTAACTATCAAAGTTTTTACCATATACCCCTTAAATTTCATTAAACCTACGATAATAACATATATATTTTTCTCGAACTATATTATCGCACATGACAAACTAATATTATATATTTTTCTCCCTCTTATGACTTTCAAAATATAATATTTATAAACGAGTTGTTTGACCCACCCCGCGCGTTGCCGCGGGGTTGGAATTGTATACTAATAAACGGCTCAGCCTGTAACAATAACTGAGAAAATTGATTTACCATACCAAAAGACAGTCCAAATCCTCCATTAATCTTGAATCTTGGATGAATATCACAGCTGAAACAACCATACCAGAAGTGAGATTAACAAACATTATAAAAGGGCTCAGAATATCAATGGGGATATAACAAAGAGGACACGCAATCTGCTATGGCTGCAAAACCAATTGCCATGTCAAAATACAGTAGATATCCTCTATAAATCCCATATTATTGGATAAACATCATAGCCTCTGGGCGTATAACTGGAACAGCAGCAACGAAACTCAAATTAGCATACATAAACACCACGATCGAAGCGAAACATCGGCAGCATAGCTTAAACCTAATTTATATAAGCATGCAGAAACTGCAGTGGCTGAAAAAAGATTTACCGAATCGCAATCTCTGGTCATAGATCTGAAGCATCAGCATCCGCAAGAAGCTATGTAAGCCACATCGCAGTGCCCAGAGCAATAAGTGATGTTTGAAACCGTAGTCCCAAATCGAAGACAACAACTGTGTAAACCACATGACAGCAGCTCAACTAAAAAATATATTTGGTTACATATAATGCAAGGCTCAGACCCATGAAATTCATTCATAGAAAAAACAAACATAAGGAAAATTTTATCAATTCCATTCAAACACAAATTGGGATAGCATCATAGCCTCTATTTTTATTATGTAGCTTCGGGGAGTTGAAAATAAGCATAGATCCGGAGATTCCCGAATAGGTTAACCTTTCAAACTGCTGCTGAATCCATGGGCAGGCAAGAGACAACCTGGCGGGTTCCGTAGGAGCAAGTCAGAAAGTAGAACCATCTGATTTGATTCGTTCTCAATAGCCATGATGTTCTGCAACTCATGACAAAAAGTTGCCTAGTCTTTCTTAATTTCTTTCACATGATATTCTCAGTTTCAGCAGTTTCTTTCCTATAAGCTTGTAGTCTTTCTTTAAATTTCTTATAAAACTGATCATAGATACTGTTATAGTATTTCTATACCTTGATACAATTTAGTCACATTGATCTCTTAAATGTCAAATTTTAAATTAAGTGAATGTTCTCAGAACTGTATAAATTTATTCCTCTAATAACATTGGCAAAACATATGACTACAAACATTAAAACATGACGTTGACAAAGATCATTCAACCTACAAAATAGCAAACAACTTAAGAGAAAGCATAAAACCTTTTGATAGTTTAGAACACCCTAAATATAAGAACACTAATCTGTACACAAAACCCCCAAAAAATTTAAATTGACAAATAAAATTGTAAGTAACATACCACGTAAATAAATTTCTCAAGTCAGTAAGATCAATGTTAGTTAAATGTTACCTGAACTCCAGGAAATAGCTATAATAGTCTGCATACTTGAACACAAAAACAACACATCAACAAATTTTTAAACAAAAATCCAATTCACACAGTAAAATGAAGGCATAAATGAAATAAACATTACCTCACCTCCAAAGTGCAGACTCTTGAAGAAAGATGAAATTGAAACCATAAAATGATGACATAAATTAACCAAAAATGCGAAAGATGAAATTGAAACCATAAAATGATGACATAAATTAACCAAAAATGCAACATAAAAGGAGAACATAACTAAGAAATAAATCTCACATTTGGTAACTAAAAAAAGATGGATTAACCGGAAAACCATCAATTGACTTTTAGTTGCTATGTAAACAAACAATTTTCAAAATTGACACACCATAAGTTAACATTTGAAATCAGTAATGGTTACGTGCAAATAAATCCCAAATTGAAGACCCAAATCCCAAATAGAAGAGCATTATCCCCAAAAATTAAAACGAAATACATCTATCAGCCACCAAAGGTTAACAATAACGACATGCAAGGAGGATCAGATACGTACCTTGCGTAATAATTCCTAAACCGATGTCCCAAATCCCAATGGTTGAAACCTCCTGAATCACTCAAAACCAAAGCAAATGGGTACCGACAAACATGGAACCCAAAAATATTTAAATGAGGCTCAGATCTGTATGCAACGGAAAAGAGAAACACAGATCCACTATGGCTGCAAAATCATTGCCACGCCAAAACAAAGATCGGCTCCAATCCAAGCTTACAGATTAATTTTCCCATCATCGCCTCTAAATTTGACTAAAAAAATGCAATATAGGAGTGCACTAACGTATATCAGAATCTGCAGCATCATGTCAACGCGGTCCTGATCCTTAACAAACTGTCACAACAAAGAGTAATGAAGCACTATTATGGCTGCAAGAGGTTCTATATAGCTCAGATCATTAACACTCATAATAAAAAGTAATCAAGCTCAATCATGGCTGCAAATACAATTGCCACGCCAAATCGAACCTTGATCCTTGCAGCCAACATCAATATTCCATGATCATCATAGCCAGCTAGTAGAACAGAATGTATAACTCCAATCCCCACCAATTCAATTGTCGACATTGTATAATCATATAAATATACATTTGTAAGATCCGGTTGTATGTACCTACTAAAAGCATAGTGTTATGTACAAAATATGGCTGGTATTTTTCTTTTAAGTTGATTTCATAAAGTAGTATAACTTGTAATTTTTTTTAGAGTATATTAGGCTCAGATTTATAAAAGTAAAAATCATATACGCATGGTGGCTGCAAAATTTTTTTTGCCCCGCCTACACATGTGCATTCATTAACTTCTATAAAATTAAATCATCATAGCCACTAAAAAGTTTGACCATGTTCATCGGAAAGCAGCCAGCACCATCGGAAAACAGCCACAACATCGCTCATACACCGGCATCGAACATAGTTGCCGGTAAGATCATCGCGAATCAGAAAGCAAACCAAAACCGACAAAATCTATGTTTCAGATTTCAGATTTGGGTTCTAGAAAACCCAAATACAAAGCAATCACCAAAACATCGCTCATACACCGGCATCGAACATAGTTGCCGGTAAGATCATCGCGAATCAGAAAGCAAACCAAAACCGACAAAATATATGTTTCAGATTTTGGATACCAAACCGGAAAACCCCAAAATGGTGGTGACGCATAAACGCCGAGAAAGGCTCTGGAAGAAACCCATCATAACCATCTCTTAAAAAACCAAAAGAAACAAACATAAATCTGAAACAACAATCATGGATCTAAATTATAAAATCAGAACAGATCCAGATGCACCCACTTCAGGAAAACCCTAACCACACAGGCGGCGCATAGTCGCCTGAAAATCTGCAAATGAAACCAACTCTTCAAACAGAAGAATCGTAATCAAAACCCAGCAAAATAATTTATATATATATCAATTCATCAAGCATCAAGCATCGATACCCGTTCACCAAAACCCTAGACCACCGCCGCCTTCCGATCTGCGATGTGAGAAAGAATGAAAGAACCGGAAGCTACGTCAACGTCATCGGCGATTCCACCGGATCGTGTCAGAAGTGACGCAACCCTGACGTGTACGCCGGTGTCACAGACGAAGCAGCAACCATGACGGTGGCGGTGGCGGTGGCGGTGGGCTCTGTTCTTGAAAGGATGCCGACGGTGGCGGTGGCGGATCGCCATCTTCCGATCACCACAAACCCTCACCGGATCGATGATCGAGAGCTCCGAAGATGGAAGCTGAAGAGAGAGAGAGAGAGCGGTGAGAATGACGTTGGAGGCTGCACTTTAATGAGTGTGGTAAAAGAAAACCACGTGTTAAAGCCAATCAAAAGGGAGCCTCACTCATCACCGCCCTTGAACTCCAATAGGAAAAAAACGCGTTCAGGGACTAAAAATGTCATTTACCAAAAATTCTGTGGTCAATCTATAACAAAACACAGGGACTAAAAACGTAATTTATCAATAAAGCCGTGGTCAATCTATAACAAACCAATAGTTCACTATTCACTTAGAATTTGTATTGTATATATATTAAATTTTAAACACAAATATTTGGAAGTTCAACTTGCAACCCAGATAGCCTGCTGTACAAGCTCCCAAAGCTTTATTTACTTTGTTTATACATGTTGAGTTGCGTAGTGTACAACCGTTTTCTTTATATTGTGAGAGAGGGGCAGGCACGAGTCCTGCACGTGCTGTCATAGGTGCTCCCCTTTTCCGTTTCACATTTCACTTTTCGTTTGAAATCATCAACGATGACCAACGACATGCTACCCCAACTGCCGCATTAAATGCAACGTTGCGTCGGTGTACCTGGCTACACGCCGTGCCCGGGCAATTGCTCTCTCACACATCACCGCATTAAATGCGGAGGCGTGCTTTGGCGTTCTCTTTCAACGATTGAACAGGAAATTCACTGTGCGCTCTGTTCTTGGCTGAAAATAAGAAACAGGTGCCTCACATCCTCCACATCATTTATTTCACACAATTGCTTTCGCATACCGTGTAAGTCTTCATTGCTTTCCTTCTTGAGATTGATGCTTCGTTCGTGGTCTGTGGGATCTATGAATTTTTTTGGGTTCTCATTTTCTTTTGGCTCACATGTGCCTTTGATGTTTGGTTTATGTGCTATGTAATTGTTTTACTGATTTTATTTGGTTTTTCGTTTGCATATTCTTCCTATGTATGGAGTCACCCGGTTTAGATGTGTCTGGTCATAAGCATGGGGCTAAAGAAATTTATTCACTTGCTTTCTAGAGAATTTCATTTTGAGTGTTTTTTATGAAAATATTTGATTTTGTTTGGTTTCATCGGATTAGGTATGTATGGGCTCACAGGTCTTAGGTATGTTTGGTCATAAGCGTGTGCTTCTAAATTTTTAGTAAGGAACTGCTTTGATTGGTTGGTGCACGTCAGGTTTTTGTTCAACTGTCTTACACTGTTGGTTATTTTATTGAATAGGTGTTGTGCATGATTTCTTTAACTCTTTTCTTATGCAGTGGTTTGCTTATGTTTTTTTTACATCTTTTGGTTGTGTTTTGCCTGTCTATAATGTTGGATGTCTTTTTGGGATATTAAATTTTTTGAAACTTTTTTCAGGTTTAGTTGGTTGTTGGTTGTTAATTAGGTTGGTAGGACATCTTGCTAAAGCTCGGTTCTGTGATGTCACTTGGTGATTTGGTTGTTTGTCCTTAAGAATTTATGTTTTGGGTTTTCTTAAAAGCTGATACAGACTAAATCAGTGATATTGAAAGGTGCCTCTAAATTATGTTTTTGGTTTTTTAAGACTCTAACATGTATTAGGAATGGTGATTTTACATCATGAAACAAATGAGTACTGGAGATGGATTCTTTGTGAATGAGTTTGAGGATTACATTTCATAGGTGCTAAGCATGAAAGGCATTAGCCTATATTATAAATTGATTTGCTTATGTGTTTATGAATAAACCAAAAGAATGGTCATGTTGTTATTGTTTCTTGATTCAATTGGTGACGCATGTCTCTGAATTGTTTTTCTTATGTTTTTCGCAGGCTCACGTGCTTGTTGGTGGTTTGTTGACTTGGTAAGGTATTTTGTTAGTTTTAAATGTTATTGTGATCATCATCATTGCTATTCAGGGGGAGCGTTTTGTGAATTTGCATTGGACCAGTTATATCAGCCAAACACATATTGATTAATGTTGTTTTCTTTTTTCATTTATCACTTTCGTTGTATGTAGGTTTGTTTTCTGCTGACGGTTGCTGCAAGTTTGTAAATTATATTTTCCCCTTGTTATAAGTAAGTGTGTTGGTTATTTTGGATATTTGTTTGTTGCTGCTGCTATGGAAGTCCATCCTGTTTTTTATATTTTTTGTTGTGTTTCGTTGTCAGTTTATATCCGGTCTTCGTGGGGTCTGTGCTTGCTCCTGTTAGCTAGCTCTTTTATGTCATTTTCATGTGTTGTGTGCTTACGTAACTACATTTTAGAGTATTAGTTGTTTTGGTCAAACAACTGGGTGCTTTGGTATATGACTTTGTTTTGTGTAGCCTTGCTTTGCTATGTGTTGATGAATCGTCCTGATTGGTTCTCATGGGTGATTATAAACAAATACTCCCTATGAATTTGCATGTTAATTCGTTTAGTTCATTGGGTGTGAGGCAGGGTATCAAGTACACATGCGAGGCAACGATAACTGAAATTACAGCAGGTCGTGCATGGTTCTTCGTTCGTTGTCTGCTGTGTAAAAGAACCATATATGAGCCCAACACCGAATACACGTTCTGCACAGAATGAGCTATTCCCGGAAGACAAAGTGACCATGGACTCCAAAAAGGCCAGGACACAAGAGCCGCAATAAACAAGCGACAATGGGTTATGGTGCTGTAGGAAAAAAAGATACAACTTTTTTAGGTAATCCTGGCACAACTTATTAGGTCGTCGTATCGTTTGTAATGGTAAAGTAGATGCATATAATTATGCAAGGATATGGTATCTAAAAGTATAATATAGGTGTATAGTATGTAATGATCCATCTAGGAATGGGTTTTTATGTAAGCATATGATATAGGACCATATGATGGCCAAACCATAAACAACTTTTGCTAATATGTATCAAGTTCTTGGTTTGATTCAAGCTGTTTTTCTTTAACTTGGTTATTTACTATGATACCTAGCTGAGTAACCAGGTACATATTAGAAGTCTGATAGCACCAGACAAGCTTTAAAACTTTGATGAGCACACAATGTTATGGTGGATGCTTTGTCATATAAATTAGCTTTGATTATGCTTTGGCCATACATAATAGAGGGCTTTGTTGGTGAGTACATCTATGTCTTTAGCTTATGATTATAACAAGCATGACTTATAAATATTTTAAGACATGATGCTCTGATTTTTGTATTCTTTTATGTCTTTAGCCTCAAGGACTTATTCTTAAAAAGGATATGTATTTGTGTTATTTTAAAGAATACATAGACAGTTTTTTCACAGTTTTGAATCATTTTATATACCAAGAAGACATCTTTGTCGCTCACAAGTTGATCAAAACCAGCCTCCGTGCGTAACACGCGCCAATCTGCCACTTGTTTTAAACATATCGTTATGATGTGACTATTTTCTTTCATGCTTTATTAAACATCATATTTTATAAAATTCAAAATATAGCTTTTTTTATAGTGTGTTTTTTTCCTTTTAAAACTTTTAGAATATGATAGTTTATAAAAATTTCAAATTTACTTATGATTATTTTGATTAACAATTTTCTTTACGTATTTAATCACATCAATATTATCATACTTACTAAACATTTCTATACTTGCTAAACATTTCTAGTAATAACAAAGATACATAAAACAAAGTTCCCCATGATGTTGAAAACCAAGCCTTTTCCGTGGTCACCGTCCTTTATTTATAAACCACTTGTACGCTAATCATTATCCAACAAATCTTCTTCATTTTCTTTTCTTTCCCCTCCCCTAATTTTATTGAGATCGCAAACCCTAGTATACACACACATCGGTCGAGGGTTTCTTTCACTCATGTTTCGGTTCTTAATTCATCATATCTCGCGTCATCTTCGTCCTTTTAGGGTTTAGCTTTTATCATTTTTAATTCTTAAACTTCTATCACTTCTGGTATTTCGTTTCCTCTCTCTAGATTCAAACATGGAAAGATTCGGAGGTGGTGGTGATACTCAACAACTCATTGATTCTCGGGATCCTAATCAACAACTTGGTTCGAATTCTTCAGGTTTATTTCTACCCTTTTTGTTCGATCTTCTTTTACTGTGCTTCAGATTTCCTTTTTAGGTTTTGGACTACATTGATGCTCTATTGATCCTGAATCCATATATACGATATGAAGTCTGTATTGATATCCAGTATCACATGTTTAGATTTTTGAACGGTGATGTTAAATTCATTATTTTAATCTGCTTTTGTTTTGCTCAAATAAGAAGTTCCTGAAGAACATAGAATATGCAACTGGTTTGGTCCTTTTGTGACTTGATTATGTTTTTAAAGGCTGTTAGAATTTCATCTACTTGCAAAATAGAAAAGTTTACTAGAATCAGGAGCTCTCAGTTTTCACCTTGATCTTAGGGTATTTTCATGTCAGTTATAGCCCCATTTCGCACCATGTGTGCAGCACTATTTAGCATTAACTTATGAATCTTACTATGCAGGCGGTGCTGTATTCGATGCATCTCAGTATGCATTCTTTGGTAATGAAGTTCTGGAAGAAGTCGAGTTGGGTGGTCTAGAGAATGATGAAGATGACCTTCCGGCGGCTAAGTTTGAGGATGAAGAGTATATGTTGGAGCAAGAAGAGGTATACTGATGATTTGTATGTGTATTAGAGCTTTAAGCTCTTGTCTTGATTTCCTTGTATGAAATCATTGTCATTTCCCCCTTGGTTGGTCTATGGGCTATGGGTCTCAACTGAGTGGTATTGAAAGCTAATGAGCTGGTTATAATTTGATATGTTACATTGGACTTATTTTGAATGATGAAGACGACCTTGTCATGTTTTCTACTCTGGGAAATTGTACTTGTTTTGAATTATTGTCTTGTTCTGTTTATCGCTCAGTTCGTGGAAGCTTTCAATTGTTTTAAGAAGCATTTTTTATTTGCTCACATTTCCTCTTTTTATATATCTAGATTGGTATTTCTTTTGTCGTGCGATTATTTTAGTTAGCAGTGAGTTTGCAACTGTCTGTTAGGAAAATTTGTTAACTACTTGATCCGCATGATTCGCTGGACTAATTTAGAATGGATTTTTCAATATTTTTATGCACAGAATGTGTACCTGCCATTTTCTACCCTAAAAATGCTATGTTGCAACCTTTTGTTTGCTTCAGCTAATTGCTATATGCAGATAGTCAACATGACAAATGATATTGTTTTCTTTTGCAGGGTGTATTTCCTGGAATTGATGATCTTTCCTCCACATTTTCAAAGGTTAGCTCTGCTAGAACAAGTAAATATTGGTATATGAGGTTATGTTACATGCATCAAGTTATTCTGAAGGTGTTATCTTTATCTTTTCTATGCATTCGTTAATATTGGTGTGTGGGGGGGGGGGGGGGGGGGTTAGTTAGAAGTTAGCTAATAACTGTTTGTCAACTGATATTGGATGCAAGAGCAACTTGATTATTTGATTTCTTAATGTGAGTTTTTTTTCCTGTTTCTGTGGGTGTTTTTTCTTTATTTGTGAAAAGGGGAGGGGTTGGTTGGTCATAAGTTTTTCTTATAGCATATTTACCATCGCATATGGTATTTCTTTTTTGTGTCTTCTACCTTTGTGGTAATTTACTTGTGATGTTTGAGCCAGCATCTAGGCTACTTTGTGGAACATGCCCATATAGAAAGTTATTGACATAACAATCTTTAGGTGTAGACGGTCTTTGAAGTTATCCATATTACATGACGTCAATGCTTGATAATGATTATCATCATGGTCATGACTCATGAGTTGTGCATCAGTTAAGGTCAAATATGTGTTTTTGTATCAGTTTTCTGTTGTTTTAATTGTTTCTCCATGTGTAATGTTATAGTAGGAGAAAACTCAGATGCTAGAAAATTAAAATAGTAATTTTGTTTTAGGAATTTTAATCTAGTTCTATTTATAACACTATCCCCTTGAATATGAAAAACTTTGACAGAACAAAGTTCAGGTAAGTTTGATTACAAAATACCTAAAATATCCCTACATATCTAATTGATAAGATTCGAAATTTGTGCTTTGTAAATGTGATTATAGATAAACAGGTAACGGAAATTAGAAAGCTTCCCAATTAGATAATGTTCCCAACATGGTATTGAGAGAAAACCATGTTAATTTCTATATCCATCTTGCGTTATGTTTTATGCATCTTTATGTAGTTGCCGTTATACTTAAGATTTCAGATGGCTAATGTAATCTTCCTCTTGTGCTCTATTTGATTATTTCTATATCCATCACGCTTTATTGTACTATCTTGTTTCTGTAATTAATTATCTCAGTGAGAAGGTAAACTTAATTCTTTATGAGTAATTGTATGTGGAAGAAGTGCTCATATGGAAATGTAATAGTACCAAAACGGTGTATAGAATTCTAGACTCATATCTGCATACATAATGATGAATCACTTGTTCATGTTGATTTCAACTATTAATATCTTGGTAAGAATTGGAAAATTGACGTACTTTACTTCACATCTTTGAGGTGCTTACCATGATATTATGCTATACAATTATATTAGTGCGTGGTAATGGTCATTTGATATTTATTTTACATCTTGTTTCTGCAGCTCAACAAAGATGTCATGGGGCCAAGTGTTGGATTTTTTGGTGACCTAGGATCTAGAGAAAGTAAGTTCATTTCGATTTGTGGCTTGACTTGATTTGATCCACAGATAATGATGATGTATGGATTTATAATCTTTTACTATGCACTGACATTAGAAATTGTTACTTGTTTTATTGCTTCTGTTTCAGCTTCATCTGCAGCTGAGTGTGCACATGGAGGTGAAAACACCAATTGGGTGCTTGATCAAGATGTTTTTGGTGCCGAAGGTGGTGAACAAAACAGTAGATGGTCAAACGCTTCATTCCCTCTCCAAGATGCATCAATGCTTCTTCACAAGCAATCATCCTATGAATCAAACCAATATCTTCACAGAACATCATCGTACCCCGAGGAGCATCCACAACAAAACCTTAACCACCACCTGATAGATGAATCAGTGAATCTCCATAGAACATCATCATACCCTGAACAACGGCAAGAACAGCATAGTCAGCATTTGCATTTCTCTAGTGAGCCTGTCCCTGTTCCCAAATCTTCCTTCATACCATACCCTACGCCAGGTGGTGGGTCCCCCCAATTTTCACCAAATCATCAGTCACGTTTTCTTAATGCTCCCTATCATGCTGGTGGACCCCAGTTGCCATCATCTTTTCCCAATATATCTCCACAACTTCATTTGGGTGGGATGCCACACGGGCCGCAATTTGGTGGGAATTTGAGTTTGTCTCAGTTTCGTCCTCCTACTCCAGCTATCAATAGCAGATCACAAAATCAGTTTGGTGGGAATTTGCCTGATCTTTCAAACGGCATGATGCATCAACATTTTACTCACAACGGCAATTTACTACCCCCGCAGTTGCCCTCTCAACAACACAGGATGCACCATCAATTTCAGCCCCCTTTTAATGGTCATTTATTTGGGTTGCAGCCACCAATCAACCACCCTCCACCTTTGCTGAAAAATTTTGAACCCCTTGGGATGGGTTATAGAGATTTAAGGCCTAAATCAGTGCCCAAAGGTAGGTTGGGCACTGGCCAGAGATATTCTCATTTTGGCTTCGACACTAGTGGATGGCCACAGTTCAAATCAAAGTACATGTCTACTGATGAAATTGAAAATATTCTCAGAATGCAACTTGCTGCTACACACAGTAACGATCCTTATGTAGACGACTATTATCACCAAGCTTGTTTAGCAAACAAATCTAGTGGGGCAAAATTAAGACACCATTTTTGCCCAACCCAATTAAGGGACTGTCCTCCCAAGGCCCGTGCCGCTAACGAGCCACACGCGTTTCTCCAAGTTGATGCTTTGGGTCGGATTTCTTTTTCTTCCATACGTCGTCCCCGACCACTTCTTGAAGTTGACCCACCGAAGCCAACTGGTGCTGGGAGCACTGAGCAGAAAAAGTTGGATAAACCACTGGACCAAGAACCCATGCTTGCAGCTAGAGTCACAATTGAAGACGGTATTTGTCTTCTTCTTGATGTTGATGATATTGACCGTTTTCTCCAATTTAATCAACTCCAAGATGGTGGGGTCCAATTAAGACAAAGACGCCAAGTCCTTCTAGAAGGTTTAGCAACATCGCTTCAACTTGTCGACCCGCTAGGCCAAAATGGTCAAACTGCCGAGTCAGCTCTAAAGGATGATCTTGTCTTTCTACGGTTAGTTTCTCTTCCAAAGGGCCGGAAGCTCCTCTCGAGTTACGTTAAGCATCTCTCGCCAGGAAGTGAGTTGACACGTGTAGTTTGCATGGCGATTTTCCGTCATTTAAGATTTTTATTTGGAGTCCTTCCGGTTGATCCACGAGCAGCAGAAACTACTGCAAATCTTGTACTGACTGTTTCATCCTCGGTCCATGGGATGGACCTTAGATCACTTGGTGCGTGTCTTGCATCTGTTGTTTGTTCCCAGGAGCAACCGCCACTTCGGCCCCTTGGAAGTCCTGCCGGTGATGGGGCCTCTTTTCTGTTAAAATCTGTACTAGAAAGGGGAACGGAGCTGTTAACTGACCCAAGTGCTACCAGTAACTGCAGCCCAGCAAATCGGGCTTTTTGGCAGGCGTCATTTGATGCCTTTTTTGGACTTTTGACTAAATATTGTTTTAGTAAATACGATACTGTCGTTCAGTCGGTGACTGAGGGGTGTGGTCCATCGGACATGGCAGTTGCTGGGTCAGAAGCAGCTAAAGCTATTAGCAGAGAAATGCCTGTGGAACTTTTGCGGGCCAGCCTTCCTCATACAAATGAGAACCAGAGAAAGCTGTTGCTGGATTTTGCTCAACGGTCTATGCCTGTTCTTGGCAGTGGCGGGACTTGATACATTCAGGTACATGGAAACAAATCAAGATACTTGGAATATGAGGCCAAGTGCCAGGTTGCGGGATAATGAGGGGTTGATAGAAAGTAAGTTTGCTTTTGTGTTTTGCGGTGAAACTTTGTACTTGAAATCAGTTGTGGGTGGTCGGAATAGGAGCTTATTTTGTTGCTCTAATGTGATGTTGATTCATCATCCCTTGTAGTTTAGAAGGCTAGAAATGTGTATAGGGTTTGAGTTCCTCTTTTGCTCCTGCCTCAGATATTATTGCCTCTGGTATGAAATTACATGGATGTTTAGAGAAAGTTGTTTGATTTCTCGATTTTACAAGGGCTCTGCTGATGACTTATCAGAATTCAGAACATGATCAATCTTTTATTTTATTTTAGACTTGCATTCTAATTCTTTTATTCACGCATTTTTTTAAATTTTATTTTAGTTTCTCGAGGATCTGGTGTTTTTATGAGGTCGCAAAAGTTTTCCCAGTCTTGTGTTTTGGTGACTTACTAGATCACAAAAGTTTTCTCAATGTGTTTGAGTCGGGTCAAC
>JBCNJP010000012.1:69622220-69640220 GCA_039602395.1 Deinandra increscens subsp. villosa | reverse complement strand
ACGTAGAGATTGGATCACAAGTCTTGGTTACATTGTCATTGTTTAAACACGTTATAAGTAAGTATGAATCATTTACGATAATTATTCGTACAATATGTAAATAATGAAACGGGATGACGATGCTCAAAGTTTATAAAATAGATGGGCATGATGATAACCCAAGATGATGGGATCATGCATGGTATTTACTATAAAGTTGGTAAATTTAGTAAACGAGTTCGGTTAGTCGCTTTATTATTATTAAAGTTCCAGCGACCATTCCGTGCAAAGAAGTCATCATGTTTAAGAATCGTTTGTAAAAGTAAGTTAGGCTACGCCAAGGCTATGATCACATCACATGTAAAGGCAAATATGGTAAAAATTGACATGTTGCAAGTAAACAGTTACGTAACATAGTTAACACATATTCATATATTATCAGTTTAGGTCCTTGGAAACTTACGGGTTGTCACATTTTAAATATTATCTATGTTTTGCATGTGATTTTTTTATTTATTCAATGCACTCCTTTTATTTATATATTTAGATCTTCAACAGCCAACAATTAGTTTTGGGGACAGTCATTAAATAGAGTTATACATATAATTTTTTTTAACTGGCAAAATTAAGTCCAAATAATATGTATTACCGAAAAAACCTCAGTTCAAGATATATGCCACCATAATAGTGTTGTCTGGTTTAAAAACCATATTCATAATTTTAGCAATAATACAAATAAAAGACAATCAAAATAAACAAAGTAGCATGGTGTTTTTAGATATTGGTGTTCTTTAAAGCAACTTTGTTGAATTACCTGCCATGCAATATTTTCTTCAGCCCTCTTATCGATTCTTTCGTTAGCTATGAGGTGCAACTGCTGTTTGACATCAGATGATAACTTCAAATATTTTTTTCATGTCTTTGATGACATATTCTTTGTGTCTGATTGCCGGATGCAATGACATTTTTGCTGTGTATTTTAATCTGAGTTTATTTAATTGTTTACTTTGATGGCCGTTTCTACTTCTTCACTATCCCATTCAAAAACTTGATTGGTGATTGCTTCATCTTCTCCTTCCGCATCTAGAATAATATTTTTGAATTGTTCACTTAACATTTTGAGATTGTTTAAGCTTTGATTTTCATCTCCGAAGTTCATTTTGAATTACTCAGGGTGAGAAAGAAGATTGAGTAAAATGAGAGTTGGTATGAAAATGTAAGAGGTCTGAATATATATATATATATATATATATATATATATATATATATATATATATATATAGGGGAAGGATCCTGCGAAAACACTTTTTTGTGAGAACTGCGTAAACAAATCTTAAAACCTATATAACTTTTTCATACGTTAATATTTAAAAGAAAAAAAAATTGCACCAAAAGTCTTAAAATTATGTTATCTCTAATCCAATAAACGTTTTAAAAGACTTTATGCTATTTTTATTTTTTTTTATTTTTTTTGTGTGTGGTGCACATGTGCATCACAAAAAAAAAACTCATACTTTTAGTATATGAGTTAAAATATTTTTTTCTTAGTCGCACCATATGTCATATATTTTCATCATTTTTATGCGTTTTTATTGAATGATGCACATGTGCATCATACCAAAAAAAACCTCATACATGTGATATACACTACTAGGTTTCAAAAGAAATTGCACCATAAATCTTATAGTTGTGTTATCTTTTGATTTAAAGAAAAAAATAACATTTTATAACTTTTTTTTAATTATATGATCCGCATGTGCATCACAGAAAAAAAAAACTTAAAAAAAACGTTAAGTTTTTTTTTAATATTTTGTTCCAGAATTAACGATAACGTAATTCTAAGACTTTTGGCGCAAATTTTATGAAAAATCGTTAACGTATGAAAAAGTTACGTGGGTTTTAATATGTGTTTTCATAGTTTTCACAAAAAAAATTATGTTTTCGCAGGATCCTAACCCTATATATATATATATATATATATATATATATATAGGGTTAGGTTCAAATGAGAATTTTTTGTTTGGAGAACTTTTGAGAACTAAATCTCAACCACAAATTTTAGGGGGGCCACTACAATTCATGGGAGGGGGTACATGTAAATAAACTTGTGGCTTAAATTAGTTCTTTTTAGTTCTCAAATCAAATTGGTTCTCAAATGATCATCTCCCTGTATATATATATATATATATATATATATATATATATATATATATATACAGGGTAAGGATCATGTAAAAACCACATCTTTTGCGAAAACCCAAAAACTAATACTAAAACACTTATAACTTTTTCATACGTTCATATTTTTTTTTTTAAAAAAATTTGCACCAAAAACCTTGGAATTATGAGTTATGTAATTCTGGAAAAAAAAATAATAAAACTTTAATGTCTCGTCGTTTTTTATTAGTGCACATGTGCACTAATAATAAAACTCATACATATAGTACGCGTTAATATTTTTTTAGAAAAATCGCACCAAATACATTATAATTTTGTTAGCTTTCCGTGGTATTTTATTAGTGCACATGTGCACTAATAAAAAAACATTTTCTACGTGTCGTATACATTAATTTTTTTAAAAAGAAATTGCACCATAAATCTTATAATTGTGTTATCTTTAACTATGAAAATAGATTTAACGTTTTACAAATTTTTAAATTTTATGCTACACATGTGCACTATAACAAATAGTTATAGTGCATATGTAGAATTATCATTAGTTCGATAAATATTTTAGTGTTATTAAATGTTTTTAACTTAAAAAATATTTTTTCGCATAACAATTCTCTTTGTGTAGTACTAATGAGAATGGTGCACATGTGCACTAATAAAAACAAATTTGAAATATCATTTTGTTTTCCAGAATTAAAGACAATGGAATTTTAAGATTTTTTTGTGCAAGTTTTATAGAAAAATATTAACATATGTAAAAGTTATGAAGGTTTTAGTGTTAGCTTTTAGGTTTTCGCAAAAAAAAAAAGAGTTTTCGTATGATCTTTACCCTATATATATATATATATATATATATATATATATATATATATATATATGTATAGGAGAATGATAAAATGGAAACTACTTTGAGTTGTAAAAACCATATAAACTAATTCTTGACTCTTAGATCAAGTCATCCAATGGTTGTGAATATTTGTCATATTTTCCTTTTTTTTTAATTGTATAAAACTTTTGTCTTTAGTCTAAAAGGGTAGAATTGGAAAAGGGGGGACATGAACATTTACTTTACAAGGCAATCACATTCACATTCCCATCTCCCCATTTAAAGTCATCATCATCTTCAATTCAAACCTTCTTCTCCTCCAAACCATCTACCGTCACATACCACCTCCACCATCACCTACCACCACCACCACCACTTATCACCTCCATTGCACCATCTCCACCACATACCACCTTCACCATTTCCTCCCTCCGCCACCACATACCACCTCTGCCATCACCTACCACTACCGCTACCACCTATCACCTCCACCGCACCATATCCACCACATACCACCTCCACCATCTCCTCCCACCACATACCACCTCCACCATCTCCTCCCACCACCACCACATACCACATGGTCCACATCCGCCATCTCCTCCCACCACATACCGCCTCCACATACCACCACTTACCACCTCCAGATCTAGTTTACAAAACCTTCTCGGAATCTTCAGATCTGGCTTCCAAAAGGTATGTAGGGTTTTGGGTTTTTTGAAGAAATGGGTTGTTTGAGTTTTTTTTACCAAGTGAGTTATTTACCAATTTTTTAAAATTTATTTCTTTTCTACTATTTTTTGGGTTTCTAAGAAAAAAAAATCTAGGGGGTTTTTTCTGGGTTTTTTTATCATAGGTTTTTTTTCTGGGGTTTTTTGGGTTTCTCACAAATAAAATCATAGGCTTTTTTAGATTTTTAGAAAATTATGGTGATAAGAATACTCTTTTATTTATTTTGGTTTATATTCATGTTTAATTGCCTAATTTATTGTTCTTAATCGAACTGGTTCGTATATTAGTTTATTGCTTATGATCGAATAGATTCGTAGTTGCCTAATTTAGTGCTCTTATTTTGGTTTATATTAATAAAATTATGGTGATAAGAACACGTGTTACGTATGTTATAAACAGTTACATTTTTTACAAGTTGTTACATGTGCATGTGTAACGTTTATGTATGTGAATTGTTGGTACATATGTAATATCTATTGGTACATTTGTTATATCTAATGTTATGTTTGTAATATCTATTGGTACATATGTTATATCTAATGTTACATATGTAATTAGTTTATTGCTCTTGATTGAATGGATTCGTAGTTGCCTAATTTAGTGCTCTTATTTTGGTTTATATTAATAAAATTATGTAAATAAGAATACATGTTACGTATGTTACAAACAGTTACATATGTTACGAGCTATTACATGTGACTTTTAACAATCACAAATTTTTGTATGTAACAGTTTGATTGCTATTGAAAAATACATATGCAACTTTAATATTCACATTCTCACGAGCCTTTATTTTATCAGTTTATTTCTAAATATTTGTTAAATGTGTGTATCAGGTTATTGCTAAATTAATGCTAAGAATGATAAATACTTGATAAATACAACCGATGTATTTTGTTACATATGTAAAATTCTAATGTTACATATATATATTTACTTACGTAACATGTGTAGCACACAAATTTCTAAGATAATAAATATATAAATATGTAAATTTACTTAAGTAATATTCGTAACATGCATGCTACATATGTAATTTTACACACATATCATGTTATATGTTACATGTTACATATGTTATAAGTTGTTACATGTTACATATGTTATAAATTATTGCTAAGATGATAAACACGAACTGATGTAATTTGTTGCATATGTAAAATTCTAATATTACATATGTATATTTACTTACGTAACATGCGTAGCACACAATCTAAGATAATAAATATATAAATATGTGAATTTAATTACTTACGTGATATTCATAATATTGGTGTTACATATGTAATTTTACACACGTATTTTGTTATATGTTACATGTTACATATGTTATAAGTTGTTACATGTTACATATGTTACAATTTATTGCTAAGATGATCAACACAAACTAATGTATTTTGTTACATATGTAAAATTCTAATATTATATACGTATATCAACTGATTAACATGTTTTATGTGCAGGTTAAAGGATTTTTTTAGTCAACGATGAAGATAATTGTCAAGAACTAGAGATTAATTAGCTTTTATATTTCTCTATTAGGTTATAATATATATTTTTTGTGTAAAAATGTAATATTTAAAAGCTAACTATATCTAATTATACATATGTAAATTTACTTACGTATACGTAGGTTACATAATCTATACTATGTAAACTTATTTTTTAGGCATGTTACGTATTTAATTTTACTCGTCTATTATATTATAAATCATACGTAAGCTTATATTATATAATCTTATATATTAGTTTTTTAATTATGTTACATATGTATTTTTACTTAAATATACTAGTTCGATGATATATTTAATTATTAGCTAAAAGGTTACATATGTAATTTTACTTGCAGATGTTTAATATATAATGTAACATATGTAATAACTAATGTTACATATATAATAAAATAGATGTTGGAGAAAGAGAAGAATAGTATGTCTAAAAAACGATGTTACATATGTGACTCAACCATGATGTTACATATGTAACTATATGTTAATTTACTTACGTAATGATGTTTATATATGTTATTTTACATACATAATATGTTGCATCATTTAAATTTACATATGTAAACTTGTTCCACACATGTACATTTTTTAATGTTTCATGTGTTATCTCGTTATCAATTTAAATATACATATATAAACTCGTGCTCCATATATAAAATTACATATGTAACATGCTGTGAGCAAAATGGTTAATAACAAACACACATTTTTTACATATGTAAACTAACTAAAACGTTTAATAAAAGAGGATATTAGGAGAGTTCTATTTAATAGAGGTTTGGTGGATATTAATAGAGTTCTATTTATAGAAAAAGATAATTTAATTTGTATTAATCTAAGCTAGTTTTCTTTTAGTCTTTTATTTTATTTTATTCTTTTTTTCTTATTATTATCATGGAGGTTTAGTAGATATTAATGGAGTTCTATTAAAGTCGTTTTTAAGCTGGGAAGAAGGTGTTTTTTGGGTTTTTAAAAGCAAAACTAAAAATACAAAAAAAAAAAAAAACTTGTGTTGGTTGTGAAAGTTAATTTAATAGGTTTTGTTGGTTGTGAATGTTAGTTTAATAGGTTTTGTTGGTTGTGAATGTTAGTTTAATAGCTTTAACTAATTGTTTAAAAAAAGTTGAATTAAGAAAGAAAAAAAAAGTACTACAACATCTGATTTAATGATGGAGATGGAAAGAGAAAGTGGAGATAGGAGAGAGGAATAGGTGGAGTGAGGTGAAAGGAAAGAGAAAAATGTCTTGTCCTTTTTATAGAGAATGTAAAGTCTTTAATAGGGTGAATGGATCATTATACCCTTATTAAATGAGTAATGTGGTTCAATCGTAGCCCTTCATAATGGTTTTCATGGTTTTTCCAACTCAAACAAGTTTCAATAGGAAGAGAATCATTGGAAAACCCTTTTCATATTAGAAAACCTAGAAAACCATATCTAACCAATCAGAAAATTCCTTCTATTTTTATTTTTTTATTTTATAAAAAGGGTAATATGGTAACTTACCATATTCTAATTTAGTAAACAATTTTTTTAATTTAATGACAATTAACTAATAACCTATATTAGTTAATTTAATGACAATTCATAATCAATTTATCTGATCTCCATAATCAACTCCCGTTTTTATTTGAATTACTTTCATGTTTATTCTTTTCGACAATCGCTGTTGTTACTTTCTACATCGTTGTTGTTACAATGATGTAACAACATTCTGTTTTATTGTCACAAATACTATTACAATACTGTAACCTTTTTTTTCTGTTTCATATTTTTCTGTTTCAAAGCTTCAGTACACTTACATCACTGTAACATATCTAATGTTAATTTGATTACACGTATGTAAAATTATTGTTACACATATGTAACCTTAAATTTTTTCTTGAAAAATATACATGAAATTACTGTTAAACGTAACACGAATGCATATTACACAATTGTAACAAAATTTGTATACGTTGATTAGTTATTGTTACAACTGTGTAATAATCGTTATTCTGGTGATGAACTGGTGGTCAATGATTTTTTTTCTTTTATAAATTTGGTTTGTTTTCTTTTATAAAATGTGACGCCCACTCCTAGACTTGGCCCTAGGAGCGGTCACGCATCGGATTTACTCATGAACACAAGGTACAACAGAGATAACTAAAGCAGCGGAAATAAAAACTTTTATTCATGTGCCAAGTATTACATAGTAAGAGAGACAAATACAAAAGAGAAATAAACATCTCCACGCCAGTTTTCAAAAATGTCTTCTCTTGATAGCTTGACATTTTATTGATAGTATATGCCACCTAGTTCCTGCTCACATCTCAGCCTTCCATTTTCGATCCGAAGGTCCAGCCTCATCTGACATACATAACTTAACAAGTCAGCTTACGCTGGTGAGTTCTACGTTTTGGAAAAACTTTACCTTTCGAAGGCACTTAGGTTTGTCAAACACATTTCTGCAAATTAGACAATCAAACACAAAGCATATAGCACATATATTCACATATTCTAACCTTGTGAATAAACTAACCTTCTGTTGCTTTGTCATCCTTGTCTCATATTAAATTTTATCTTAGGGAAATAGTGTTTCTACTTGCTTTACGAACACATCGTGTAGCAATGGTCCCTTTAGTTTTGACACTATATAGCTTTGACGCTATCTGGCTTTGACGCCACTTTAGCTTTGACGCTTTCTGGCTTTGACGCCGCTTGGTTTTGACACCATTGGGACAACACTATTTAACTTCTTGTTTCAGAAGCCCCTTACCCACCAATCTTTTCTCGATTACCATCATTAATCTATTCTACTAGAAACATCGAAATGGCAATTTATCTTCCTCTAATCATCACCATATAATCAATACATATAACATGCAATTATATCAATTGAGAGTATTTTCACAGAACGTTATGTATATCAGCCCAAAATGGTTTAAAACATTTAAACAATTTAAAAGAGGGCTCATAGAAATCACCTTAGCTTTGCGAAGCTATTATTCTTGGGTTAAGTTCTCGTGAATCAGTTTCTTAATTCCTTTAACGTAATGTCTCTATCAAGACATCCTAAAGGTTACAATTCACATTTAGGACTTACCCCATTATCCCAAAACCCAACTCATTATTGGTTAATATTCTTAATAGTCAAAATGACCATTTTGCCCCTTTTACATATTTTGTTATATATCTTTCAAGTCTTTGCTCCTTAATGTTTACCGCTCGTGTTTCCTCATGACCGATCATTTAGCAGAATTACTATGAGGAATAGTCACGGGGTTTGGAATTTGGTGACGATCGTTATCGGCCGTGTAGGCGTCATTGACGACCATGAGGCGGAATTACTACAATCGTTACACCGAGTAATTTAATTATAAATTACCAAAATTTGAACTCATACATGTTTAATATATATGTAAACATGTTACCATACCAAAATTCAAGTCCTTATACCTTCCGGATTATTTTATATTAAATATCCATATTCCGAAACCCTAATTACCCATTTTTCTCGTTTCAATAGCAAAACTCATTTTTATACAGAACCATCTTAGGGTATTATCTATTATGACATTTTATAATATCCCTTAAAATGGAAAGGCTTAATTCAAAACCGTTTACTCGATTTGGGCAAAACATCATCATGAAAACCCTAATCTTGACCCATTTCCAAAACTCATACCAAAACTTCACCAATTCTGAAATAAACTTAGGGCTTTCTTAAAATACATCAAATTAGGATTACCTACCAAAATTCAGAGCTTAATTCCCATCCGATCATCCAATTTTATCCAAACAAGCTCAAGAACCCTAATTTGAGCATAGTTTTAAAAGTCATACTTAGAGATTGATTCAGCCAAAACTGAAAGAGGTTATTTTAGACCTTATCTAATAATGCTTGACTGCAGAAATTCGGATCTTAACTCTTCACCGTTTTGAGAGAATTGCTCGTTTGAAGATTCTGCGTTTTCTAGGGTTTTCTATGGAGTTTTTGAGTGATTTCCAGCAGATTTTGATGAATTGGGGCTGCTATATATAGCCATTAGAGGCGTCCCATGATCCTAACACGTGCCTAGGTGAGTAATCAAGTTAATTTGACGCGTGGATGGTGATTTGGTGCTCAACAAGGCTGAAAACGTGGCAAAATCGCGACCAAACGAAATTCTGCGACCTGTAGCCAGCTCGCGTATCGCGCCAACCATGCCTAGAGGCTTCGCGATACGCCTGGCAAGTTTGGGAAAATGGCAGTTTTGGTCCCTGTACTTTTTATTTGCATTTCAGCCCCCTAACTTCTACCAAACTGTTATTTTATGCACCGAACTCTTATAAAACATGATTAATAAAGTTTCTAAGGCTCGGGACACCCTCGATGATATACATATACATACGTATATATTTATATATATATATATATATATATATATCTTTTGATATTTTACGTTCTAGCCCCTCAAACTTTCCAATACTTATCATTTCATGTTATGGGTCACATTAGGATATATTTTTACTATATTCTAAGCCTTAACATGTATATAATAGTTATAGATACGTATAATATCCTTATACGTTGATATCTTTATATAAATTACACTTTTAACCCTTCTACTTTTCCATTAGCTACTAACACACGTATTCACATGTATATATCTATCAATTCACACATATATCATCATGTTATTTGTATAAACATATATTTATCTCATATTTTACTTTCTTTACCCATTAACTCATCCGTTTATTCAAATTTCATCATTTTGGCCACTAAACACGTATTTCTAACACATGCGATTTATCTAATGCATAGTTTACCATTTTTATCAATCAAACTTACGTATTGATAATATAGACACGCATTTACTTAAATATATCATGTACCTTTGAAATTGGGGTGTTACATAAAATTTGGTCTGAAATTTAAAATTAAAGGATATATATGTATAGAGAGAGAGATATTTTAGGAAAAAAGAAAATTGAAGAGAGAAATTAATTAAAACATTTATTAATAAAAAAATATCATTTGTCTATTATGCCCTTCATTAAACTCCCCCAAATTTACCATCTTGCCCTTATTTGATCTCAACCATTAATTTTAAATCAATGGTTAGAAAGTGGTTTTCCAGGTTTTTCAAAAATTAAGGGTTTTCCATAGAACTCTACCCTATATATATATATATATATATATATATATATATATATATATATATATATATATATATATATATATATATATATATATGTAGGTCCTGAAACAACAACTAATCACGATATTTTAATCACAAGCGAGTGCGGAATCCTCGTAGGTGATTGATTCAAGATAAGAAACACGAAGAATACGATGATTAAACGCTAAAAACTTGATCTTTGCACACAAGAAACCTTGTCGGGTACAAACCAAGAAATCGTAAACTTGAACTCTCTCTCTAGTTTATGATTACGATCATAAACACCTCCTTGGCTCTCCTCAAATCATAAACTCTCTAGAAATCGTAAACTAGCATCCCCTAAATGAGGAGGTCAAGTGGTCTATATATAGACCCCCATTGGGTTTACTATTGGGCCCCTTTTGGATCATAAACCCAATAGTAAACCCAAGCCCAATCATAAACTAGCCTACTAATCTAGTTAAACCCTCTAAGCCCAGCCCAACTTATTTAATATTACAAGCCTCATAATCTAGCCTCTACAATCTTCCCCTAGGCTTGTGATATTAAATGTCTTCAATCTTTGAAATTCTTCTTCTTGACTGGCTGGCATAGATGCTGATGAAGATTCTTTCCGCATAAATCTTCATTGGGTTTCATAACGGGCACTTGGGACTTCCTCTTGATCAGCATCAGCTCGAACTTCTTGAAATGAACAAGTTAATGAGATGGAGGATTCTCAATGACTTGCTTCTTTTGAAAGAACTGGTTCTTGCTGAATCTTCGGTAACTGTCTTGAATCTCCAAAAATTAGAGGGTAAATTTTGAAAACCTCCTAACTTTGGAGAACTTGATTGTTGATCTTCAAACTTCATGATCCCTGACTGCTCTCTGTATCATTTTCTTTTTCAAAGATTTGACTTGAAATCTTCAGCTTCCCCTAAACTTGTGAGCATTTTCTTTGAAAAACATTTGAAGCTTTTGAAAACTTGTAAAGACACCAACAACTTCCCCTGAACAGTTGCTTATTCAAATGAAAGTCTTGTCCGGCTGGTTCTTTAACTTGAGCAATAGCAACATCTTTCTATCATCAACCTGTCTGACACACATTTGAAAAAATATACTCCACCAGACATTTGATGACCGGTCTTTGGGTTAGGAGGTAATTATCATCTGTTCAGTTGATTCAAATTAACATAATTTTAACCAAAAACCCTAATATAGATTACGGGTTTTCTATAAAACTTCCCCTGAACCCAAGACCTCTAAAGACTTCCCCTTAGCTGATAACTTCCCCTCAGCTAAGGACTTCCCTTGAGATAATACATATTATCTTCGAGTTCCCTTCAGATACTATGTATTATGGAAGTCTTTTCGGATAATACTTATTATCCTCCCTCCTTCCCCTAAAAATTTGTCAAGATCTGACGGAGGAAGTCTTTTCCATTAGATAATAAGTATCATCCTCGAGTTCCCTTCGGATAATACTTATTATCCCATACTCCTTCCCCTAAAAATTTGGCAAGATCTGTCAGGGGCATATTGTCATGCATTAAAACCCATGAAAAACACATTTTGACTTCTCAAATCAACCTGGCCAAGACGAAAACACACCAAAAAGAACTTAACGACTCACACACGAAAGATATAAACTAAACAAATACTTACCAAACCAAACATGAGAAAGTTTACAAGGGATCAAACCGTATGAATCTGACTGAGGAACCCTTTTCAGCTTCAGTTACTCAACTAGTCCAGGTGATTGCCGGTATGTTTGTCCGCTTTAAACTCAAACCCGTTTAATCCCAACCGAATGCGTCATGTTTAATATAGTACAATATTACCATCATGTTTAATTGTCCCCACACTCAAGCGTACACAGCAAAACCTACCCAACCTCAGAGTTTATTGAGGATTCACAAACCCCCAACTTGAGGAACCATGCACCACGGCTATGACTACCACTTATTTTCATTAACCATCAGTTGGTGATCAGGTCGGCCGCTAAGCACGCAAAGAAGACCAACTGAGTGATTATTTAATCTCTTTTCTTTTTCATTTCTTTTTCCATTTTTTTTTCATGTCTTTTTCTCATGTGGTGTAGACATAACAGCAGAAACATGGCGTGTGAGAGAGTGAATACTAGGTATAATTACCACTCTCAACCCATTTTTGCTGGGACTCAGTCTTTTAAACCATGCAACCTGGGATGGGAAACTAAACATATATATCTTTTAAGTTCACTGCACTTTCATTGGAGGTCATAAGTTTAGGTCGAGCCTACCGAGCATATCACCGTGGAGCTTGTCTTTCACTTCCGCCTTACGCGTGTCAGCCATCTCCAACCCGGACATTCATTTTACCTCCCCTAAACTTCTCAAAAACAAGACACAAACAATTAAAAATTGAAAAGCACACTATTTTTGAGGGGTCAACTTTTTCTTCATCTTTACATTTCTTCCTCTTGCTTTTTGATTTTTAATGTCACAATCTTGTGAACATCAATTTTCAGTTTTTTTTTTTTAAATAAAAAATAAAACACACAAACACACTTAAAAGAACAAAACACAAAATTTGGAAGATATCTGGCCAAGCTAACTTTCAAAGTATTGATTTGAAAATTTTAGAAAATTGGGTTTCATGACATGCACACTTCATTGCATTTGAAGTCAAACACATAATCAATCAACAGCTTAATTAAAACTTTAATGAAATAGGTTTGACTCCAAAGACCCTTTGCTGCCTCATCATTCAAACAACCAAGTTAAGAACAGTACCTTTCATGCTGATTTTGACCTTTTACCTCTCAAGGAAACATATCTTCCATTTATAGATTACTTGACATGACATGAAGATACGTCTCCTAAACTGTGCCTGGAACAATCAATTATCAACAAACAAATTAGTAATAAAAACGTTAGTGATAATCCTCCTTGATCGTTCCTGCACAGAGTGAGAGATTAGTTAGCTAATAGAACCCATGCCATTGTTTTTCTGGGTACCCCTGAGGAATCAATGAATGAAATTTCTTTTAAAAACATTCCTTTTGAAAAATCAGGAAGTTGGGATGATTCGGTTGTAGCTGCATTAGCCTTTGGTTTCCAAGTTCCAGGTGATTTAACATTTGTTTTAGTCACCTTTGGAGTTGTGACCTTAGGTATTTCAACCTTCTTCGTTTTAGATTCACTTTTCAAAACAGTTTTTGTTTTAGTCACCTTTGAAGTTGTGACTTTAGGTATTTCAACCTTCTTCATTTTTTAGGATCATTTTTTAAAACAGTTTTAGTTACCTTGGGAGGGGTAACTTTGGGTTTTTCAGACTTTGGTTGTTTTGAAAATGGTTTCTTCACCTATTTTTGGAAATTTTTGTAACTTGGAAAGCTGTTGTTTTGATTTAAAGATTTTCTTTCAGCTTTGGCAGCTCCCCAATGTTGATCAGAGGGTTTAACCTTAGGAGTAACAGTCTTCCTTGCCTTAGGTGTTTGCACCATCATCGGCTTAGACTTTACAAACTCCTGAGACGAAACCCTTTGACTTCTCGGATAATAGGGTTCATAGGGGCGATAAAGACAGTTTCTAGCAATATGACCAGCAATGCCACAATTAAAGCAAGTCTGCTTCTTTAGATAGAAGTAAGACGTGTACCCATTTGTCTTCGGTGGCTGATATGGAGCTGGTTTGCCTTGTGTATGCTTCTTTGGTTTGACTGCAGCTTCAGATTTGACTTTCTGCTGGTTTGTCGAAGCCTGTGTCGAACCTGTCTTTACTGTCTTTGTGCTTCCTTGATTCTTTGACGTTGAAGCACCATTCTTGCAATTACAACAGCAACTGCATGATCCAACTGAAGAAATGGGAGACACAGCTACTCCCTTGAGTTTTTCATTCTTCACTCCAGCTGTTGGTTTCATACTTGGATGCTTGATGGTGATCTTTGGCCTCTCAACTTTAGGTTCACTTATCACTCCATCGGTTATTCCCTTGAACTTGGAGGAGAAAGATGGTAATTCATATCCAACATCTGGTTCTTGGTCAAACATTGATCCAGATGTCATAAAGATCTTCCCCTCAGGTCGTGTCGTCAAGATCACCTTTTCCCTTTTGACTTCGTCAATTACTTTTAAGCATGGGGTTTCAATTTTAGGGTATGGTTTCAACTTTATCCCAGCATCATCAGACTTAGAGTTGTGACACCTGTCATATTTCTGGCACTCAGCATCATTGTCTGATATATCCTTTACCCTCCCTTCACCATAAGTCATATTTGCTTCATTATCAATTTCTTCTTGTGTCAATGGTGTAGTTCCAACCAAGACACTATCAATAGGAGGAGCAGCTTCTTTATAATCAGACTCGGTTCGTTCAACTTGATCCTCACTAAGAAGTATTCCTATAATGTCTCTGGGAACTGGTGGAGGAATAATGCTATTTGCAGACAGAGACTTATAAGACTTTTCTGACCCACACCCAGTTTTATATTTCCCAACTTGACCAGTCACAACAGCAAGTGACAATTCCTTTCCAGCATCCAGCATTCTTTTGCTTCTCATTTGATTCACATCAAGTTTTACTTGCAACTCATTGTTCTTATGCTTAAGTTCATCTATCTGCTTACTAAGCTCAGCTATTTCTAACTTAGCGTTGTCATACAGAAGAGCTTTCTCAGTTGCCAGTTTTTGATATTTCACTATGTCTAGTTTCTGAGCTTTTACCTTCTCTTCATTCTTTTGCCATCTACCCTTAAAAGAACTCATCTCGCATTTTATCTCAAATAATTCTATCTGATAATTTTTACAAATTTGCCTAAGTCCAGGAATTATACGAGCACAAGTAGGATTGGGGCATATCTCAGTATTGTCAACTTCAGCTGCGAAATCATCCTTGTTCTCAACCGAACTCATTACGAAATCCATTACGAAAGCTTAGGGAACAAAAATCTAAAGTCCAAACGTCCAAATACTGAGATTACGATAAAAACCTCACGATTACGATCGTAAATGATTGATCACAATCGAGAACACTGTTTCCAATCAAATCCAAACTCGTAAACACTTAACCAACAGAAGAAATCGTAAACTCGATTACGATGCCCGATTACGATCGCCGAAAGTCGTAAACACCTGTACCCGATCCACCAAAGTCGTAAACTCCGATTACGACAACAAGTACAGTCGTAAACTCCGAATACGATCCAACAATGTCGTAAACAACGATCACGACCCAAGTACAGTCGTAAACTCACTTTGCTCGATCGTAAACACGATAAAAATCGAGTCTTGAACTCGTAAACACCCAAATGATGAAGATCTTCAACAGAAGCAGTCGTAAACACCCAGAAAACCCAGAAAACCTGATCGTGAACTCGAAGAACAGCAGCAGCAGATCTCGTAATCACCAAAAACCCTTTGAATCTTCAAAAACTCGAACTATAACCTAGAAAACAGCTTGAATCAATATCGTGAGAGCCTCGAATCAGTGATTCTTGGCTCTGATACCAATTGTAGGTCCTGAAACAACAACTAATCACGATATTTTAATCACAAACGAGTGCGGAATCCTCGTAGGTGATTGATTCAAGATAGAGAAGAGAAGAAACACGAAGAATACGATGATTAAACGCTAAAAACTTGATCTTTGCACACAAGAAACCTTGTCGGGTACAAACCAAGAAATCGTAAACTTGAACTCTCTCTCTAGTTTGTGATTACGATCATAAACACCTCATTGGCTCTCCTCTCAATCATAAACTCTCTAGAAATCGTAAACTAGCATCCCTTAAATGAGGAGGTCAAGTGGTCTATATATAGACCCCCATTAGGTTTACTATTGGGCCCCTTTTGGATCATAAACCTAATAGTAAACCCAAGCCCAATCATAAACTAGCCTACTAATCTAGTTAAACCCTCTAAGCCCAGCCCAACTTATTTAATATTACAAGCCTCATAATCTAGCCTCTACAATATATATATAGGGTTAGGTTCAAATGAGAACTTTTTGTTTTGAGAACTTTTGAGAACTAAATCTCAACCACAAATTTCAGAGGGACCACTACAATTCATGGGAGGGGGATACATGTAAATAAACTTGTGGCTCAAATTAGTTCTTTTTAGTTCTCAAACCCAATTGGTTCTCAAATGATCCTCTCCCTATATATATATATATATATATATATATATATATATATATATATATATATATATATATAGGGAAGGGTTCCGTGGTTCCGTGTAGACCCCTTAAATTTTGTAGACCCCGTAGACCCCTATAAAACTCAATAAAAATAAAACTCAGTGTTGTAAATTTGGTTTTTTTTTATTACGATAAGCTTTTAAGAACCAAAAAAATAAATAAATTAATTAAAAAAAACAAAAAACATTAAAAATCGAACATTTTAGGACAATGAGTTTTAAAATAATGAGTTTTAAACGCAACACTGAGTTTTATTGAGTTTATTGAGTTTTAAACTCATTGATTTTTAAAACTCATTGTCTTAAAATGTTCAATTTTTAATGTTTTTCGTTTTTTTTTTAATTGTCTTTTTTTGTTCTTAAAAGCTTATCGCAAATAAAAAAAACTAAATTAACAAAACTGAGTTTTATTTTTAGTGAATTTTAATGAGTTTTATTGAGTTTTATAAGGGGTCTACGGGGTCTACAAAAAATAAGGGGTCTACACGAATCTTTTACTTATATATATATATATATATATATATATATATATATATATATATATATATAGTGAAAAGTTCATTGTAGACACCCCTATAAGTGTAGACAGTTAGACACATTTTTTCACCATTAGATCTCTTGATCTAATGGTTATGATTAATTTCTTTTTTCCTTTTTTTCATTTTTCTCATTGTTCAGAAAATTTCATATGTGAAATAGGGTGTCTACCTGTCTACACTTATTTGGGTGTCTACAATGAACCTCACCCTTATATATATATATATATATATGGAGATGATCATTTGAGAACCAATTGGTTCTGAGAACTTTTGAAAACCATTCTAAACCACTAGTTATATATATGAAAATCCCCCCCATGAATTTGAGTGGTCCCCCTGAAAATTAGTGGCTCAGAATGGTTCTCAAAACCAATTGGTTCTCATTTGAACCTAACCAATATATATGTATATAGGGGATGGTTATGGTGGAAAACCACTTCAAGTTGGGAAAACTTTCAAAACTCTTTAAAAACGGGGTCAAATTTTTTTTTTTTCATTCAATTTTTTTATGGTGATTCTTTAGGTTATAGGCTACCCCTAGGTGGAAAAAAATAAAAAAAAAACCCCGGCAATTTTTTTAAAAAAAAATCTCAAAAAACGGTTGTTACATATGTAACCAATATATGTATACAATGTTACATATGTAACAAGACCGTTTTTTGACATTTTAAAAAAAAATAAATCTCCGAGGCGTTTTTTTGATTTTTTTCCACCTAGGGGTAGCCTATAACCTAAAGAATCACCATAAAAAATTGAATGAAAAAAAAAACACTTTTTGACCCCATTTTTTAAGAGTTTTGAAAGTTTTTCCAACTCGGAGTTGTTTTCATTTTACCCTTTCTCTCTTTCTCTCTCTCTCTCTCTCTCTCTCTATATATATATATATATATATATATATGGAGTTGTATATATAGCTATTAGGAAAAAAAGACAAAA
>JBCNJP010000012.1:69593720-69621720 GCA_039602395.1 Deinandra increscens subsp. villosa | reverse complement strand
ACCGATCTTAGAGATTATATACATAAGCTGTGATTCTATGTAATAAAAACTATGATTTTATGCTATATAATGCTATGATTTCATGTGAGATAAAACTTATCATTTTATGTAAGTTTCTATAAATAAAGATATGACTTTCTGTTAATAAAGGTTATGATTTCATGTGAACTATAAGACGGATAAATATATATAAAACTTATGATTTTATGTGAAATGTAAATGGTTAAACGGATTGATATATACATAAGTTATGATTTTATATAATATTTGAAGTATTATAAAACATAACCCGATCGAGACTCGAGTGATATAGTTTAATTTAGATAATCTGTCAAACAGGCCATACGACCGTATTGTCACTAAAGGCATACGACCGTGTTCGGCAGGAACTGTTTAATTAGAGATTGACAGATAAATTACGATCGTAACCGGGTTTAGGCCATACGACTGTATTAGGACATCCGGTTGTATTGGGACCTCAACCTGCGGATGTGCCGTATCGTTTAAGGCACGGAGCACAACCGAGCCTAACCAGTATTATTATTGTGTTAAATTTAAGTGTACCTATACTTGTTTAGGTCCGTGGATTCTCCAAACTTAACATGACATTAAGCTTTGTCTAGGCAATTGCATCTGTGACATCTATGGATTGTACGCAATCCTATCCGTGTGACTTTGTATTTCGAAGATCTGTGAGTCCTCTGACTTCCCTCATGTTATTTAACTGTTTGATATAATACTTCTGTTCTGATGTACCTGTTATATTTGTTATAAATATCTTGTCAAACACTGTGAGTCAGAATGCCCTGTGTGGGTCATTAGAGACTTTCTGGTCATTTAGGTTGAGACCACTAGACATATAAGGGATTATAGCGGTCGTTATAGTTGAACGTTCCATATTCACCCGGATCCTCTAATATTAATTTATTAGGGGGAATATGTACTTATATGTTGAAATTAAAAATCTACTCGCAGAGGGTGTACGGCTACGCGCAACGTGCCCGTAGAGTATCTGAGTGTTGACCTTGGGTGGGATCTGATAATTCATAACAGGCATATGTATTTGAAAACTGTTAATGTGATGATGGTAGTTAAGACTCACCAACAACGTTTGTTGTTGACTCTGTGTTGACTTATGTTGCAGGTAAGTATGTGCAGGTGATGATGTATTTGTACAGGAACGTTGGGGTACTAGTTGTGACTACCTGTTAGAGCTTGTACAATTTAACTGATGTACATCTGTTGTTCAGTGCATGTTATGACTATAATTCCTTGATATATGTATCATTTGTTTGTTCAGTCCTGGGTCTATCCGGGGCTACCGATTCCATTAGGTCGGCTATGAGGTGCTGAGTGAATCCTCAGTCAGAGTTGATCTAAGGTTTCTCTGTGAGGACTAGACGTCCGTGTTTGTTCTATGTTTTATTCTGTTGTTGGTGCCTAGTGAACTGATACGGACAGCCGGTCCCACACCCTCCCCCGCGCCTGGCAGGGGGCGGCGGAGGGGGGTGTGACAGCACGCGCCTGTGTTATGCCGGATTGAGTATTGACCTAGGGCTAGACCATCAGTAGCTACACATAGAGTATTAGTAAAGAGAATGAGAAAATGTTTATATGATGATTATTGTTGCGGACTCACTAACAACATTATTGTTGTTGACATGTTTTAGTTCATGGTGCAGGTAAGTAGCTTTAAAGAAGGTATTGGTCGGACATAAGGGATATGGTTGGGAAACCGTTATTGAAGGTTGTATTGCCTTATTTATGCATATTTAGATCTGGCATGTGACCTCTGTCTTTGTTATTTCCTTCAGTTGTATTTTTGATACTTTAATATGTCTTAGAGTACCCGGGACCGAATCTTGTATTAGCTGCTTGGGTTATAGAACTCCTTGTAGCTCGTAATGTGATTTAAGGTGGTCTGTTGTTTGTATTGGGTTGTGTATGTGTGATTGTTCCGTACTCTGACTATTAATCTGATGCTTCTGCGGATCTTGATACGAACAGCCAACTCTATATATATATATATATATATATATATATATATATATATATATATATATATATATATACACTCTAATGGTAAGTTAGGGGATGCTCATTAGTTGCAGTATATGAATGTCTGATCATTGTCTACTAACAAACTTAAAGCATTTGGGTATTTAACTAGGGGTGGGTAACGTACATGGTTAGGGATTAAGTCATTAAGACGAGTAAATGACCTAATATAGTTAAGTATAAAGTTGCTGATGAATAATGGAGGTCGCTCATTCCCCATAGTGGTGGCTTAGGGAACCGTGTACAGACGGAGCTACAATTGGTCGTTGTAACAACCATCCTATATGTGTCGTGATGGGGCGAAGAATGCAGTGGCGAGTGGACATTTTCTAAAATACATAAGATTTAAGAATGACGAGTCACTCCTTCCCCATAGTGGTGGCTTAGGGAACCGTGTACAGAAGCAGCTGCAGTCGGTCGTTGTAACAACCATCCTATATGTGTCGTGATGGGACGAAGGGTACAATGGCGAGCGAACTTCTCATAAATCACAGAAGCATTGATTAAATATAATTACCTAGAGATTGTGTCTAGGGTTATGGGTAAGATCGTGGGGTTGTATTGCCATAGTAATTACGTATTAGGATTTTATATGTGATATATGTGTTGTTAAAGCCGATGGTACTTAAAATGGTTTTGAACTAAACAGTAGAACTCACCGGTGTAAGCTGACTTTTTAAAAGTATGTATGCTAGGTTCTACAGAGACTTTCGGGAGCAAAGGCACGACTCTTGTGAGGACAAGTTAATTGGGCAAGCTATTAGGAGAGGTTTTTAGCAGGCTGGCTTAGTCATAGTTTTCGATATAGTTATATTTTTTAGTTTTCTATAATATCTCTCTTATTGTAGTACTTGCTTATATAAATAAAAGTTTTTAAATTTCTGCTGCTTAATATCTATGTTGTGTCATATGTTCATCCGATACGTACGTGACCCCTCCTAGTGCCAAGTCTGGGAGTGGCGTCACAATTCCAAATCATATACTTTGAGAAAAAAACCCGAGATTCCCGGTAAACGATAACTCAATTACCGAAATCGCATAAAAGAACCGAAAATCGATTTATATTTATTTTAAGTAAATCGTTCAACCTAAAATTTTGCTTTTAAAAAAGATTATGGAATATCTCAAACATCATTCAAATGTATAATTTAGAAAATTTGTTTCGATAACCGAAATTCGATTCGCGCGACAAATTAACATTTGGGTCGGGTTTTGTAAACGGGTCGAACACGGATGTTACATAAGTTACCACTAACTTAATAATGAATAAACCTTCTTGCATATAATTATGGTTTTATTTAAAGAACACAACCTACCCACTAACCTCATGCAACTAATTTAATCAATTTATAAAAAAATGGTTTTCGGGATGTTACAGATGAAAAAAAAAGGACTGTAGTCGTGTGACTCCATACCCGTATACCTAAAACCCCCCTTGTGATAAAAGTAAAATTTAATATATCTTCTAAGATTTGCTTTTGATTATGTTTCATGAAAATCGGTTCATGCGCATTTGGTTGTGTTAGAACATGAACCTTGTGTGGCCGTTATTGTTCAAATTGCCAAACAGACTGAACTTCTTAGGGTCACGAAGTGGGACACGAAGTGGAACGAAGTGAGGCACGAACTGACAGTTCGGGTCAGTCCGTGTCAGTTCGTGTAGTCTCCACTTCGTGGGTCTTCAAGAAGTATAAATAGTTTTTCACTTTGTGTATTTGTTAAGTTTTTGTCTAGAGACTTTGTGATCTCTGTGTGTGTGAGGTGAGGTGCTGTCCAACCTCCCCCACGCCTTTAACGGTGTATAGTTCCTCGGTTGTAATCATTCGACACGCGTTAATGACATAAAACTTCCGTCTCATTCTTGTATTGATCTAGAAACGATCTGTTCTCGCTTTTACAGGTTAGGTGTCTCTCTCTTTCTTCATCTTTCTCTTCAATTTCAAGTTTCATCATTCTTCATCTATCTCTTGGGTGGGCGAACTTATATATGCTTGAGAGGGGGGTGAGACCCCACTGAGATTCCTCTAAGAAGTATAAAATTTCTGATAATTTTAAAAGGCCCTTTCCTAAAAATTTAAGAGGCTCCTTTTTATGTTGGATTATCAACAAATCAAGAAAGAAAATGAACTAAAGAAGTTGATATCTTACCGAGAGATTTTTTTTTAAAATGAAAGTTGTGGAAGCTTGATAGAGATGAAGGGGCATATAAAGAAGAAGATGCATAGGAAACTATGACTTGGTAATTTAAATTATTAAAAATTACATTTCTATTAATTAAAATTATAAATTAGTCTTTATTTTTATCATTTGACATTTTTTTCATTTTAAAAGCCACGTAATTTCTTTCCATTTTCCTTTAAAATTTCTTTCCCACCTTATTTTATTTGAGTGAAACTAGCTACTATGAATGAAATAATAAAAGTCCAAAGTTGTTTACATACAAACCACACATATACAAATTTATATATTATTAAACAAGATGTTGGTCTGCCCGCGCTTCGTGACGGGCCACCCATTTACCCGTCAGTTTAAGTAAGAAACGTTTTAAAGTACTAAATCGTTTGGAAATTAGCCACTTTCATGTAAATAGAAGCAGTGACCATTTAAGGTATAAAACGTAAAAGTGTAAAAGTTTTGTGGCCAATATCGGAAACCATAAAAGATAATAAAAATAAAGTAGAAAACTTTAGGGGTAAAAAACATAAATGTATAAAACACTGGTGGCCAAAGTAGGAAACACAAAAAAACGGAAGTATAAAAGTTAAGGGGTATAAAACGTAAAAGTCTAAAAGTTTTGTGGTCAAAGTATAAAACTAAAAAATAAGTTGTGGTCAAAGTTGATAACTCTAAAAGTATACTAAAAACGAAAGGAGAAAAATTGGGGGTATACAACTTAAATATCTAAAAGTTTCGTGGTCAAAGTATAAAACTTAAAAAAAAAGTGGTGGCCAAATCTAAAAGTAAAAAAAAAAGTCATGTTAAAGTTGAAAACTCTAAAAGTATGTTAAAAAACGAAATAGAAAAATTAAGGAGTATAAAATATAAATGTCCAAAAATTTTATGGTTAAATTATAAAACTAAAAAAAGTGTTGCCAAAATCTAAAACTCTAAAACTACACTATTCCTACTCAATTTTAATTTTTATATATAATAATAATAATAATAATATATAAATGTCTTAAAATCAAAGCATTGTGTAGAAAATATAAAAATAGGAAGGACCAAAGTATCTTAAAACCAATTTAAAACCAATATATAAATGTCTTAAAATCAAAGCATTGTGTAGAAAGTATAAAAAATAGTAGGGACCAAAGTATCTTAAAATCAATTTAAAGCCAATAGATTGTGGTTAAATCCAAAAAAAGTAAAACAATATTATTTGTTTTAAAACAAGATGCTAACCTACCCGCACCCCGCGCGTTGCGGCGGGTCACTTCCTTTGTGTCACTAAAACCTTAGTATTTTGTTTTATGTCGGGCTGCTTTCTTTTTCTTGGTGGCCTATTTTTTTTCTTCCCCTTTTTGTTACTTGTTAAGGTTGAGGGAAGATAGTTAACCATATGGGTAGTAAAGTAAGCACACTTGCAAAGAAGGAAGCCCCGGTTAATTTTTTGTCGGACCCAGCGGACGGGCGTTCCTCCCTTCGACCGGCGGACGTCCTTGTCTTTGGGTGGAAGCACGGGAAGCACGCCTGTTACTGGGGTTTCCCCTCTCGTGGGGTTCAAGGGCTCTGGTTTCCGGGCAGGCCAGGCTGCCACGAATGCTGCTGCAGGGAAAGTGCGCAAACATGAGGAAGCGTGTCTGGCGAATCAACATGTGTTCGTGCCTTTTGCGTTTGATACCTTCGGTTACCTTACCCCGGAAGCTGTGGATACTTTGAGCCGCGTCCAGAAGGTCATGCATGGGAATGTGGCGACTCCTTGTGGTTTGAATGTGGTTTGAATGTGGTTTTCACTCGGTTAGGCTTTGCTATTCAGAAGGGGCTGACGGCGCAGCTTGTTGCCCGCCTCCCTTGTACTTCATGTTGAGTTTGTAACCGATGTTAAATTGAAAAGAAATGAGAAACAAAGTGTATACACATCTTATTGTCACATAGTTTGTGGACTCACTTAGCCTTCATTCATAAAACTATATTCCCCGAAAATAATGTGGTTGTGGTTAAGCTGACATTCACATCTATCCATTTCCGTGGAACAGTATACTTCTTTAATCTTCATACCATAAGTCAATATCTTGCTACAGGTTTTTCTTTCAAAGTGGTACTATGCAGGTTTTTCTTTCAAAATGGTACAATTTTTCTACTTGACATAAGCCTACCCCTTCAAAAGATCTTTAAAATATTGAATTCATTATAGAAAATTGTTAATCCTCCTTTTCTTTTCTTCTTTTAGATTTGGCTGAATGATCCTCTATGTTGTAAGTGTACGATTAGTAATAAGTTTAGTTGCAAGTGTACAATCAGTTATAAGTTTACAGTTGGAGTAAACCTTGTAAATAGTTCTACTGGAGACTGATGGACATGTTTTTTTTGGAGATTTTGCTGTTGGGGTTGATGGAGGGTTATATACAGATGTTGTTGTGCTAGATTTCACAGCAAGGGTTGGTGGATGGTTCAGTTCCGATGCTGCTGTAGGACCAAATTGAGCTTTAGGTGCTTCTGTGGGTGAAACTCCTCCTCTAAGTCAAGAACTTGCTGGATTTGTTAATATTTGTTAATTAGAACATATTAATATAATAATTTCATAAATTACACCGGCACTTTGGGACACCACATAAATTCAGAATACTGTTTATAGACCAGTCAACAAACACTATAACAAATGTGACACCATCAGATTCCAAATAGTATCCCTTCTAAAGAAAATGAAGCTGCTGCCCGACAATCTTTTCATCGTTTGAAAATACGTATCATCTTAGATGTTGGACTTTACCTCTATGTGTAGCTCCATTTTGGAAACTGATGTACTTTCCTTCCATAACATAAATTTCTACATTTAAGCAATTCTAAACCTAACAAATTTGGATTCTAAAGTCCAGTAACACGTGCATTTAGGCTACGTACTAAACAATCACACATATAATCCTAAACCTAATAAATTTGGATTGTGAAGTCCAGTAACACATCTGTTTAGGCTACATACTATTCTGATATAAAGGCGGTAAGGAAACCAAAAGCCTCCACGTGTAACAGTTCGTGGCATAAGACAATTGGTAGGCGAGGAACGGTAACTTTCAAGAATTTCTCCATTAATCTTTATGTTTATCTTACCTGTTTTATATAGTCAAATCACAATGTTATTATAACTTATTTATTGGTTAAATTAGTATGCTTAATAATTACACATAGTTCATAAATTCAAGGGTGGATGAAGAGAGCCAGATACCTGGTACCAAGTGAACTTTTGAATATGATCTACGTGAACTCACAAAACACCAAAACCACTGTGACATCAAGATGCAAATTTGGAGCACCTGCAAGAACAATTCGAACATTATAGAACATTTAAAAATCACACAAACATTTTATCGAGCATTTGGTATGCATATATACAATACAATCTATAAAAGAAAAATGTTATTCAATTTAGCCGAAGATCAAGTTCTTTTCACTAGTATGTGGTATCGTCATTAGCTTTGAACATTAGAGGTTACATTATAAGCACTAAATATTGAAAACGACGACCTAAGGAAAGAGGGAAAGCACTTACTTTAGAACCGATTAGACCCAAACCACACCTAGAATCGCTGCCATAGCCCTCACCGGTTTTTGCATGTTCAACCCAAAACTAATCCGCTCAAACATAACTAAATTTAAGTCAATCTTCATTGCTACTGGACTAAATAAACAATAATAATAACTCTGGACTGCTGCCTGATTTCATAGCAACCATTAGCAGAGAATTGTAGCTTGCGAACATTAACTCATATTGCAAATGTTTTTAGAGTGAAAGGGTGTTTAGATGAATTTAACTAAAAATCAACCCAAAAACAAAATTCTAGCTACCTTTACACCATTAAAATCAACTGCTTAGGAAAATCAGAACATGCATCACCATAATAAAACTCAACTATTCAACAACATAATAAATCATTCAACTTCAGGGCAAGAAAACTCACAAATAAAAGAGAGGCGAAGGATGAAAACGCTGACAACAACGGGCCCGTGTAGCAACAAAACATCCGATAGAAACCCCAAATCACCAAGAACATAGGTAGGAGAAAGAGTAACCGGCATCCACCATCAGAAAAACGGACGGCGACGGCGACCAGATATGCTAGAGAGGGAGAGATCTGTGGTGTTTATGAGATGTGGAGAGAGGAAGAGGAGATGTGGAGAGAGGAAGAGAGATCGTTATAGAGAAAGACGCTGGCTGAAACTCTTCATCCTTATGATGCGGAAGTAACTCATTGGCTGGACAAATTAGTTGTCACATATTAATTGGTCCAAATGAATCACAGTAATTTCCCTCACAGTTCAAGAATTAGTTTTGTTAATATATATATATATATATATATATATATATATATATATATATATATATAGGGTTAGGTTCAAATAAGAACTTTTTGTTTTGAGAACTTTTGAGAACTAAATTTCAACCACAAATTTCAGGGGGGACCACTACAATTCATGGGAGGGGGGATACATGTAAATAAACTTGTGGCTCACATTAGTTCTTTTTAGTTCTCAAATCAAATTGGTTCTCAAATGATCCTCTCCCTATATATATATATATAGGGTGAGGTTCATTGTAGACACTTTCGCATGTGAAATAGCTCTTTTTCACATGTGAAAGTTTCTAATTAATGAGAAAAAAGAAAAAAAGAAAAAAGAAAATTAATCACAACCATTAGATCAAGAGATCTAATGGTGAAAAAGGGTGTCTACCTGTCTACACTTATGGGGGTGTCTACAATGAACTTTAATATATATATATATATATATATATATATATATATATATATATATATAAACTAGAAATTGACCGTGCGTTGCTGCGGTATATCAGGTTTTATTAGAGGTAGTAATACATGGTGAAGTTGTAATGTTAGACCTTTATTTACTGATCTTAATTTTTAGTGATTTGTTTAAGTTAATAATTAATATTAATTATGCTTTTTTTATAAGTTTACTGATAATTTATTCTCGATCTTTATGTATGTAATCTGGGTGGGGGGCTTGTTAAGTAATGGTAAGGGACAATGCGTACATTCATAATTTTGCAATCCCTTGAATGCACGCATTATTATCATTTACAGCGGGTAAGTATTGTGTCTGCTAAGAGCAAGTTAAGATAGGAAATATAGGAATAATATTATACAGGAGTTTCAAATCTATGTTTAAACATAGCAAGCGGTTTTGTTAACACCCAAAAGAGGAACATATAGCACGGCTATTTAACATAGGTTGCAGTTAAACGGGGATTTGTTGTCAAAATGCAGCATTGGTACTCCAATGTTTAGTGCCAGCAGTCCCACCTAGTTCCAAAAGACTAACATAGAAGCGGTATATTTAACATAAGCATCGGTTGCAAACAGAGGTGTTGCCAATATGCAGCCTAATCTTCTTTATGCTTCTTCCTGGTACCTGTCGATTTAGTTTCTATAAAAGTATTATCAGATAAAAAAGTCTATTAACGAAGTTCATATAAAACCACACCAGCTTATTGAGAACTATGTGTGGTTTTATAAGCTGGTAAAGCCTGTTTTATGTTAAACTGTTTTAAAATTAAAATAAAGGTTTATGGCCTCATGGACACTGAACAAAACATATGATAGGTTAACGGTTAAAATTAGGTGATATCAATTTAGAGTTTTGTAATTTTTTTATTGAAAAGTGTTCATATGTGTTATGCGGAACTGTAATGTAATATTTTTGATGAAAGTGATACAAGCTGAATCTTGTAGTCATTGTAAGTAAACCTAAGGGGAGAGGCAGCAGATAGTATGAGATGACATTGTTTAAACTGAAGTTATAAGGCAGAATAATGTTGAAAAAAAAAAGCCTAGTGAGTTGTAGTTGTAAACCTGCATAGGGAAATACATTTGGCTCTTCAACTAAAACCCATACAGATTTAGGATGGTAAACATAAACATTAATATCATTCACCTCATATTTCATGTAAACAAATGTGTCATTTTATTAGGCGAATGAAAGTAATATATTTTGAAAAATTAGTTTCAATCTAACTAATTCTGGCTTCCACACTCGGAAGAAATACAGTTAAATAAAGGCCACCCCACTCCACTCCATGCTCCAAAATGTAACAAAGGAACTCACAAATCCTATTCAAATAACCTGTCCATTGTTTAAGATCACTCGAAAAACAATCAGTACTCTTACACACAGATCTTACACAACGCCTTCCTGACTATTCTTTCACAGACATAAACACTGAAGTCAATAATCAAATCCTGGCCGTCTACACTTGAGATATGAACATGACAATTTCTTAAAGTAAGAAAGTCCATACCAATAACATGGACGACCTTACCAAACCTGAGTCAGGTCATTGAAGCCCCCTAAAGACACTTACACAGCAATAAAGCACCCTACACATACCTCAATTAAATTCTTAAAAATCAAACATCACATATAATTTGCCCAGCTCAGTGACACATATAGCAATCAGAAGCCTAACTTTCATAATTCAGAAGAAATTCAAATCAAGAGACTACAAATCACAGGAACAACTAACACAATCAGGTAGGTCAAAATCAGTAAAAAAAACCCTAAACAAACAGCAGTTGTAAAATACAGATTTACTAACCTCTTGAAAAGCAAGAAAGCGACTGAAGGAAGCAGAGCTGCAAAGAAGATAAGTGAATCGTAGATAATCTCAAGTAATTAAACATAAACCCTAACTTTAAGCATTGAACAGCTACCGTCTTGAACAGGTAAACAAAAAAGAGCGAAGAAAGATAAGACAAACCTGCAGAAATTACCAACAAATACAGGCGCGGAGAAACCGAGAAGAAGCAAATCGTCAAATAAAAGACGGAACAGAGGAAAATAAGAGGAGGAACAAAATGACTCACCATGGCTATAAAGTAAGAGTATTGAGACCTAGAAGGTCTAGGCTTCTGGAAACGATACACGTACACATTATAGAAGCGGGAAATTGAGAGCGGGAAACTAGAAGTGGCCGTAAAAAAAAGAAAAGTAAAATGTTGTTCGTGTCTTGAACCCGGGTCGACTCGAAAAGGCTACAGCGGGCTTACCATACCAACCACAGAAGCAACTGGTCTTCTTTCCCAAAGACAAATACAAATACAAAACAATGTTCTTTTGCTAACCGGCACGATTCCATAAGCTCCGTTCTCTGTTGTATATATATACAATTTCATTGTTATATTTATAATTATTATAATAATGAAACTGTTATATATAAAGATATATATAACAAACTTGTAAAATAAATTAATGCTTCATTATTCTTATTTTATTTCTTTTAGAACACAATCTCATAACTTTGTAATAGATTATTACTTTACTAGATTAGAACCCGTGTATTACACGGGTTTGAAATAGTAAAATCGATATAATTCATAATTCTCTATATATTTTTATATTTTTAAGCATATGTTTAAACAGTAAACAGACACAACCATTTTTTTATATAACAGAACATGTCGCTTTTAAATAATAACCAATAGTTATTTTTATAATAAAAATTACATAGTGCATTAATTACAATAAAAAGCTGTAAAATAATAAATTTTATATACAAATTTATAAATATTTCTTTAAATACAAAATTTTATGTTTTATTATTCACACTATGTTAGAACCCATGTAATTCACAGGTTAAATAAATGCAACATATTATAAACAACAATTTTCATTAATATTTGTCAATTAGATGTCACCGTCTATTTCTGAAATAAAAATAATGAATATTGAAAAATTATAATTAAAAATAAATAAAGATTTAAAATTATAAAATATATTTTAAGATAAGATATAACTAAAATGTTATTCTAATTTATTAACTTTTAATAAATTATCGGAATATGAATATTTAAATTTTTTATATTTAGTTATATAAATATGAGATATAATAAGAGAGAGAATGTCAAAATTTATTAAGAGGGAGAGGCGGGAAAACCAAAATAATGATCATATGAGAGTCATAAAACGTAATCATTTGTTAGAATGTAAAGATATATTAATCAAGCTATTCTATAAGAAATGAAATTAATATGAACAACTAGATATAAGAATGTTTGAAATAAGTTATTTTTTTAATCTTATTCGGGAATTGTTTTAAAAATATTAAACAGTGGGGCTTTTTTTTAAAAATATTAATATATATCTTCAATAAAATATATCTTAAAATAAACCTATTGACACCTTATGGGATTTAAATCCATACAATTTTGATTAGATATCACTCTTTTTTATGAATTTACATGTCTAGATTCTTAATGTGACATTTTAATTGTTACGAATAATGTAATGTAAGCCTTTTTAATTTGTTGTCCATTTTAACCAACCCGCTTTTACCTATATTATCAAAGCATTTTAACAATTTCAATCAAGCGGTTTTTATGATCAGTTTTTCTTTTCGCCGCTAACAAAAAATCCTAGATCCGCCTCTGATCTCTTGATTCCAGCATGCAAATCAAACTCAAACATTTCATGTTCTCATATAAATAAGATCCTAAAACTTTGCACCATCTAGATTCAATAATGACTACGTCTTTGGAAAAATCAATTTCGATTGTCATTAGTGATTCACGGCTTAACCATCCGTTGATCAGGAACCACATAATGCCACCATCTGTGTTATTGTTTGAAGAGCCGAAGATTGATTTTCATTAGTGTTATTCTTTGGAAAAATCAGTTTCGATTGTCATTAGTGATTCACGGCTTAACCATCCGTTGATCAGGAACCACATAATGCCACCATCTGTGTTATTGTTTGAAGAGCCGAAGATTGATTTTACCTGAAAATTAATACACAACCACATATCGGTTACTATCCAACATTTAAACAGTCGAAAACTAGATTAAGATTTTGAGGTTTGCCTAAGCCATCAAGATGTGTCCGGAATAAGACATGCATATTTTGAGGTGTGCGGGGATTCTTTGTCGTTGTCGGGTTCGTCAAAATCGTCACAACCATCAGTGATATGTTTGTTCTAGGGTCATGGAGAAACAACTTGAATATGAGGGGATAAAGGATTTTTTTAGGATAAAGGGGTATTATTGTACTTTTATGTTTTATTTGGTTTTTCTAATTTTTTAAATATAATAGTAGATTGTCATTATAAAAATATTTATTAGAATCTTTTAATGGTCATCCAACAAAAAACAAAAAGTGTTATAATACAAAAAAAACTTTTAAACCATAATCGTAATTTTTTAAATTTAAAAGGACAGAAATGAAAGTCATACAAACGAGACGACTATTCTCGTAATTTACTCTTCTACTAGAAATGTTGTAGAAATCGTGATTAATCGGTGATTAATCAGCGATTATTCGCTTAGCGGTCCCCCACCGTCTACGATTAATGGTTTAACGGTCGGTTGGTCAACATCGGTCCTTGGCGGTCTTGGCGGCCTTGACGGTTAGCCAATTTTTTTAATTAAAAAAAAACTTAAAAAATTCTCAATATCTTCTTTAGCGTTTATTAGAAGAGAAAGTAATGTTTGAAGATGAGTACGAGTCGGATGGAGTCCAAATATTGGAATCACTTTGAGAATGTTAAAAGAAGATGACAGTTTAAGTATGGTGTTTGTTTTTTGAGATTATTAAACGTATTTGACTTTAATATTGTAGTTTTTTGGCTTAAACGTTTATATAAGTACTAGTTTTTTACTTTTTAAGGTTATTTACTTATTAACTATAAAGGATATTGCCATATTTGAATATGTATATGTTGATATATATATATATATAGAGTCGAGTTACGCTACATCAAGCAAAAACGCTACATCAATGCGGATTGATCTGGGGCGTCCATCAAGATCATCCAACAGCCAAGATCTATGGTGTTTTCGCCTATGGCGTTTTCGGGGGAAAAAAAACACCATAGGCGGAAAACACCATAGATCCTGGCTGTTGGATGATCTTCGATGGACGCCCCAGATCAATCCGCATTGATGTAGCGTTTTTGCTTGATGTATTTTACCCCAAATCTATATATATATATATATATATATAGAATTGATATATATATATATATATATATATATATATATATATATATATATATATATATCTTTAATCCTAATAAAGCACTAAAATGGTGCCACATGTCTCATTTCTAGGATGTCCACATAAGCATTGCCACATGTCAAAACCGCATTCAAGCATCAATTTATTAGATTATCAATTAATTATAATTACCAATTTTATCAAAGCTAAATTTCCATTTAAAAAAACTTGACAAACTTAATTGAATTTGATAAATTTACTCAACAATTTAATTATTTTAAGAAAACTAATCAACAATTTGTCAAACATAATAAATTTGATTATTTTAACCGTGTTTTTTTTTAAATGTATCTAATATAATGAACTCAACCCGTGTAATACACGGGTTACTAACCTAGTATATATATATATAGGGTGAGGTTCATTGTAGACACTTTCGCATGTGAAATAACTCTTTTTCACATGTGAAAGTTTCTAATTAATGAGAAAAAAGAAAAAAAGAAAAAAGAAAATTAATCACAACAATTAGATCAAGAGATCTAATGGTGAAAAATGGTGTCTACCTGTCTACACTTATGGGGGTGTCTACAATGAACTTTTCAATATATATATATATATATATATATATATATATATATATATATATTTGTAATAATTTAGGATCTCCGATTAATCGTTGATTAATCACGATTAATCACTTAACACCAGTCAACCGTCGAGCTACCGCCAAACGATTTCTATAACATTGTCTACTAGTAATGACACAACCTTGTCTACTAGTAATGACAAGCCATATGTGATTGGTCCTGACAAAATTTTGTTTTATTTCCTATTTTTCCTATAAGTGTATATTTTTTTAACATGTTGTATGATATTTAAGATAAATTCTAAACAAATCATCAAATCCACAGCCATCGATTCGTTTTCCTTTTCACCTATGATCTCGTTTCTCCTTGTGCTCTGTTGCATCTGCACATCTTCTTCCTCCATTCTAGTTTCAATTTCAGGTTGCTACAAGTCTACAACCACAACAATACTCTTATAAGTTATATCTCTCATTGGATTGATTGATCTTATTTGGTTTGTGTGTGCAGATGGTGTTTTCACCTCTCAACTTTCAATCGGACGGAATCTTCTTCAGGCTAAGAAACGTTTGTTCTCGATCTTCCTTCATCATTCCAAGGCTTATTTTCTTTCTTTGGTTTGTAATTTTTGTTAGGTCAACTGGCAGTTCATCATACTTGCTGCAGTAATTCGAATTTTTAAAATGGCTAGAAAGAGAAGGTCTTAGCTCTAATTTTACTGAATGGATCTCTGAATTAGGGTTTGGGAGCATGGTTATCGACGTTTTCTGGAAATATCAGACCTAGTTCTGCTCAGTTATAACTAAAAACCAAGAGTTACATTACATGCCTTTTAATTTGAACTACTGATCAAAACTTCACGTTAGTGTTGAAGTTCTAAGATTTGATTTTGACATCTCATCTGTATTAGTATTATGCATTGGATGGTTTTGAATAAAATTTTCCTTTGGTTTCGAAAAAATGTACATGAAAACGTAACCGTAAATCTTTAATTTTATAAAACATCATATATTTCGAAGGAAAAAAATCATAAAACACAAAACCTTGAGTCGACACTGACGACTTGTACATAATCACACAATTCGATTCCGCATATAATTTGTGCGGAAACATAAATGAAAATAATCACGCTAAAATGGTGTATTTTAGAATTGTATAAAATATCATATTTTGTAAGATAAGTGGTACACAAATCTAGTTGGGCCAAAGAAGAAATGTTAACTGTAGTGTAGTCAGTAGTGTGTAAATGGTAAGTCCACACTCATGATTATAACTTCCCTTCGGTTCGGGTGATGCATATTTTTTATATTTAACAAACAAACTCATGATTAAGAAAGTTTTGTAAATAGTGACTTTATGTGTGTATACTATTACCGACACATACAAATAATAAAATTTTATATATAGCTTCTGGTGAATTTGGTTTGTTTGAACCTACCTGCATGTAGCTTGTCCCGTAAACTTTGAGTTTTTGAACTACACAATCATCACAAGCCGTTGCAAAGGACCGAGATATTAGATACCCTGCTGATAGCTGCTGTCAAGCTTTCAAAGACTTAGCTTGCCCTTATTCTGATGAAATAAACGACTTGTCGAGTGAATGTTTGTCAACATTGTTCAGTTACATCTACCTTTACGGGAACTACACACCCGGGCTCTTTGCCAGTTTGTGTCGGGATGACAAAGTTGGTCTGATCTGCCCTGCTTTACCACCAGAAACAGGAACGGAAGGTATCGGATCTGATACGAATAACATCCCTAGTCCTCTGGCTATGCTATTCACATGCATCCTGGGATACCTGATGATATTCTTGTTCTGGTAAACTTCATTATTGTATGATTATTCTCTATTTATTAGTACCTTTCATTGTCTATGTATATACAGAGAGATGGTACAAATTTATTTGTGTATCCTCTGCATCCAAACTTTTCTGAAAAGTCATTGTTATAAGCTATCATACTTGATACTTAATTCGGGCATGAGACCATCAATGATTAACTAAAAAAGTTTATTACTGACAAGAGTTAGATTATTATTTTTTATTCGTGTGTATTTGTTGTATCTAGATAATATATTCGGATTAAGTTCACTTTTCTAAGACTAATATATTCATAAATACTATCAACATTGAGTTGGGGAGTGCAAGCCTCACTCCATTAAAAACATGAGGTTGTGTTCTCAGACTCTCCTCACTTGTCACTTGTATATTAATATTAGTTATGGAAACTTGTACATTAGTTATATCCGCAATAGGTGAAATAGGTGATATATCCCTACCTCCCTGAAGCTGGAGCTGGAGCCGAAGCCATAGGGAGGAGCGTGGTGTTCCCGCATCATGAGTAAATGTAGGAACATGTACCCTTCAAAAATAAAAGAAATACTATTATTAACAAATCAATCCCAATCAACACTCGGTGTATTGAAAAGCTTGAATCTAGGAATTTCAAGTATAGAATAATGAAAAGGGTGATGAATATTCAAGAACAAATCAGAGAAAAGAGGATGATTATCCCAATGATTCTATATTCAATAATGAACAATGACAGAGAATGTCTACGCGCACCTTTTGCCAATAATCTCACTAGTTCTCTCCTCCAATCCCTGCAAATGGGGCTATTCTTCTATATTTAGAAGCCTAGGAGGTGAGAAACGTACAAAAACATTTCTCTCGTGAGAGATACATAGATATTTCTCACTTGTGTGAAATGTACAGAGATATCTCGCACTTGTGCGTAATCTATAGGGGATTTCGCACATCCCAGATTTAGTGTGAAATCTATACACAATATATCATTTAGGAAGAAATCTACCATAGATTTCTTTCCAATGATTAATTTCTTTTTAGACAGACATTTTTCTCTCACAATCATACTTCCGACTGATTATTCTTTTGTTTGTTCCTCTTTTGTCAACGGGAAGATTTTGAGCACGACAGGAAGATTTTGAGCAATGGTTGGGGTAGGAGATCATTTCTTTCTAAACAGCTAATTCATATTAAATCTCTAGTGAAGTCATTATCTTAACTCAAAATTTTGTCACCATCGGGAAGTGAATAAGTGAAGGATGTGTCTTCTTGCTCAGGTAGATCTTCTTCTGAAAATTCAACCATGTCATAACATTTAGGTTTAGATATGTCTAGCTGAGCTTTATTCAGGTCTACCGGTATGTCAAGAACATCCGGAGTAAGATTGACAGTGATGATAGGTGCCACTATGGCTTGTGAAGAAGATGGAGCATCATTGGTCTAATGTTGAATTGTAGAAACTTTTGTATGAGAATTAGTGTCTGGTTCTTCATTCATATAAATGTTGGCTTGTTAACTAAAGGATCGTTGGTTGGCCTCGTCAGCTGGATCATTTTCGTCTCTATTGGGTTTCCATTGTTACGTGACCGAGACAAAAGCTAGCCACCTCAATGATATATAAGCGACATAATATGAGTGACATAATGACTTTATATCATCAAGTGTTATTTTTGAATTCTTGTGTGTCGATGAATCTTATCAAAATGGTTTGGTTAAAAAAGCCAATATGAATAAGCTGCGGGAAACTGGACCAAGTACACATGATTACATACATAGCAGATTTAAAACACCATCAAGTCAGTTGGTGAAAAAAAATGTATAACTTAAGCCGATAATAAAAGATACAACTGACAAGTGCCGGCCACCCCTAAGTGTAAACATTCACCTCCAGCTCGAAAACGGATAAGTTTCCCTAGAAAAGCCTACAAGACTTTGGTGGAATAAGGAACAGTACAGTGGGCGTGACACCTGATCTTGGACACGTATTTCTACCCGGCTTTTTTCTGTAAGTGTAGGCCCACCATAGAACAAAATGTGTAGGGACCTTGAGCCTTCTTTGAAATCACATCAGAACACAACTACAGAACTTACCTCTTTATCATAGCTGGGACCAGATGTAAACAGTCATGGTAGATATGTTGTGAGCCCTTCTTCATTGCTATTTGATAAAGCCAACTGTCAGAGGTCACCACCACAGGTCTATATATTTTATCAGCATAAATTTGAGAAAATGAAATCTAACTTCTGTTCTTGAATGATTCCCATAACTTAATAACTCTCTTGAATGACTTGAATGATTCCCATATCTTGAATGATTCCCATATCTTATGATCTTGATCTTCAAGGTATTGTGTGTTTGGTCGCTTGACAAAGCTCACAAGATTGCTGATGTTCAGTACCATTTGGGGCTGTGGTTGTCACAAAAGATAGCCTGGTAAGTTATGTAAGTCTATAAGATTTCAGATTCTTTAATTAAAAAAGAATCTAATTCTATTGTTCTTGGATACTGATTCAAAGGAGGTTGCAAACCTCCTTGCTCAGAATTCAGACAGAAAAGAATGCAAAGAAGCAATGGAACCGTTAATGAAGTCACACCATTTTAAATAGAAAGCAAATGAGCAAATCAGCATCCTGGATTCTATATTTTGTTCCACCCGATAACTCAAATTTTCGCAAAGCTAAAGCGTGGTTTACACACAGCCAAAGCGACTATTTGAGGCATAAGAACAAAAATAGAAAACCTTGAGCTTAGACCACCTTTGGGCTTCTGCTTTTCTTGTAATCAGATACAAATCTGAGACGCCATCAGTCAAATTTAAAGCTCACGATTTGTGGTCCATTTCATCAAGAAAACCACTTTACCGTTAGCAATCAGAGTGTTCACCACTTTTTCAAGATTTAATTCATCTTTGGAGCTACTAAGGGTGCGTTTGGTTGTGGAAAACGTTTTCTAGTTTTCTATTTTCAGTTTTCTAGAAAATGAAATGGGTTTTTCATCTCTAGAAAACACATGGAAATTTTTGAAAACGCGTTCTAAACCAAAAGATGGGTTTTCCATTTCTTGATTTCAATAAAAACTTCATAAAACTTCGAAGTGGAGGAGCTAGGTTCACGACGTAGGAGCTAGGGTTCATGATGGAGAAGATGGAGAAGCGGCAGAGTGTTTTTTGGGGGAGAAACCCTACTTTTGAACACTTATGAAATTTGGAAAACGAAAACGGAAAATGGAAAACAAAAAAAAGTGTTTTCCAATTTTAGTATAAAAGTTAGAAAACACCATTTTCTGTTTTCCTGAAAAAATTTTCTGGAAAACTACAATTTGAACGCTTTTTCTGTTTTCCATGTTTTCTTAGAAAACAGAAATGGAAAACAAGATGTGTTTTCCACAACCAAACGCACCCTAAAAGTCTGCATAAGTGTGTTCTTGTAGAAGTGGACAAATCCTTTGTTTCTCAAATACAATATTGGTGTCATGGATCTTTTTGCTGGAAGAAGATGAATTCACACCACAGAATTGATGAATATGTATGGCAAGATGTGACACCTTTGAACGCTACAATACTAGAAATGAGAGCTAAACCTCTGTTAACAGGAGGCCATTTTGATAACTGTGAAGAGCTGCGCAGCATGTGTATCAGCCATAATCATGCTCAAACTTTGGCTGCTGAAGAAACATTAGCAAAATTAGTTAGAATGAGGAGTAAGATGTAAATCCACATTAGCTTTTGATCATCAACCAACTTTGGGTATGATCTTATTACTGCATATTACATTTATATAACATTTGATCAACATACACATTCTTAAACAAAGATTAGAGAATCATCTCCTTTTGGTTTTAACACAAAAAACCACCCTAATAAAACGCTCAATTACATTACCATATCATTACCTATTTTTATTTTCAATACAATTTTTCTCCATTATTATACTTTATAAAAGAAAATAAAAGGGGCCCACCATGTTGGCATTCTTAGGCATGAACACACCCCGTTACAAACTTCATTCTTCAAACCACCACAATAGCGGTGAAAGTTAAAACCAGGCATGTGGCTGTTTTTAGGCCCTGAGAATGCCTGATGGTAGAGCTTTGATACACATCTTGCTGGATTTGAATCCCTGATCTTTTAATTGTAAGGTACACCACTTAATCATCAAGATGTCCCTTTAGAAGCAGCATTAGAGAATCATCTCCTATTATGCTTTTCTTATCACTGGCTGTATATGAAACTAAATGTGTTAAAAGGTTTTGATTGTTGTTTACTGAATGTGAGAAGATGTCAGTAAAGGAAGGGACCACATGTCCAAGATTTCAGATTCATTGAAGGGATTGTGTTCAATGGATAAAAAGTATGATCATCATCAAAACAAAGTAGAAGTATGATCAAATTGATGGAAAATACAGCACAAGAAACAATCTGAATCACAATTCACGAATGAAACAAATATATAAGGATTAACAAACCTCACACCACTCCAAATTCTCAATCAATTTAACACATCACACAAATCACTGTCAGAATTATTGGCAAAAAAAAAAAAAAAAAAAAAAAAAGAGGAGTCAGTAGAAGAATTATGTATGTTGGGATACTACTAACTGGAGAAATTGAAATCCCTAGGTGAGATCAATCCTTCAGAGGCAGCATCAGTTTCATCAAGGTAAACTCCCTGAGTATCTCTGAAAGCTCCATGAATAATCGAGATCAAAAGTCCAACACCGATTCCGATTAAAAAATTGCTAACAAAACCTATATTCCAAATAGCAATTCCGGTGAGGAAAACAAGAGAAGCCGTCACGAGATGATCATGAACGTGGTGTCCCCACACAACCATCGGATCTTCTCGGAAAAAGTAAAGTACAAGCCATAAGGTGAATACCAAACCGAAGGCTAAGAGAGCCCTAGGGTTTCCGATTACGGAGAGGGCGGTGCAGGCGGTGATGATGAGGCTGTAGTTTATGAGAAAGTACTTGGAGTTGATGCGAATTCTAGTGGCGGCGAGGCTGAGTGAGTCCGGGCGGTTGAATGAGGCGGCGTTGGAGATGAATTCAGGCCAGGGGCGGAGGAGAGATAGGAAGGAGGATAGGTTTTGAAAGGATCGGAAAATGACGTCAGTTCCGGAGATGGGAATGGTGGTGTAGGTGGTGGCCGGCGTTGGAGACGGCATCGTTGAATTGTCTGACTGGGGTTTGACCACAATGATTATAGACTATTTGGAAACGTGTTACGCATTACGGCGTCTACCCTCTACACTTTGCATCATTTTTGTTGTGTGATTTTTAACACTTTTAAGTTTTAAACTACTACAACCAATTGATTTTTAAGAGCTAAGCTACTACACCAATGCGAATGCTACCGGGGTTTAAAACAAACTAAAAATCGAGGTCCTATTGTGACATATATCACATTTACACTTATAAAATTATAGAAGGTTTAAATCATATAAAACATATATAAAATCTTTTTTTTTTAAATTGGTGTCCTAAAGCTCTCGCTTTTAAATTACCCTTCAGTCACCCATGGTTAGGGAAGGTAATGGAACGGGTTTGGAGCGGGTTTGTTTAATCGCAACCCCATACTCGGTTATAAAAGTGTCCCACACCCGGTCCAAAACTCTTTGGGTTTCTAGCAGGATATACTCATCAGATATCAGGCATACCCGCGAGTTTTGGGCATACCCGTCGGGTGTATATGAGCTAACTATTAATCTTTGTTTATCACAATTATAATAAAAATATTTCAAATAACTAAATATATATATAACTTTAATAATATGTAAATCAATGTTTTTGACAAATAACTTAATATTATAGATAAAATAAAAAAATAGATAAATAAAATCATACAACATATTCTAAAAATAAATAAATAAAACAAAGAAAAATATAGCCGATATATATTAATGGGTAAGCGGGTATATCATCAAATCTCATACTCGTCTCATATTCATGAAAAAATTCAAAGTAATCTCATACCCGGACTCATACCCATGAAAAAAATTCAAAAGTAACCTCATACACGAACCCATACCCGATTACCCGACCCATACCCGTCCCATGTGTGTCGGGTTTTGAGTTTTCCCGTCAGATTCAGGTTTCATCGCCATCCCTGATCCCTATCCATGGTAACACTTGGTCCGTTGAACTTTACAACATTATTTGGGAAGATCTCTAATACAAATGTGGACTGGTGTAATATACGAGTAAGATAGTACTATTAAATAGTAAGGTTAACTTTGACTAAATAACTAGAGATTATCCTTCCGCACGTTGCGACGAAGATTTTTTATTTTTCTTTGTAAACAGACGATAACATCTCTGCTTGGGACGTACCAATACTTTTGATAATCACAGGAACTTAAGTTTTCTTTGTAAAAATGATAAAGGTACACAACGATGGTTGTCGATTTCACTCCCTCCATCGCTAATTTCTACAAACCCCAAAACTGGCGATGGTACACAACGATGGTTGTTGGTACACAATTGTGATGGTGGCGGTGGTGAAAGAGACAATGATGAAGATGAACTAATGAAGAGATATTAACATGGATTTAGGGTTTTACAAATTGTGGTAAATGGATGAAGTGATGAAGATTTGGTGAAAGGGATGTTGCTGATAAAAGATAAACTGAAAGAAGTAATTACATTAAAATAGTTTAATAACAAAGGGCATTTTGGTCATTTGACTTGAAAAATTAACATAATTCTTAACGTGTTAATCAGCTGAACTAAAATGGACTAAAATGACAAAAATTAAAAACCAGAGAATGTCCCATGCATTTTTAAACTGTTATACTAAAATGATTATTTCTGAGAAACCACATAGACGAAAACAACATTTAATTCTAATAATAACAAATAGATAACCGAAGGAAAAAAAGCAGTAAACACCGATAACTAACATGTCGCCTCTATCAAAGACAATTGTTCTAAAACTGTTCTATAAATGTAATAAAACTAAATTGTTGTATAAATGATAATAACCTTCTCCCAATGTAGCTTCAGATCCTTGAAACAGATACTTAAAAACAAGAAAACCCCTAAAAGTTGTAACAATAAAAAAAGAAAAAAAAAAGATAATTTGATATCATGTCAAAATATTTTTACCCTTTCCCCCAAAAAAGAAACTTAAAAAGAGAGTGCATGTTTTGATCAAACCCTACATCTGATGCCCAAGCGGTAACCGGTTCATCATATTATGATGGTAAATCGGTGCACCATTGGCTAGGTTCACACCAGGATCAGACATGGGCTCCACCTTCGGCTCACCTTTCGGCATCATCAAACTCATTTCATTCATTTGCCGTGGTTGGTTCAAATAGTGATGAAGAGGAAGAACAGCCATTTTCCCTTGGTTAGCCATGGCCATATGAGCTAGCCCTCCTGGTCCTTGCTGGCTCATTGGGTAACCATAGCCATGGGTTGCAGTAGAACCCAGCTGCTGAACATTGGGTAAACCATATGGAGGCCTTTCGAACCTCGGCATGGTGTTCTGAACACGAGATGGCCTGGGCATTTGAACTTGAGGCTGATTTGATAGAGCGTGTTGTGTAGCCGCCATGGTGTTGTTATTATGGCTGCTGTTACGGGCAGCTGGGACATCATGGTTGTGCTTCCCTTCGTATGTTGTTATAACGGATCTTAGGTCATGTGATGCCCTTTCTACATGTTTTCTAACTGTGCAGCCTGTGCTTGTGCACTTGTAGTAACTCCTGTACCATAAAAAATATCTTCATTTCAAACTAGGACACATCTACCAGATAATAAATATCATTTCAACGGGTCAAATGGGCATTTTGATTATACAAAAAATAACTTTATTAAAAGAGATATTATTATGTGTAGTCAAATTTAATCCAACATTTATATATATAAAACGAAAGAGAAAACGAGAATATAGGTTCACCGATACCAAAAGATGCATGTTTTGATCTACACCTAGTTTAACGGTTAGACCCGTTACATGACCCACCCATACCTAAACAATTTACATCATGATTTATAAAATTTAAGCCAGAAATAGAAGGGGTCAAGTGGGTGTCAAAGGTTGCCAAAGTGTATTCAGAGACTTATAACATCCTAAATCACTTTACTAGAAAGTTATAAGTTTAAATGGGCAAAAGTTTGGTTGAGAATCCTGACCCAAACACAATTGACCCGTTACCCGCCCATTGCTACATCTAACCAATTCACATCATGGTTAGTTAACAGATACACAGCACAAGACAATATATAACCTCGGGTTTGGGTTTCCTTTCACGACCTTCTGTCCATATTTGCGCCAGCGATACCCATCATCCAAAATGTCCACCTCACTGGTTGTTTGGACAACAACTCTAGGCTCCCTGATTGCTCTGGTTGCCCCACTTACATCTGCGGCATATGCTTCAACTTTTCTAGAATATAATAAGAATTAGGGAATGATTAATAATGCATCTTGAAAGTGATTATATGAAATTGAATAATCACAAGTCACAACCACATCATAAGTGCTAACATAAACGTGATGCAAGAAATAGTGTTTGGATGCGTGTTGCCGTAATAAATTATATTGAAAACCAAGATGTTTAGTGTTTTGATAAATCTGATTATTTTAGTAATAGATAACACAAAAGCATATAACTAATTTTACTATATATTTTAATGATCGATTAGAGGTGGCAATCTCGACCCATATACTTATATAGGGGTCGATTCGGGTTTTATTATCTCTAATGGGTTAAATATGCAATCCATAAAAAACTAAAAAAGAAACGAGTTAAAAAGTTGCACAATCAGTATTATGCATTAACCACCTCAATTATGTTGAAGCTAAAATCAATCTGATTATTCAGAACTTACTATTTGATCCTTATATAATAGGTAATCATAAGCAAAAGTAGGTTACTCAAACTAACTACCATTATAATCACTTTTAAGAAAGGAAAAAAAAGAAAGTCAAACCTTCTTTTTGACTCAGATTCATCTCCTTCACCATCATAACCAATTGATGCACTCCCATGTGTTGCACGGTCGTCGTCTTCTTCATTTGAAAAGGTTGACGACACATCAACAGCATCACTAGATTCAAATTGACCATTCTGACCCTGCATAACAGCCGTTGATGATGTCACCTCGAAATTACTTTCTTGCCCCCAATGACCACCACCCTTGTGTTGCATACTTGTTCCCCAAGCAGGACCACCATCAACCCCATTCCCAGTTTGTTCACTTATATCACTTGAGGAACCATTTGCCGATCTACGGTTAGGAGCAAGTTTCGGGTGATTGTGTGCCCCTTTGTAGATAATCTCAGTAATATGACCCTCATAAGACCGCTCAACTTTCTTTTTAACAGGACAATTTGGGTTAGTGCATTTATAATAGCTTCTTGGATACTCACTTCCTTTCACTTGTTTCTGTCCATATTTTCTCCAATTATATCCATCATCCGATGAACCACTGTTAGCATTAGTAATATCTCCACTTATCCTCTGATCTGCATCAATGTCATCATGATGTTCTTCATGATGCTGTGGAGTTTGATTGGAATTGCCATTAAGTGGTTCAGATGGAGTCATTTGTAAAGAAAAGTTCTTCTTTTCAGTGAAGTCTGAGTAACTTTGGGTCTGTTCAATCTTTTGAGGCCGAAATTGTTTATCAGACTTGCTTAAAGCTTCATTACTTTGAAAAGATTGTGCAGACATAAAAGGTGGATTGACCTAATTGATCAGAGGTGAAAAATCATCAGCATTATAAAAAGTGGATAATGGATCTAACACCTTAAGACATAAAATATAGTTAGGAGTCAAACGAGTTTGGGTTGAAATAGTTCATTTTTAATACAGGTCAAGACAGGCCCGATTGATCATGACTGGAAAACAACATAGCTAAAATAATAACATAGATCTCAGAATACAACACTATAGGAGAATAGTATCATGTATGTACAAAATATAGCGTTCAGATGACTTTCAACCCATTTCACCGTAACCGCTTCAGCTATTTTTATTTACTCGTTTCAGATAATATCATAAAACACAGCCCAAATTGACACATTCACAAGCAAATGTATTAAATTGCTACCCCTACACAAAATTCAAGATGAAAATTTAAATGTATGTTAATTTTCTTACATGGTCACTGAGTATTGGAGCCGAATCTAGGAAAGGTTTAAAGGCAAAGGATATATTATTAGATTCCTCAAAGAAACTTTCTTTACTCCTACCACCATTACTGTTGCCATTTGTAGCAAATTGGAATTTCCCAGTTGTTGGAGATAGTTGAACCTACATAAGAACCAACTAAGATCATTTGGCATGATGAAAAGATAAAAAAACCACCAAAAAAAACATTCATTTTAAAACATGTCCAAACATAAATGAGAATCCGACAAAAGAAAAAGAAAAGTAATATACTGAGGGGTGTTTGCATGTGCATTATGAAATTGATTAGCTCATATCGCAATAATCAGTATATAGTGTCTGGGTAACGTGCTTCCTATGGCTATCTAATTAACTAGAGACTAAATGATCAGTTTTATACTAGTTGCAACATAACTGACTATTAAAAGGTATAGTAAAATCTAGCATACTCTTATTAATCTATTACTAAATAATCACAATTTGCCACACACTCTGGGCACCATCAAAAGAGATTATTATTTGAACACTGTAATCCAATAATTCAATGTCACAGAATCACTTTTCCAAACAATCATACGTCATATATGTACTTCTGAATGTTAAAAAGAATAAAAAGAATTCTAATGAGCTTACCAATGAGTTCGAAAGAAAAACCGGTGAATCCAGAAAAGCAGACGGGCTAAGACCAGGTGACAATGTCAAGTATGCTGACTGCATTTGCTGGTTTTGTGCACTGTATACAGGTTTAATAACATCAGTATCCAACCTAGGAGCATTATGACCAGTTCTAGCTGCCATCCTTTCAACAAGACCAGCTCGTGGGCCCGTTTTCTGGTCTCCAAATTCGCCTGTCTTCATCACTTGATCAACACTTTGTCTATTCTCCAACCCGATGGGTCTATCGGGCCCAGGAAAGCTGAACCCACCATCATTACTGTTATCATACTTTGCAGGCTCGGGCCCTAACCGTGAGCCCATTTCGTCACTAATCATATTCGCAAAAAACGATCGTGGGCTAGGGTTAGCCGGCATCCAATCTCCAATTATCCCACCATGGTCATCAAAACCACCCATCAAGATCCAAGGCCCCTCTCTTAAATATCAGTTAACAATTACTTCCAACTAAAAGTACATCACATCTGTTCAGTAATAGATACAGTAAAATAAAAAATGTAGCCCTGAAATCACAATTGTTTGGTCATTTCAGGCAAACAAAAAGAATCTCAGATGCAGAAGTACAAATAAACCTAAAAACTTAATCACCCAAA
>JBCNJP010000012.1:69379220-69593220 GCA_039602395.1 Deinandra increscens subsp. villosa | reverse complement strand
CATAGGAAAACAGGTTTCTGAGTTGGTAGGAAAGGGGGGGTCATTTTCTGGTAGTACACAAACAAACCCTAACGCGACCCTTAAGGCGGTGACAACACGCAGCGGTAGAGGCGGAGAGCAAGACCCATCGGCACAGGAGGAAGAACCGGTGGACGAGGAGATCGAGATGGAGACTCCGGATGGGAGGGCACACCCGAGGCTAGTCCCAGCAAGTACCGTGCCTACCTCCGAGTCTCCTGCACCTAAGGCAGCAGAGAAGAAGAAGAAGAAATTCGAACCGAAGGAGATAACTGCTGAGGATCTGAGGCGAGTCCCCTACCCCGCCCGTCTCATCCAACAGAAGTATGCAAGAGAGTACGGTCAATTTCTCGATATGTTCAAACAACTCAAAATAAATCTTCCGTTCGTTGAGGCGCTCCAGCAAATGCCCAAGTATGCAAAATTTCTGAAGGATCTCCTATCCAACAAGAAGAAGCTGGAGACGATCTCGACCGTTACTCTCGATGAACGATGCTCTGCGGTGGTCCAGAACAAGCTACCGGAGAAACTCACTGATCCGGGCATTTTCACGATCCCGTGCTTGTTAGGTGGCTCGACTGTGAACCACGCGTTGGCGGATCTAGGTGCTAGCATCAATCTGATGCCTTATTCGATTTACGAGAAGCTAGGCCTAGGAGACCCAACCCCGACGCGCATGAGCATTTCTTTAGCGGATCGGTCCGTTAAGTATCCACGGGGAGTTGTGGAAAACTTGTTGGTGAAGGTTGATAAATTTGTCTTCCCCGTGGATTTTGTGGTCATGGACATGGAGGTAGATGAGAAATGCCCACTCATCCTAGGACGCCCCTTTTTGCGCACCGCCAAGGCATTGATCGATGTCTATGACGGGAAGATTACACTTCGTGTAGGGGATGAGACGATCACATTCGATGTCATGCAGTCCATGAAATACTCTGTAGGTCAGGACGATTCTGTTTACTTCATTGATACTTTCATTTCCCATATGGATCGGTGTCTAGACTACATTTGTGGAGCAGATCTTGTTGCGAGAGAGACCCCGGTGAGTGAGGACCGGGAGGTTGATGATGATGTTCACCAGGAACATGTCTCGACTGATGTAGTAGATGAGTGTTCTGAGGTTTTTGAGGTTAGTGAGTCCGAGGAGTTAGGAGAAAAACCGTCTGTAGAGGAACCACCAGTCTTAGAGCTTAAGGAGTTACCGTCTCATCTAGAGTACGCTTTCTTAGAAGGTGAGTCCCGTTTACCCGTCATTATTTCTGCCACTTTGACGGAGGAGGAGAAGAGGAAATTGATACAGGTTCTGCGAGCGCATAAGCAGGCGATTGCGTGGAGATTGTCTGATATCAAGGGTATAAGCCCTTTGTTTTGCACGCATCGCATACTCATGGAGGATGAGTATAAACCTGTGGTCCAACCTCAGAGGCGACTAAATCCGAACATGAAGGAGGTTGTGAAGAAGGAGGTTCTCAAACTACTGGACGCGGGCCTGATTTATCCGATCTCTGATTCTACATGGGTTAGCCCGGTTCAGGTAGTTCCGAAGAAGGGAGGCATGACGGTTGTGATGAATGAGAAACACGAGTTGATCCCGAGTAGGACCGTCACAGGATGGAGAGTATGTATAGATTACCGTAAGCTTAACGATGCCACTAGGAAAGACCACTTCCCATTACCCTTTATCGATCAGATGTTGGAGCGTTTGTCGGGTCAGCAGTATTACTGTTTTCTCGACGGGTTTTCCGGTTATTTCCAGATTCCTATTGCACCCGAGGATCAGGAGAAAACCACCTTCACATGCCCATACGGTACCTTCGCGTATCGCCGTATGCCATTCGGGTTATGTAACGCTCCGGCCACATTTCAGAGGTGTATGGTGGCCATTTTTCAGGATATGATCGAGACTTCCATGGAGGTTTTTATGGATGATTTTTCTGTGTTCGGGAGTTCATTCGATCAGTGCTTAGGTAATTTAGAGAGGATGTTGGCTAGATGTGTAGAGACCAAACTGATGCTTAACTGGGAGAAATGTCATTTCATGGTCACTGAGGGGATAGTTTTAGGTCATAAGATTTCTCGTGCTGGAATTGAGGTTGATAGAGCTAAGATTGAGACGATTAGCAAACTTCCGCCGCCCACTAATGTCAAATCTGTTAGGAGTTTCTTAGGTCATGCAGGATTCTACCGTAGGTTCATTAAGGATTTTTCCAAAATCACTAGACCCATGACCCGTCTCTTAGAGAAGGATGTGGATTTTGAGTTTGATGAGAGTTGTCTGAAAGCGTTTGAGTTTCTGAAGGAGAGATTAGTGAGTGCGCCTATTTTGATAGCCCCCGATTGGAGTTTACCGTTTGAGCTTATGTGCGACGCGAGTGATTTTGCGGTAGGGGCTGTTTTAGGGCAACGTAGAGAGAAACATTTCCATCCCATTTACTACGCAAGCAAGACCTTAGACAACGCTCAGGAGAATTACACGACCACCGAAAAGGAGCTTCTCGCCGTCGTTTACGCATTCGACAAATTCCGTTCCTACCTCGTCCTTTCCAAAACCATCGTTTACACCGATCACGCTGCACTTGCGATACCTGTTTGCGAAGAAGGATGCGAAACCTCGTTTGATTAGGTGGATTCTTTTGTTGTCTGAGTTTGATATTGAGATTAGGGATAAGAAGGGGGCGGAGAACGTAGCGGCCGACCATCTGTCGCGCCTTGAGGACCCCGAGAGAGAGAAACTGAGAGAGGAGGCCATCGGGGACACTTTCCCGTTTGAGAGTGCTATGACAGTGAGTGGAGAGTTTGTTGGATTGACGAGTGCGGAGGAGCAAGGCATGCCATGGTTTTCCGATATGGCGAATTATTTAGCACATGGCATGCTGATGGATGGTATGACATCCCAACAGAGAAAGAAGTTCATTTCTGATTCTAGACATTACATTTGGGATGCTCCATACTTGTTTCGTGTAGGAGTTGATGGTTCGTTTAGGAGATGCGTGAGTAGAGAGGAGGGGTTAGACATTCTTAGGCATTGTCATGAGGGGCCATCGGGTGGACATTTTGGGCCATCTTATACTGCTAGGAAAGTGTTAGATTCAGGTTTTTATTGGCCGACTTTGTTTAAGGATGCTCATGAATTAGTGAAAAAGTGTGATGCTTGTCAGCGTGTCGGTAACATTTCCTCCCGGAATGAGATGCCCCAACATCCTATCCAGAGTGTTGAAGTGTTTGATATATGGGGCATTGATTTCATGGGCCCATTTCCACCATCCCGGGGGAACCGGTACGTTCTTGTTGCGATAGACTATGTTTCTAAGTGGGTTGAGGCTCAAGCCTTGCCTACTAATGATGCGCGTGTGGTTGTGAGGTTTTTGAGGATTCTGTTTAGTAGGTTTGGAACCCCTAAGGTGTTGATTAGTGATAGGGGCACGCATTTTTGCAATGCCCAAATGGAGAAGGTGTTAGCTAGATATGGAGTGAATCATAGGACTTCGACCGCTTATCATCCACAAACGAGCGGTCAAGTGGAGAATGCTAACAGAGGGGTTAAGAGGATTTTGGAGAAAACTGTCGGAAGCAATCGCAAGGATTGGTCCGATAAGTTAGATGATGCGTTATGGGCTTTTCGCACTGCTTACAAAACACCCATTGGAACCACGCCCTTTATGATGGTTTATGGGAAAACGTGTCATCTACCGGTCGAACTTGAACATAAGGCATATTGGGCAATTAGAGCGGTTAACATAGATTTAGCAAAATCCGCGAAGGACCGGTTTCTCCAAATCCATGAGGTAGAGGAGTTAAGGAATGAAGCTTACGAGAGATCTTGGAGTAATAAAGAGAGAACCAAGGCATTACATGATCGTAGGTTGAAGGATAGGAAAGAGTTTAAGTGTGGGGATCGGGTGTTGCTTTATGATTCTAGATTGAAATTGTTTCCCGGTAAATTGAAGTCCCGGTGGAGGGGACCATACATTGTGAAACAGGTTTTCCCATATGGGACGGTTGAGTTAGAGTCTGATAGTGGAGAGTGGAAAGTCAATGGTCACAGGTTGAAGCACTACATTGGAGGACCAATCGAAACGGATGTGGAGAATTTGCCTCTCCAAAACTTTAATGATGAATGATCGAAGAGGTAAGTACTCGGTGAAAATCCGAGTTGTAGAGTTTGTATAGGTTGTGCATTTTTGTTTTCTTTATTTTCGTGTTTTTTTTCGTTTTTCGTGTGTTTTCGGTTTGTTGCGTTTGTGTGTTTGTTCGATGTTGCAGGAAATTGAAGGATGCTGGAAACGCGCATTCATGCGGAAATGGAGCCTCAGGTATGTTTTGGTTAGTATAAAATCACAGGGCTTTAAAAACCAGATCATAGAAAAATTTTTGAAAACTTGAAAAAATTGGCTAAGTATGGGAAATCATCAAAAGTCCCTGGAAATCTGGTTCCAGGCGTATCGCCTGGGCTGAGTCTTTCTCCAAGCGATACGCTTGGAAGTGAAGTAAAAAAGGCGGTCACAGTCTGCAAGCGTATCGCCTACAACCTCCAACATCAGCAAGCGATACGCTTGCAGGTATCCCACCGAGAAAAAAAAATATCTCGGTTACATAACCCCTTTCGTCCCCATTTCACCCACAACCCTAAACGAACCCCCACCACCGCTCTCATCCGCCGATACCACCACCGCCCAACACACCACCGCATCCGCCCACAACCACCACCTCCGTAACCCGCCACCGACATCACCGCCCTTCACCTACCGCCGCCTCCATCCGCCGCCGACTAACCACTCCGCCTCTCACCGGCCGAATCCCGAGACCCACCAACCACCACCACCCAACACACCACCGTTCAACCCAGCTCCCACAACCTCCGCCTCCGATTACCCTCCGACTCATCCGCATTAACACCAAAACAGCCACCTCCGCCGCTCATCTCCACCGCCCTTCACCTACCGCCGCCTACACCCTCCACCGCTGCTGCCACCATTGTCCCACCTTCGACAGAACCCCTGGCGCCGTTGCGGTTGTCGGCCAGAGACTGCCGGCTTCATTTCTCAAAAATTTTTTTAGCCTATCGCGCTTCCAGGTATGATTTTCGTGATTCTCCTGTTGCATTTTGGTTCCGCATTTTGATTAAAAGTTGCATTTGGTTGATTCTTTGTTAGCAATTGTTTGTTCTTGCTGCGGGCCTGGGATAAATTTTTTTTTAGATGATTGATGTTTAGTTGAGGCAAATTTATTGAAGTTAGTCACAATTTGACGGAGTTCAGGATTGTTTGGTTTTAGGATCGCTTATTTAGCCCTACTTTGTTTGCTGATATATCCTGTTAGTAGCTTTGATCTTGTTGAATACCCTGCTCTGCGTTCTATACTTTTAATCGGGTTATTTGGATAGGTTTGTTTGAAACTATCATGCGCATTAAATGACTTTAGTTTGATCGATTTGTTTCGGGATGATTGAATCTGGAATTTTGGGTTGATTGGCTGAATTGATATATTGTTAACAGGTTTTGTGAAGAACTGGTTTTGCTCGGTAAACGAACGGGTCATGCCCGATTTTTCTGAAAATTTTTGTGTTTTTCTGTTTCTTTTTGTTTTAAGCAATTTGTTTCTAGTTTTAAATCCCGTTTTCTTTTCAGTTATTTATTTATTTTTTTATATAATAAAAAAAAAAAAAAAATTCAAAAAAATCCAAAAAATAGTTTGTGATTGATGTGTGTTGCTTGGATATCACTGTTAAATCTGTTTTGCAGGTATGGAGGCTTCTGGTAGTGGCTCGAGGAAGAAGCAGAAAACAACCAAGGTTATTCATCACAGATCGAGGATTCCTTATTTGGCAGCTGAGGTTTTACCGAAGTATGAGGAGGAGCTGCCGCCGGTTGAGGAGCGCCGGCTTGAGGATCATACTTTGCTGCAGTTTCAGGGCACCTACGAGGGTGAGCGTTGTGAGACGTTTATGCGCCTAGACTTGCTTCAGCACCGGACATTCGACTGGGATTTGATGGATAGGATGGCTGCTAGAGCCAGGATAGAGGCGATGCTAGATGAGAGATGGAGGAGAGTCTTAGCTTGTGATGGGCCCCAGTACCGAGAGCTGACCGTGGAGTTCCATTCGACATGGAAATATGATATTAAGGAGTTTGATTCTCCGGTCTGCGTTTCTTTTGCTCTCGGGAGGCAGTTGTTTGAGATGAGCGTGCCTCAGTTTGCTGTAGCCTTAGGTTTTTATACACAGGAGGAGGTCGCCACATCGGAGTTTAGGAGGAGTTTGAGAGGGACGGCCAAGAAGGCCAAGCAATTTTATGTTGTTGATGGTCATTTGAGAGCGTTCTGGGAGACGATATCTGATGCGCCGTACACGGCTGGTTTAGTAGCTTCTGCGATCAGGGATCCGGTTCTGAGGTATGTGCATAGGATTCTTGCGTGTTCATTGATTGGGAGACGTGCTGGGGCCGATAAGGTCAACATGTTGGATCTGTTTTGTCTGAGGTCGCTGGTGGAGAGACACCCGACCAACCTCGCTGCCGTTTTCATTCAGTCAGTTGCCCGGCCCCGCAAGGGTGGGCCGGAGGCGAGGTTGGATCTGGGTCCATATATTGGTAGGTTAGCTGAGCGTCTGGGGGTCTTAGAGAGGTATAGGCCTTCGCATTTGACTGCTGGTCCGCCGACATTGCCTTATAGTTTATTGGATATGCGGAAGGCAGGTTTCTGCCCGTTTGATGATCCCCCGAGATGGGTTGAGATAGGAGCCCCTGCGAGGAGGAGGATTCCGCAGAGGGCTGAGAGGCCTCCGGTTGCTAGGCCTGTTAGGGCGCCGAGAGCTGAGCCGTTGACGTTGGAGATGCTTAGGGATGAGATGATGTTGCGGATGGATCTGCAGGATAGGGCTATCAGAGGTTTGTATGTTGCCCAGGGGTTCGAGGTACCTGATTTCTTCCGTGAGCCTGAGGCTGGAGATGATGAGCCTGATGATTCTGATGATGATGCTGGAGAGGAGTAGCTGTTGGTTCGATGACTTTTGATAGCAGCAGCGGCCAGTTGATCGGTTATTTCACATCCTTGTACTTTTTCTTTATTTTTGTTTTTATTATCATGGTCTGTATTAATATTTTAATATTCTGATATCTGGGAATTTGTACGGGGTTAACCGGTTGGGTGGTTTGTTTGATATATATATGCTGCTGTGATTTTGGTTCGCTGTGATTGTTAGAACATGGTTTGTTAGACGCCGCTTTCGTCCGTGACGATTACTTTTGATGCAATTCCGGAGTTAGTGAGTTTCGATATCACGTTCGAATTGGAGGGCGCGGAACGAGACTTCTTTTCATTCATGCCGATTCTATCAGGGGAGTCTGTTCCATTTTTATTTCTCTTTTATTTTTCAGTATTTATTTATTTATTTTTCTGTTTTTTTTATTATTTATTTGTATTTCTTTAAGTCTTTTCTCAGTTCACATTAGGGACAATGTGAGTTTCAAGTGTGGGGATGGGGAGACTACGTGTCGTGTCTCGTTAGTTGAGTCAGTTTTAGTGAGTTTGTTTAAAGTGTGAGTTTTGTTTGAAAGAAAAAAAAAAACAACAAAAAAAATTGAAAAAATTGAAAAATGTTTCTGATTAATTCTGCAGTTTAAAATGGAAGATGATAGGTAAAACCCGAGGATTGGTTTTCTGATTAAGTGTTTAAATGATAAATGTAATTAACAGTTGAAAGCATTACCGGTGAGTGATGTATTGGTAGGCCCAGCTAGCTTAGTAAAGATTAAATATCCCATTGTGTTTAACTGTTGTATAAATATGTAATAATCAGTCTGCTGGTGGGTTCACATTTTAGAAGTGATAGGAATACTGAAACTGAGGATTAGGAGGAAAGAGACCCCTTTAGGCTAGATACTTCTATGTCCTTAGAATACCTGGCACGTTATGATCTTTTTGCGAAAGCAAATCCGAGAAATAACGGCGCCCCATTCTCCATAATGAGCATACTAGGTAATAATTGGTTAATGAATTAGAGTGAAGGGGCAAACTACTCATGTACGAACTAAGGATAGCATCCCGTGGTAAGTACCTCTGATGATGTTCCGGATCTCGCGGGCAAAACACTCATGTATGATTTCGGGGGTAAGACCTTGTGAAAGAATACCTCTGATGATGTCCGTTGGTAATTTTAGGTAAAAGTGACCAATTATATATGAAAAAAAAAAAAGAGAGAGAAAATGAAAAAAATATATAAATAAAAAGAAGAGGTGAAACGATATGGTAGTTTAGAAATAAATGCTCAAGCACTTCACGTTCCATCTAATTCCATCATTCTTTGGACATTTTTGTATCTGATTTAAGGGGGGTGGGAAAAATCAAAAAGTTATATCTTTATTACCCTTTATTCGGACTGAATATGAATCGGGATTAGGTTGAACTTGATCTCTCTAGAGTGGGACACATAGGCAGATTGAAAAGTATTCGGTAATTTGTAAACACCTTGGGGGCTCAAAGGTTAGTGTTGGGTTTAATCGGATCGAAATATCGATAATCGCTACCGGGATGTGAATAGACTGATAGAATTTAAATTGATGAAATTGAAAAAGTTGGAAGCCAAATTCTCAGGTTATGATTCCATTTTGCAGGTTTTTTCGGGGACGAAAAAAGGTTAAGTGGGGGGATATTTGATGTGTTGCAAAACACATAGGTTTTCCTTTACGTTTTTGAGTCATTTTGTGAGTCTTTTGAGTAGTTTTTCTTAAGTTTTTAGTTAATTGTGAGTCTTAGTGTCTTAATATGTGTTTGGTAGTAAAGTTGCAGTTTTGGCACATTTCCCGAGAGAAACGAGCATCGGAGAAGAATTGAGAAGAAAATAGAAGAAAAATGCTGAAAATCATGCACCAGGCGTATCGCCTGGTGCCCAGGGAGTTGCAAGCGATACGCTTGCTGCTGGAAAGTCAAAGGCGGTTCATTAAACGTTGACCCGACTAATTTGTCGATTTGTGGGTCCAGGCGTATCGCCTGCTGATCAGAAGGCCTCCAAGCGATACGCTTGGAGGTGATTTTTCCGGAAAACCCTAATTTCGCACTTATAAATACAATGCGGGGTTTCCATTCGAATTACATCCGTCTTGCCGTATCTCAGAGCCACTGGAGACGATTCTGGAGCAGAAGAACGTGATTGAAGCCATTGGAGCATAAGGATTGAAGAATTCGACTCACAATCGCATTCCCGGGTTCTTAATCATTCGTTTTGACTCTTGTTTTCCATAGACCAGATTATGTTCATGAATTTTCCTACTGTTATGTTCTGTTCTTGTGACATGTTTATGATGCTAGGCTAAATCTTTAGTACCACTTAGACCGTATGGATGATTGATTGATGTTATTCGATTTTTCTTGGTTATTATGATAATTATTGATTGGGTTGTGTTATCTTATTGAAATTCCTCTAATTTTCTGTGGTTAATGCATATGTGTGTTACATGTTGAAGTTGTGATTGATAATTGGAACTTAGTTTACCTTCGAATGTCTTTCGGGTTGGGTAAATTATCTAAAGATTCTGACTTTAGGGTTAGTTTCTAAGGAGTGGTTTAGGAGACGTCCCGGACTATAGTTTTGGTTGTTAATTGTGGCTTTGATTGTAATGTGCTGCTAGATTGGAGACTCAAAAGGTACAGGTTTAACGGGTAATCGGGTTGGTTAATGAACTAGGGGTGCGTTGTCTTAAAAGGAAATGTCCTAGGAAATTGGCTTGCTTGTTATTCGTGTTAATCATAGAGGTTAGAGGTAGCTCCGGTTATTCTAGGTGTGCTTGAGGTATATCCGAGGGTGGCTAGGGTAATTGAGATGGGACGGACTTAAAAGGTGAACCATTTGTTCGAGCGGTAAGATAACTAGTTAGGACGAACTTAAAAGGTGAACTAACTAACCAGTGTGCGTATTACAACCTTTAGGGATCTTATCAGTAACATCCGGAGAGTGATTCGGGGGCTCGTAGGGTTTTGATAGGTTGTGTGGTTAGATCCTGGTTCCATCATTTTGTCATAAGCCAAGAGAAGTCGATAGCATTAATCAGGAGTCTAGGTCTAGGTGGTATTTCTTGTCATATCTGGTTTTCGTCTTTACGGTTTGAGTTTGTGGTTTGCTTTCCATTTTTAGTAATTTCCATTTTTAGCAGTTTCTATTTTTAGTAAGCTTAGGTAATTAGTTAATTTTAGTTAATTTAATTAGTTAATCAATTTTTAAAAACAAAAACCAATTTTCATCAATTAATCAGTAATCTACTTTTCATAGTTAATTTTGTCTTTTAGTGTCTCTAGGGTTCGACCCCGGTCTGCCGATAGCTATTCTACATCCGATAGGTTCACTTGCCTGTTGAGTCGGTCTAGTTTGAGGTTAATTGGGTTTTAATTTAGTGTGTCTAGGTCTAGGATAATTTAGGTTATTTTTATAGATCGATTTTTGCACATCATTAATGCATAATCTGGTAAGACATAAAACTGTTAATATGCAGGGAGATTTTAAAGAGAGGTGTATGCGATTCCGACGGCACATTGCCGATAGAATTTATCAGGGACGCTTCTTACCTGGTTAGTTGATTTGATTAATATAGATGTTCTAATGTATAATAATTTAACCTCGTAACGGTTTGATTGATAGACAACGCTTCGAGAGACGAACGTACAGAGAGAACTGTTTTCCTTTTGGTTGATGAAATTACATCTTACCTTTGGTCGCCCAACGCTTATGAGTTCTACTTCAATGGAGATGCACCAAACTGTCAAACAATTCTGACAGAGAAACAAATACTCAACAAACATTTTTGGGGAATTCTGTTGGGTTATGAATGCGATGGTCGTTTGGTAAAAACGGTATGAATAAGATGATGTTTAGTTTCCCCTATTATATGTTATTCCATAGTATTTGATTAAACTCTTTATTGTATGAACAGCATGTTACAGGCTGGGTCAGAAGAATGATGCGTATGAGACTTGATAAGGTAGCAAAAAGGGGTACGGTGGGGCTGAATTGGACAATCTTACCACCAAGTTTTCCAGCGGATATATCCGTTAATAGATGGGAGGATATTCCAGTAAAATATGCTAATGGAAAAGACGAACTTTACCCTCCATTTTGGGAGGTTCGGTATGTGTATTTCCCATTACATATCGTTTCCATTGATGACTGGATACTTTTCCGGATCGACCTAGATACAATGGAGATGGTCCAGTATTGGACTAACCACATATATCGTGAGATGTATCAAGAACTGGTGCACACACCAACCATAGATCTCATTCCACATCATATGGATGGTTTGCTGCACCGAGTTCGTTACTGGTATAAAAGGTACCCCGATCCCCTCGTTAGAAAGGCATATGAAAAGAGGCTAACAGGTCCCGTTATTTGTGAAGATTATTTGCCAAACGATGGTGGTGACCTAGGTGCTGAATCGGGAGTTTTTGTCTGTTTGTTAATGCAAATGCTAGTGAAGGGGAAGACATTGGTGATGGACAATGAACTCAAAGCCACGTGTGGGAGGTACCGTAAATACATGGCGGATCAGTTCTATCAGTATCGTTATCAAATTTAATGTACTCAACGTTGTTACTTTTGAAAAAATCTTGTTAACGGGCTGTTTTGTTGCAGTTGTAAAACGACGCTCGTACCTCTGTTTTGCATGTATGTTATATGAATGAAAAGCTTGTTCTAAGTACTATGTTTCATGTTTGAAATGTAAAAACTAAAAAAGAGGTATGATGGGTGAAAAAGACACGTTAATATGGCCATTTAAACCAAAAATTGTGAAAAATCTTGTTAACGGGCTGTTTTGTTGCAGTTGTAAAACGACGCTCGTACCTCTGTTTTGCATGTATGTTATATGAATGAAAAGCTTGTTCTAAGTACTATGTTTCATGTTTGAAATGTAATCACTAAAAAAGAGGTATGATGGGTGAAAAAGACACGTTAATATGGCCATTTAAACCAAAAATTGTGAAAAATCTTGTTAACGGGCTGTTTTGTTGCAGTTGTAAAACGACGCTCGTACCTCTGTTTTGCATGTATGTTATATGAATGAAAAGCTTGTTCTAAGTACTATGTTTCATGTTTGAAATGTAATCGCTAAAAAAGAGGTATGATGGGTGAAAAAGACACGTTAATATGGCCATTTAAACCAAAATAAAATATGACAACATGTAAAGAGATAAATTGTTGACTAAATTATTAACTCCACCATACATATTACACATATAGTAATTAGAATTTAATAACGCCCGTTGGGACACCTAAGCATGTTGTGCCCTGGAAGCCTACAAATCGAACATTTTCTGGGACCGGCTTCTTCGGGGTAGTGAGCATCCATCTCATTGTGAAACCTCGCTGATTTCTTTCTTCCCCTGGACTTAATCAACTTGTCCGGGTTTGCTCTAATGCTCCAAGTGGGATCACTCCATGTATCCGGGTGTGCAAGTGGGTAGAAATCACTCCTGTATTGTTGGCGATAAGTTGCAGTCTTATGCACGTTATGGATAATGTTAGACACCTGGTGACCTTCACCTCTGTAATTACACACTGCAATTGCATGTGAACATGGAAGTCTTTGTGTTTGCCACTTAAAGCAGGTGCAAGTTTTTCCATTGTAATTGACTGTGTAGTCGTTGCCACCGTCATCGTTTGGGTGCACCTTTGACGTGACCTTGTAAGTACCGGCATCACGATTGAACTCGGTCACAATGTGCTCCCGAGCCTTCGCACTACTCATCAGATAAGAGCCCCAGATGCGAGGGGTCACGTGAGTACTACAACAAACAACTATCTCTCTGTGCTTTCGAAAGTGGTTGACTGTCTTGTCAAAGGTGTATTGAATAATAGCTTTTATTGGTAGCAAACGGCCACCCCTTAATGCATTGTTCATGCTCTCTGAGATGTTGGTTGTGAGGTTTCCCCAGCGGAGGTGCCCAACGTCATGATACAACGTCCACTTATCTAAACCAATCTTATAAAGGTAGTTCCAAGCTTCTGGATTCTGAGCTTTCATCTGTCTCACCAAAACCCGATACTTCCTCGGCTGTATTGTGGAGCCAATTCCCCAGCATAGCCTTTTAAGTTCATCTGACTTGAACTTAGACATAAAGTTGCTACGAATATGACGTAGGCAATAACGATGATATGCATTTGGCTCCTTCCAGTCTTCAAGGGTATTCATAGCATTTATAATGCCCTTATGCCTGTCTGAAATTACACAAAGCCTCTTATGGGCAGCTGATCTTACATGAGTTCCAAACTGTTGAAGAAACCAGCTCCAACTCTCATTCGTTTCTTCGTCAACGATAGCGTACGCAACCGGAAGTATGTAACCATTGGCATCTTTGGAAACGGCAATAAGCATTTTCCCCTTATACGAACCCTTCAAATGTGTGCCGTCAATACTTATAACGGGTCGACATCGACTGAATGCTTCTATTGATGGCCCAAACGCCCAAAATACATACTTGAAGACAAACGAACTAGATGACCCATCTGCTTGGTGACGCCATTCCACAACAGTACGTGGATTTGCCCGTTTCAAGGCATTGATATACTGGGGCAGCTGTTGGAAGTTTGACTCCCAATTGCCATAGATATTATCAATTGCTTTTTTACGAGCTCTCCACGCCTTGATATACGTAACATCAACACTCAGTGTCTCCTTACAGTAAGCCATGATCTGCTTAACAGGATATGTAATATCAGCAGCAATTGCATGGTTGATGCACGCTGCTAGAGTCTTTGCTGTGAGACTGGTGTTGTTGTTACGAACGGCTGACCCGTAACAGTTGTGCCCATGAACCCATTTAACAATCCTCCACAAACTTGACTTTGAATCTCCCTGCCTTGTTGCAGAGACCATCCAATTACATGGTTGAGTGTTTGGGGTAGCAGCACCCACATAGTCATGAGCATTTGTTTTGCATATAGCTTTGAATCTCTTAGGCCTGCTTTCTTCAACATGGATCTCTTTTCCATTTTTAACGTTCCATTGGCGAACAGCATAAATAACATCCTTCTTCGATTTAAAATACATACCTGCTCGAATGTCATTTGTTTGTTCGTCCCAAAAAAACATGTAATCCTCCTCTTGAAAATCATGATCTTCTAGTTCTCGTAACACCGATGTGTCACTAACATGGTTCACCGGTGCTTGCGATAGCCGCTGATTGATTCCCACTTGAAATTCTGCAGGCGGTTCAGTGTACCCCTCTTCATCGCTGGAATTTTCTTCGTGCCTGATGTCTTCAATATCGTCTACCGACGTTGATTCAGAGACGTATTCATCAGAGCCGTCAAAGCCACCGTCATCGTCTTGGTTGGCCGGATGTGTATGGTACTCGTCTTCTACATCCTGGTTATTATAACCAGTATTACCGGATGGAATTATCGCTTCCATTTTCACGTAAACGTCACCCCTGTAACCAGGTTGTGTTTCAGCCAAGTAAAACAGCATCTCTAAACTGCCGTCATCGTGGATCTGTGAAGCTTCACGTACCCTATTATACTCGTAGGACAATAACATGGTCACGCTAAACTCTTGCATACTAACACCAACCAGGCTATATACCCTTTCAACAAGATGTTGGAAAGAAAATTTCTCACGAATAGGAAATGATGACATTTTGGTTGATTCATCAGACCGAACAACACCATGATCGTAGTAAATTTCACCACCCCAGAAAACTCTCAAGAGAAACGGCCTAAACGAAGACATTATGAAAGAGGAAGAATTCAAAGAGGAAGGAGTTAATAATACAAGAATGAGTGTTTGTATGAATTCAAGAATGAAGAATGAAAGGTTGTGCAGATTGTATGAGTGTTTGTATGAATTTATAAATGAATATATGGGTGCAACATGTGATGTAGTGGGTCTTTTGCAGGTTATCAAATTGCAGGTTTTGTTTGGAGGCTTTAAAGGTTTGATGTGATAAGACATGCATGTAGTAGGTCTTTTGCAGGTTATGTTTAAAGGTTTTGTTTGAGGCTTTAAGGGTTTGAAGGCTTTTGCAGGTTTGATGTGATAAGACGAATTGCGGGTTTTGTTAAAAGTTTTAAAGATTACAGTGTACATGCATGTAGTGGGTCTTTTGCAGGTTTACAAAACGTGTAGGGCTTGTTTTAACATGTAGGCTTTGATAGAGTGGCAGTGAAATTGATTAAACACTTATCAGAAAATCGAGCCCCCATTTTTGATAGAAATCGTTTATGATAGTAATGGATGGTAGGTATGATAGATGAATGTTGGATGGTAGTGTATGTGTATGATTGATAGTAATGTTTCGGTTGATTGAAGGGAAATAATGTTGCTGACATTTCGCACCTAGCAGGTGCGAAATAGGTCAGGTCACAGGAATCTCGCACCTAGCAGGTGCGAAATGGGCCCACCACAGAAGCATCTTCAGTCCCGAGCCTAGCTTTCTCCAACCGAGCCTTGAATCGAAGCTGATTTCGCATCTCCCAGGTGCGAAAATCCCATTTTTAAAAAAAAAAATCAGCTCCACCCATTTTTGTTGTTTTTTGGGGTAAAAAACCCATTTTTGAAAAAAATTCTTGCTTTTGCGATAGGAAATCCCAGACCGAATCCAAAAACGAAACACACACGACACATAAATTCATTAGCAACACATTTTTTTAGGTAGCTTAAAAATAAAAAAAATTATAATAATCATTTTTATATATTTGATGCAAATTACCAATTACATGTACACCATTAAATAGAGATTGGGTAATAATTCATAATCTTTTCAACAATAGAAAAGCACACAACAAACTCTTGATCCACCGCCTTCATGTCTATCATTCAATTCATCTGGAGAAAAGAAAAAAACACACATACATAACTAATAATTATTCAATATTCATACACAAAGCATACGGCAATTCAAATATTAATCTGCGTCTGATGAAGGACGTTCTAAAACCACCAGATTGTGAATCAGAAAATCATAAACCAAAGACAACAAAAACCCTAATAGTAAAGATGTGACAAAATTAGGCTCAGATTAGGAATTATCATTGCCCTTCATTAGAATCCATTAGGCTCAGATTAGGAATCGTCGCTTTCACTAGGGAATGATAAACATCACCGTTAACTACCGTAGGCATGCACCTGCAACATCACCAGCTCAACGTCAGCAAACAAAAGGAAAGTCCGCCAGCTACTGAAATCCACCTCCAAATGGCTCATAATCTGGTGATAGCTGCAATATAGGTCGCGCTACCGCTGGTAACATCATTGCCAAATCCCTAAACCCACAATCGTTTATCATCTTAGCATGAAGATAAACATCAGGTTTATAGCAACAACCCTCAAATCATAATAACATGCATTGTAAGGATTATTAGAAGGGTAATATTGAAATTAATCATGAATCCAACCAAGAACAGCCGAGATCGAACCAAAACCAATTTGAGTTCTTGAGAATTTAAAACTCCATCGGTCAATTTCAGAGCGCATTTCATGAAACCAATACGATTAAAAACCAACCAAACGCCGGAAACCCCAAATCAAGCAATCGGTTCAGAACCCACAACAGATTCGTCATCGATTTAAATATGAGTTTTTAGAAACCCAAAATCAAAAAAAGTTACAGCCTTTTTCAGATTTGGAACAGAAGACCATCAAAACCAATGTCGACTTAACGTAAACAGAGCAACGATAAACAGAACGAGATGAACACCCGTCGTTGCTTCAACGTAAAACAGAGTAACGATAGTGGTTAGCAAACAGTTTCATAGCTTGAGAAAATCAGCGATGCTCATCTCTCTGAAAAATAAATCCGTGTACTAAAGCCTGCTTTAGCCCATCAGTGATCACAACACTTTATTTTAGATAAGAAATGCTCATAATCTGGTGACAGCTGCGATATAGGTCGCGCTACCGCTGGTAACATCATTGCCAAATCCCTAAACCCATAATCGTTTATCATCTTAGCATAAAGAAAAACATCAGGTTTATATCAACAACCCTCAAATCATCATAACATGCATTGTAAGGATTATTAAAAGGGTAATATTGAAATTAATCATGAATCCAACCAAGAACAGCCGATATCGAACCAAAACCAATTTGAGTTCTTAAGAATTTAAAACTCCATCGGTCAATTTCAGAGCGCATTTCATGAGAACCAATACGATTAAAAACCAACCAAACGCCGAAAACCCCAAATCGATCAATCGGTTCAGAACCCACAACAGATTTGTCACCGATTTAAGATATGAGTTTTTAGAAACCCAAAATCGAAAAAAGTTACAGCCTTTTTCAGGTCTGGAACAGAAGACCATCAAAACCAACGTCGACTTAACGTAAACAAAGTAACGATAAACATAAAGAGATGAACACCCATCGTTGCTTCAACGTAAAACGGAGTAACGATAGCGGTTAGCAAACAGTTTCATAGCTTGAGAAAATCAGCGATGCTCATCTATTTGAAAAACAAATCCGTGTACTAAAAACTGCTTTAACCCATCGGCGATCACAACAGTTTCTTTTAGAAAAAAATCATCGAAATCCGATGACAATTGTAACACCTAGTTAATTCCGGTAACTCGGAGGGAAATTTTTCCGATTAATGAACTGGACTGTTGAGCCCAGTTAGGCCCATAAAGAGATTTGCGGCCCAGTAAAGGCCCAATCCATATTCTTGATGTCCGGGTAAGTTGTTAGAAGTATTCTAACTAATTGTTGTGCAATTAGAGTCATTGCGGAAGTAGAAAAGCTCAGTTCGGTTTGAACCAACAAAGTTTGTTCTTTAATCGGTTAACGTACAAGATAAGCGGACGTTATCATAAATGCATTGGGTTGAGTGAATATGTAGATGGATATATCAACATGGATGTTAATATTTGTCAAAAAGTTCATTCAGATGGTTACACGCGATGTGTGTGTGCGGAAACGACAAACGACGCTTAACGCGAGTAAATAACTGGTAGTGATAGAGAGGTCAGCGAGGGCGGGTTAAGGTGTCTGGCATTGCCATAACTTGATCATTGATGTTCGGATCATTAGAAATGATAACCGTGGGAATCAGTGCGAGAAACAGTGAAATTGGTAAACCGTTCGGTTACGTGATAATAACCGAAATCGAGCGTTTAATGGTTTGAGATGATTTTAACGACTCTGTGGAGTTATAAACACTTTCCTGAGTGTTTCATGAGAATTACAATCGTGAAGATATATTCGGTTAGCTAAACGACATTAAACAAAACACGTGTAGTATACGCGCTTTATACCGCATGTGTTTAACCGGATATTCACCATATTATGTTTAATCTGACGTTTTAAGCATTCTGAGAATGCTTATGAGGATTTTATAACATTTCAGATATTTTGGAATTATCGCGGTCCGTTTGCGTAACGTTTAATGGTTTAACGTTTCGTATATCGAGGTATAATACATGTGTATTCAATTTCAAATCACCAATAATCCTAAGTATAAAAAGCGTAATTTTTTTCATCTTCCCTCGTTTCACACAAACTCATCTCAAGGTTAGAGAGATGGAGGAACCGATATGCTCTCAAGAGAGATGGTGGTCCGGTCGGCGTTCCGGCAACTCCTCCGGCCGGCGAGCGGTGGTCCGACGGCGGGGCTCTGGTGGTGTCGTGACGGTTATCTATATTTTCGGTCCAATCTTCTTATTTTGGGTTCTTCTACCTAAACCCATATATCCCGAGCTGTTTTCTGGTCTCGAACCTCAACAAAACCGGCGACAGCCGCTGTTACCCTTAAGGCCCCATCGCAAGGGCGGTGACGACGCCCTTTCCGCCCTTTTCTGCGGCTGTAGCGAGCACGAGGTTCGATTCTGGACCAATTTTCATGTTTTTCTTTTTATCTCGGTTTGTAATCTTCTCCTTATGCTCCGATTTTAACATGCATATGTAGATCTGTGGCTATAGATGATGGTTCTGTGGTGGTTAAGTGGCGGTGATGGAATTCCGACGGTGGCCATGGCGTTCGGCAGCCAGAACAGTCGCGATTGATGGTGGTCGTGGCTTGTTTGAGCTTAGAAATGTTTTTGGGTTGTGTTTGGATGCATTTTTGATATATACGAGTTAACTCGGTACTGATACAACTGAGTCGACTCGGTAAACGAATCTGGTCAACATATTTCGAGGGTCAAACGTGGTCAACTCAGAAAGCTGACCTCATATTCTTGCTCGTAGCGAAAAACCGTGTGGAATGAACTACCTACTCGTTTGATTCGGAAACTTATGCGTTATACTTGACATTATGTTTTTGAGCTTAAAATTCTACAAAATGTAGGTTTGTAGCTAGGAATTGGGTCGATTTTTTGAACAAACACAACTTAGACACTCGTGATCGTTGCATTTTGCGTTACATTCTCGGAGATGGAATCTGCCAAGTGAACAAGTTGATGGTTCTTGATTAGTCTTTTTTATGGTTGCTATGGTATTAGTGCTACTATTAGGGTTTTTAGATATGTACCCAAACATTTTAAATTAGGTTTAAAACCTAATTCTTTTAGGTACTTATTTTTTGGGTAGAACAATGCTGCACTACTATGTCTTGGTATTATTTTTTTACATGGTAGTCATCTTAACTGTTTTGGAATAAGTAGTTTTGAGCTATTTTGTCAATGAAACAATCTATTCATATGCTTATTATTATACATGCTTTCTTTGATGATTATCTCATTATGCCCTTTTTATTAATGCTCATGCTCACGATTATCTCATTATGCCCTTTTTATTTTATACATTCTTGTTAATGCTCATGCTTTCTTTAATGTTTTCTTTCATATTATCATTTAATGAGTGATATAATTTATTTTAGTCATAATATCATCTCTTAATGCTCATGATTAGAGTTATAATATAATTTCGGTAATGTGATCATGAATTATGTCAAGGTATTTTAGTTTTCCTCTTCAAAACCTCCCCTATTCTACCAAATATTCACAGCTATGAATCAAGTCGAAGTTCAGCTTTTTCAGCCACTCAACGAACTTCAAGTGTCCAATATAGAACACTATGTCAAGGTTCGTGTACTATCTGTTTGGAGTCGATCACTCTATAGCAACCCGACTCAAACATAATCTGTTGAGTTTGTTTGTGCGATGAACAGGTATGTTGCAATATTTTTTTTACTTAAACCTTTATATTTTTGAAGCAGTATTTTGGTTTTTTTAGTCAAACCTTTATATTTTCTGCTACTTTCTTTACACCATAGGGTAACAAGATATCGGGGTCCTGCTTATCGAAGTGGCTTTACCGTTTTCAATGATTTTTCATAAACCAGAATGTGCTACTTATCAAAAGACCACTGCTTGGTTCACCCATTGAAGTTATGCTTCAATGTGGAGACACATGTGGGGAAGTCTACTGTTTGGTCCGGAGATGCACATTTTTTAAATTTTACTAATTTCAACTGATCCTGGAACTTGAAGCACCAAGAACTGTTAGCATTAATACTTATTCTTGGTCCCCCCGTTTTTTATTTTATACTGTTTTAACTTATGATTTATTATCAACTTTTAAAATATTTTCTAATGATCACATAATTTCCATTACAGATCTCATTGGTATTTTAAAAGAGAACATTGCCTTGATACCATTCAAGACATAGGCTGGTAAAGATTTGTAAAGGTGACTGTGAAACTGCAGAATTTGAAGTAAGTTTAATATAACCATTTTTTAATATATCTGTTTTGGCTATAAATTACTTAAGCAAAATTAGTAAAACTTAAACCAAATAAGATTGTGAGGTTTGGTGCCTAGGATTTAGATAAGAAAACTGTTTGTAAAAATCCTGGGACAATAGTTGAATTCCAGGGACAAAAGTTAAAATCCTGGGTAAAAATGTAAGTTAAATCAGGAAATCGATTGATAATTTAGATAACACAAATAAAACCTTAAATGTAAGTAGGAACACCAAGAATTTTACTAGGGAAAAGCCCTTAGCCCTTAGATGTCTCTAAGGCGCCACCGACATAAAAAACCCTGGGTAGCGATAACACACGCTACCAATTTATTGATTACGTAAAAGTTTGAGTACAGTGAGTAAGCAGAGAAATAAGCACGAGAATACAATGAGTAAAGCTCGAATGAGCTGAATAAACGACTAAGTGTCCTATATATACTCCTAGATCTTCAACAACTTGTCCGATATTCCAGGGATCTCCTCTTCAACGTCTCTTTCAGTTGGTTGACCGAGTTTCCAGCTAACTGACTTTGACCACGTGTGAAATAAGTCTTTAGCTTGTTTTATGCGACCGTTAGTAGACTTCGTCCACCTGCTCTTGAACAGATATAGACACACAAATCGTTAGTGACAATGTCCTAGCATGCAGGGTCATTTTCACATGCTGGGTCATTCGTAAGATGAGGGTGACCCTGGATTAGACTCGTCCTGGGTCATAATAATGTATAACCAAAATAAATAAAGTAAATATGGACTTCCCTGGATTACAGCGACATCCTGAGACATTACCTTACTCTTGATACATTCAGGGTCATTTGAACTTTTACCTGTTAAATTCTGGGTCATACCTGCCCCTGGTCTATACCTGTACCCTGGATTACCAGCCGAAGATTTAGGGTATAACAATTTCCCCCAAATTTTCGCAAGTTGTAGATAAGTTTTACAGCTATGAAAATTTCAAATTCGAGGTCTAATCCACGCCTATTCCAATCGTGTCCATTGATTTAGTATCCATGACGCCACGTCGTGGGTAACTTCCCATCACCTCTGCAACTTCTACCTCCCTTTAAATGCGATATTAACCTTTCTCTTCCTTCACATTAGCTTTTCCGAGAGCAAGGGTTTACTTCAGCACCTCCGGCTATCAATCTTTTCCGACCAGGTAACCTTCCTCTCGATTTCTTTTCTTTTCGTCTTTCGCTGCCATGTCTCGTAAGAAAATTCGAGCGGAAACAACGGCTTAAGTGACCGGGATCGAGGATTTCCTCGATCAGTATTACTTGCAGAGCCGGGTGCTCGAGGCCTGCACCTTCACCGACGACGACATTGCTACATTGTTGTCATCGGGTCTTTTCCCTGAGTCCACCGAGATTAGACCCTTTGACAAGAGGGTTCGATCGGATTTTTGCTCTAAGACCTGGGTTTGCTTTCCTTTCACCCCTTTTTCTATGGGTTTGTCTTTCCCTTTCACCGGTCTTCTGGCCGAGTTTTTCGAAGCCACCGGCTTGGCTTACGCCCAAACTCTTCTTATCATATGGCGAATCCTGGGCACCCTTGACCGTCTTAACAGGGAATTCGATTCCCTGATTGGGTTATCTGAGTTAGCCCTGGGCTACGAGCTCAAGTCTCATGGTAACAATCGATTCTTGTTCAAGGCTTTGAACAAGGAAGTTCAAATGGTTCCTCAGGCTTCTTTTCACCAGGAATGGAAAGGAAAGTTTTTCTTTGTCAAGAGATCAACCATTCCAGGAGGGAAGGGTCTTCCGATTAGGTGGAAAGTAGATGGTAGGTTCTCACCTGCATTAGGGATTAGGATTTTTGCTTATATTATATGTTATTCAAATACTGACCTTGAATTTTCTTGTTTCGCAGTGCCTAGCTTGAGTTCCATCGGCCCTGCAAATCCAGGGGCATTCGAAAGATTCGAGACGTTTCTGAACATCACTGAGGAGGACCGAGAATTCAAGGCCGATCCTCATCAAGCCGCTTCTTCCACCTCCCACAGCATGTCTAGTTGTAAGTATTCAGCAATTCCATCTTTTGGTCCTTGGACTCTGTTGACTTCTTATATTCCTGTCTTTCAGCTACTACCACTCCTGTCAACCTTGAGAATGTGGACGTGGATGACCTTCTGCTGGGTGAGTCTGATCAAGACATTCAGGTCTTGGCCACTGTGAAAACCGAGCCCAAGTCTGCCCCCAAAGCTCCTTCTTCAAGGGCTTCCGGCACCAAGCGTAAGACCAGGGCCACCGCTGCTGCTCCTGCCCTGCAGCCCCTAGAGAACATGGATGCCGCTGAGCTGCGTTCACATGCCGACGCCTCTTTCCGCCAAGTATGTTAATCCTGGGTACCCCTGAATTTTTTGCATAGTTAAAGCATTCAAGACCTAAAATGTCTAACTGATTTACCTTTTCTTGCAGATTATTGGTCGATTCTTTGATCTGGTCTGGGCTGCTGACAAGCGTGCCCAGGATGCCGAGTCTTCAGCTAAGAAAGAGGTTGTTGCTCTAAACAAGGAGCTAAATTTGACCAGGGTAGCGGCTAACAAGAACCTGGGGCTGGTGCAGGAGCTGGAGAAGAAGGTCGTGGATGCGCGGGCTGCTCACGAAGCTGCTTTGGCTGCTAAGGGCGATGAGGGCAGGCTGATAGCCCGCATTTCACTCTTCCAGTGCAGGTTGAAGATGGCAAAGCAGGCCAGGGTCCTGGGGTTTCGGAACCCCAAATGGGATGTGACCGGATGGGTAACCAAATTGCGCGAACTAGGCGCAACCATCCCTGCAGGGTGCGACCAAGAGGCTAACCCCGAAACCAGCAAGGGCACCCCATCCAAGGGTTCCGCCGAGCTTGCCATGGATGTTGACCAGCCCAAGGAGGGGGATGCGCCAGCCCAGGGGCCCAAGGCGGCAGAGGAGTTGCCGGTGAAGGAAGCTAAGGAGATGACCCAGGGTGAAACTTGAAGGTTGGGGGTCATTTCCTTGTTTTTTTGTGGTTCTTTGTTTAAAACAATTTTAATTTCCTGTTTGTGATGTAATACCGGTTGATATTTCCTGGTTTTTGTTTAAGACAATATGCCCTATCCCTGGATTATGAATCCAGGGCTTTTGATATGTCCCCATCCTGGGGTGGCCGGAGCTTTTCCGGACCCAGGGTGGGCTTTTGAATATAACTAACCTTAGTTACATCCTTGTGTTTGAAATGTTTGAAATATATTTGCTGATGTATAAAACCACTCTAGGGTTTACCTCAGTATTCCTGGCCTCCTGGGTTACCCCCAGGATTTAGGAATCCTCATAGCTGTGGTAATCTTGCGAATGTTCCCTGTCATATGAACATAAAGATTAGAATTAACTAGCCAAGTAGTTAATTTGCTTAGGTTTTAACCGTTATGACCCTGGATTAATAATCCTGGGCCACTAGGCAATCTCTTGAGTTATTTCTGGGGTCATGCCCGGTGCCGTACTGGCGAACTAGGGATTTCCTCTTAGTCGTACTGACCGGCTAGGGCATGTCCTCGGAGTCTTACGTTGGTACGTTAGCACCAATCCATCTTGAAAACGCGTTAATCGTTTTAAACCTTAAGGGATCCGCATATGTCCCTGGATTGGGAGGTTGCCACCAATGCTATTAACACGATTGATCCCACAATCCCAGGGTTTCATACTTGGATCACGTGCGTCTCGGGCGAGGCAAAAATTGCCACGTGCATCCCGGGCGAGGCGTGATAGCCCATATTCGAATGGAGGATGCTCAATCCTCAAACCTTAGAAATGGGTTTAGGCCTTACCCATACGGAAGTGAGATGGCCAGTCTCAAACTTAGGAGATATACGCTGATTGTTGTCGAGTTGGAGCACCTTGAGTATGCTTTGTTCCACATGCCTTGAATTTCTGAACATCCTGCATGTTGGGTACCCTGAATCCTGGGATACCCTGGATTCTGGGCGAAACATAGATCTTAGCGAATTCAAGATATTAAATAACAATTTCAAAATAAAATTGTTGGGGGTGTATTTTCAGGATGTTCACAGGAAGCTCAGACAGTTCAGGAATCCTATTGTCATCTGGGAATCTCGTAAACTCAGGTATCCTGATTATATTATTTTTACTAACCCTCATATTTGCCACATGTTTATTTGACCAGGTATCACCGGAGTCATCAACTACCTCCGAAACTTACGCTCCAGCTGAAGAAGATCGTGGACCAAGTGAATGGAGAGGCCCTTAACGGGCGAATTAGTTGGGCGATAGGATCCCGGGAATCCTGGAAAGTTTGTTATTATTGTATTTGTTATATAAATCGAGGATTCGATCAGTAGGAACACACAACACACTTTCATTAGCTTGCTTGCGAGTACGAATCATTGTAACACTTAGCTCTGATCGATGAAACCTCCAACCCATTGTAACGAATTGTTTGATCATTAATAACATTGACTTGGTGGCGGTTTTTCAGCTGGCACCCGAGGTTTTTATCCAGGATTCCTAGGGGCGACTCGAAGGATTCTGGAGTTTTCCTCGCTAAAATCCTTGTGTTATCATCCCAACTTGGATTACTTGCTCACTTGATAGTTAAGCACACTACCTCACAATCTAAGTTTGGAATACAGGATTCCTCAGTGAATTTTTGACCAAAACAGTTTGGCGCCCACCGTGGGGCAAGTGGTGCTTAATCCTACCAAAATCCCATATATCATTCACTTCATTTGATCTCCGATCCCAAAAATGTCAAACCCGCAAAAAGCTGTCTCGGCCTCTACATCGTCCTCCATTCCTCCTATTCCTTCCCTTTCAGGAAGCCAGAAGAAGACCAATGACCGTCAGAAGAAAGTGGACGAGCAGCCGAGGAAAACTGATTATCCTGTCTTCACAGGATCTCAGGTCCAATCTGTTGATCCTGTTATTACTAACAATGATTTGTTTTCCTTGATTAAGCAGGTAAAGAATCAAATGGATCAGCAAGAAAAAACCAACCTAACGGTGATGAAGGAGATTGAAGAGCTAAAGAAATCTAGGAAGCCCATGGAAGAGCAAAGTCCTCTGTTCCCTAGGCATCTTGATTTCAATGCTTCAGGATTCTCAGATCCGTCTCGCTACAATTACAAATCAGCATCAGGCTTCACTGCAGCCCCTACAATGACTTCTCATGCCGCTGGATATGTGGAAAGTGTTGCGGGATTATCAGGAGCTCCCACTAGAATCCTCGCAGTCACGCTACAAGAATCCTTGGATTCCACCATTGTTGGGATCCTCTTCTTTACCGTCCCAAGGATATCAATACTCTAACCCTTCTGTTTCTGCAGGGATCTTTAAGACCAGCTCCTCAGAAGTGCATGACGGAGACGTTATCCCCATGCAAACAGCGACCACCACAGAGCCGAGCTTCCCAGCGGGCTATGGATACGGTTCCGGGATTCCAGTCCAGAATCCTGACCCAGGTAACATGTCCAATTCAATCCCTATCGTTTCTAACCAGGGTGCTCCTTATGATGCAGGTATTCATCCAAGTATCGCCAGGGAGCTCCAGAAGTTGAAAGAAATGATATCAAATGTTCCAGGGATCCTAAAGCCTATCCCTGAAGTTCCTTTGGAAAGCCACAAGATCTCTAGATTTACTTGGCCAATATCCCAGGTGGAGATCCCGAAGCGTTTCCAGACTCCAAGTATGAAGCTTTATGACGGAACCACAGACCCTGAAGAACACGTGGCACATTACCGGGAGCGTATGGAAATCAATCCCATTCCGGCAGGAATTAAAGATGCCTGTCTATGCAAAGGCTTTGGTTCAACCTTAACAGGACCAGCCATGAAATGGCTACTGAGCATCCCTCTTAATACTATTACATCATTTTCTCATTTAGTTAACTTGTTTAACAATCAATTTTCTTGCAGCAGGACTTTTGAGAAGCTCACAGGTGACCTGTACCGAATAATTCAAAAGCCAGATGAGCCTCTCAGGGAATACATTGTCAGATTTGGACGAGAATCTCTTGAGATTCCTAATCTGGATATGGCAGCAGCCGTGGAAGCCTTTAAAATGGGGCTCTCCAAAGATTCACGTTTTTGTGATGACCTTGTCATGGCTCCTTGCAGGAACCTTGACGAAGTCCGCAGTAGAGCCTTGAGATTCATCCGTTTGGAAGATGACAAGAGGATCCACCAAAGATTGGAGGTTCCTAAATATGATCCTAACAGCAAGAAGGCGGAATCCCCCGAGAAGCCATATAGATCTCGTCCATACTCCAAACCGGAAAATCACAAAGTCAATGCCGTCGACCAAGATGATAATGAGGAGGAGTATCCTAAGGTATCTGAATACTGTTTTTTCGTTGACATTGGTGGTTTGATGTATGCTATGCAGGATCTAGGTGAAAAAGCAAGATGGCCCAGGAAGGATACCAAGCAAGGATCCTGGAAAGATAAGACCAAGTGGTGTGCCTTCCATGAAGATTTTGGCCACTTAACAGACGAATGTATAGCGCTCCGAAAGGAAATCAACTATCTACTCAGCAAGGGGCATCTTAAAGAATTGATTGGCAGAAAGAAGATTAAGACTCAGGAAGCCGACAAGATGCCTCAGAGAGCAGCTTCTCCACCCCAGGATGCCCAGATAATCAACTTCATCTCAGGAGGCTCAGACATCTGCGGCACCTCGTATTCCTCAGCCAAGAAGCATGCTAAGGAATCCAAATCTGAACAGGGTGACAGACCTGTCCGCACGTCCACCCTAACTCAGGACAAACTTATATCTTTTGATAAGAGTGACCGTTCTCATGTTCAGGATCCCCATCATGATAGTCTTGTGGTTACTTTATATATCGCTAACCATTTTGTTCGCAGGATCCTGATTGATAATGGAAGCTCAGTAAACATAATCCGACTTGATGTACTAAAAAAGATGGGGATCCCGGAAACCGAAATAGTTGCAAGATCCTCAGTCTTAGTTGGCTTCAGCGGTGAAACTAAAAGCACCGTTGGGGATATCAGGCTGCCGGTATATATAGAGGGGGTAAACTCTATGCAAAAATTCTGTGTTATAGATTCTCTCTCTTGTTGCAATATTATTCTTGGCTAGCCATGGATTCACGAGATGAAGGCAGTCCCTTCAACTTATCACCAATGTATCAAGCTTCCTACACCTTGGGGAGTTGTAAGAATTGAAAGCGACCAGCAGGAAGCTAAGAACTGTTATTCAAATTCGATGAAGAACACCACTAAGGTGACGAAAGGATGGCAATTACAGAAAAAGGCACCTAAAGTGCAGGAGGACAGGGAGCTGGAAGTCAAAGAAGTGCCTCTAGACCCTGAGAGTCCTGAAATCCAGGTGCTCGTGGGAACAAGCATCCCAATAAATGTTGAGCAGGAATTATTCCAGCTTCTCAAAGCCAGAACTTCAACTTTCGCCTGGAAGCATGAAGATATGACAGGTATCCCTAAACATGTAATTACTCATAAACTTGGTTTAGATCCTTCTTTCAGGCCTATACAGCAAAAAAGGAGGAAGTTCGCCCCAGAAAAGAATATAATCATCCAGGAGGAAGTCGACAAGCTTCTCAAAACAAAGATGATCAGAGAAGTCAAGTATCCTAAATGGCTAGCAAATGTGGTGGTGGTCCAAAAGAAGAATGGAAAGTGGAGAGTTTGTGTCGATTACACAGACTTGAACAAAGCCTGCCCTAAGGATCCGTTTCCACTTCCCCATATTGATGCTATGGTGGATGCCACGGCTGGTCACGAGATGCTCAACTTCATGGATACCTCGGCAGGATTCCAACAAATTCAGATGGAACCATGCGATCAGGAGCATACGGCATTTATGACTCCAACAGGTATATATTGTTATACTGCTATGCCCTTTGGTTTGAGAAATGCAGGTGCCACCTACCAGAGGCTCGTTAATATGATGTTTAAAGAGCAACTGGGGGACACGATGGAAGTCTACATAGATGACATGGTAGTGAAATCCAAAAAGGCTGAAGATCATGTCAGGGATCTCCAAATGGCCTTCGATATCATTGATCAGTATAACATGAAGCTCAACCCCTCTAAGTGCCACTTTGGGGTACGAGCTGGAAAATTCCTAGGTTACATGGTTACTGAAAGAGGGATAGAAGCAAGTCCAGAGCAGATCAAAGCGATCCTAAATTTGAAGTCCCCATCGAATGTTAAAGAAGTACAAAGGTTGACAGGAAGAATCGCGGCGCTCAACAGGTTCATTTCAAGATCCTCAGAAAAAAGTAAGGATTTCTATGATATCCTGAGGAAAAACAAGAAGTTCGAATGGACTGAGAAGCATGAAGAAGCCCTGAAGTGCCTGATAGACTACCTGTCAGCAGCCCCATTACTAATGAAACCAGAAGAAGGGGAGCCGCTATATTTATATCTCGCTGTTTCCGGAAGCTCAATCAGTGCAGTCTTGGTAAAAAACCATCAAGGTCAGCAGCATCCGGTATATTATGCAGTTCTCAGGAAGCCGGAAATGTCAGGAAGGATGGCTAAGTGGGCAGTCAAACTGAGTGCCTACGACATCAAATATGAACCAAGAACAGCAATCAAGTCCCAAGCATTAGCTGACTTTGTGGCGGATTTCAGCAGCGACATTGAACCAGAAGTCGAAAAGGAAGTCCAGCAGCTTGAGAAGCTCAAGGAAGACTGGATACTCTATACTGACGGCTCCTCAAATGTCAGAGGAACATGGCTGGGAATCCTGCTAAAATCGCCACAGGGGGACATAATACCTCTATCCATATCCTGCGAATTCCAAGCTACCAACAATGAAGCTGAATATGAGGCTTTAATTGCTGGATTACAGCTGGCTAAGGATATGAGAATCCTATCTATACAAGTGTTTGTTGATTCTCTCTTATTAACTAACCAATTTAATGGCTCTTATGCAGTGAGAGGGGAGAATCTGATCAAATATCTTGAAATTGTTAAAAAATTGTCTCTATTTTTTGAAAATTTTAGCATTTCGCAGGCACCAAGAGAAGATAATGCAGAAGCCGACGCCTTGGCAAACTTGGCTTCATCGCTCAGGATCCCTGAGAATGTCAAAATTCCAATAACTCACATCTTGACGCCAGCGATAGCTCTACAAGAAGCTCAGGCTGTTGACGATGATACAGGTGCAGATGTTGAGAATCCTGAAGATGCTCAGGAATCCTGGACCTACCCGATCCGGAAATATCTCTAAGATGGGGAGATTCCCAAGGGCAAAAAACCCCAGAGCTTTTCGCACAAAGGTAGTACCCTATACTATAATTGATAATATTCTATATAAAAGATCTCTTGCAGGTGTCTACTTAAGGTGCTTAGAGAAGTCAGAAGCTCTAGAGGTGCTTGAAGACATCCATAGTGGAGATTATGGGAACCACACCGGGGGCAGGGCACTGTTCTCCAAAGTTCTCAGATTCGGGTATTATTGGCCAACCATGAAGAAGGATGCCGCGAACTTCTCACAGAAATGCGATGCTTGTCAAAGGCACGGTAATATCCTCCATCAACCCGCTGAGCATCTGCATCCTATAGTATCCCCATGGCCATTCATGAAGTGGGGCATGGATATTGTGGGTAAGCTGCCAAAGGCTCCCGGAGGAAAAGTGTTTATGCTTGCCATGACGAATTACTTTTCCAAATGGATTGAAGCAGAAGCCTATGTTCAAGTAAGAGAGAAAGAAGTGATATCCTTCATCAAGAGGAACATCCTCACTAGATTTGAGATTCCGGCAGAGATCATATGCGATAATGGCTCCCAGTTTATAGGCAAGAGAACAACAAGCTTTTGTGAAAGCTGGGGCATCAAGATGATCACTTCAACACCTGTCCACCCTCAAGCTAATGGGCAGGAAGAATCCAGCAATAAAATCATCATCAACAATCTCAAGAAGAAGTTGGGATCCAAGAAAGGTAAATGGGCTGAGGAGCTGCCATTTGTCCTTTGGGCAGACAGAACTACACCTAAAAATGCTACTAGCCAAACGCCATTCTCGTTAGTGTTTGGGGCAGAAGCTGTGATCCCTACAGAAATGGTACTCCCGACAGCCAGAGTTAACTGCCAGGATCCTGAAACCAATAGCCAGAATCTCCTTCAGGATCTCGAAACAATTGAGGAGCTAAGAGATATGGCCAAAATCCGGATGGCTTCTTATCAACAGCGGATAGCGAAATCTTATAACAAGAACACCAGGCTGAGAAGATTCCAAGTAGGTGACTTGGTCTTGAGAAAAGCTTTCCAGAATACCACTAATCCTGCTGATGGGAAATTGGCACCTAAGTGGGAAGGCCCTTACCTTATAGATTCTGAAGAAGGAAAGGGGGCTTATCGTCTGATAAATATGGAAGGAGAACCTCTGCCAAGGGCTTGGAATGCTGTCCACCTTAAAACGTATTTTATGTGAGAATCCCATTGAGAATCTCAGGCAGAATCCCAAGGATCCTCACTGTATAAATAATCCAAGGTATGTATACTAATCCTATTTCAATTTATTCCTATTATATTTATGACTCATTACTGACTTAAGCATCGGAGTGGTGTTAGCTAAGCTAACACCCACCCCTCACCAAGTATTGAGTGTTTTGCAGAATTTGAGAATCCTAGAGAATTTTGGGTATATCCCCAGTTAGAGGCTGATCGCCTCTCCTCCGTCTAAGGTATCCTGCATACCTTTTAAGGTTTAAGAGGAATTCACCTCTTCTACGTTTGGGTAATCGCCAGTAGCGCACGACCCTCGCCAGTAGCGCACGTTGTCCCCCAGTATGCTAAAGGTGGCCGGACCAGTCCACTCCAGGGGTGGCTGACAATCTTGTCACTGGAGGCTGCTGGGAGGATTCTCAAGGTTTATAACACTGACGTGTTATCTAAGGTTTTCGCATTTTCATGTCACATACGTATGGGCTTGTCCCCCGTTTTGGCTTAGTCCCAAGTTTATCGGGCTTGTCCCCAGTTTTGGCTTAGTCCCAAGAATCCCGGGTTTATCCCCAGCTTATTTTTAACTTGTTTACTCTCGGAAGTGTTAGCTTCGGCCGGAGGCCAAGAAGCTTCTTAAAATTGTTTCAGGTTTTGGAGGAAGCTGAGACAAGTGCTGAGAAAAGTGTATTCAGGATTCTCATAGGAATCCCAAATCAGGTGAAAGAAGATATGATTGTTTGAAATCAGAAAATCGATTAAGGTAAAATTCAAAGGTCAGTTTTTACTGTCTTGAAGACTAACCTATCATGTTATTTAAGTCTCGAATGGTTTTCCAACATACAAGTCATTTTTTACTAATTTTTGTAAACCAATCCTATTTATAGAAATTTCAACACAAATCACAACATGAGAAGCCAAAAGATACTAATATTATTGATAATTACGGAAGGTTGTGAGCTTCTCTAGCTTTGTCGTGAAAACCTCAGGATCACTCCACTTGAGAAGCTCGAAGGTCAAAAGATTGTTTTTAGGAATCCTGGTTTCGTCTTGTAAACACAAGATCCCTCCGCCAGGATCCCTACCATTGTTGTTTGTTACTTGTTCATTACAGGAAAAGGAAAATGTTTCACCCAAAGGAACCACCAAAAAACATAAAAAAGTGGGCTCAGACCGTTGCATTGTCCTCATCGCCCACTGTCTTCTCCTCCTCCGCCTGCTTTACCACGTCCTCCAGCTTCTTGCCTTCTCCCAGCTCCAACACATATGCCCTTGTCATAGCCACCGGAGAATCCGGAACCATTTTTGAGGAGCCACCATCATTCCCGTCTTTTCCTTCCCCATCGCCATCTACTCCTAATGATTCCAAGACTAGCCTCCAGCCTGCTATGTCCCAACCCGGAACTTGAAAGCCATCCGCTTCGGCCTCTTCTGCCATTTGAATTTTGCATTCTAGGACGCTCCGGGCAGCCGAGAGTTGGCCGGTTTCAGCATCAGCGGCCATCTTGGCTTCCAGGGCTTGACGCTGCTCAGTGAGCTTATGCTCATAGAGAAGGGTCTTACCCCTAGCAGTCTCGGCTTGAGCCTGGATCTTCTCGTTGGCTTCTATGAGCTTCTTCTCCATGTCCATAGCCTGGAAGCTCAGCTTCTCGACACCCTACACAAACAGGAATCCTGATCAGCAGCTGTAACAGGTATGAAACTAACATGAAATTATTTGAGCTTCTTACCAGGTTGATCATGGTCTGCATCGAGAGGATCTTGTTGCTGACCTCGGAAGGGGCAAGATCTTCAAAGGTTTCCAGGTAAACCACGGGAGCTGCTGGAGTCTCAGGGGCCTTTCTCTTCTTGGAAGCCGAGGCTTTTGGTCGGTTGACAGGCGGCTTGGAGACGGTGGGATGCTCAAGTTGTTCCTTCTTGACTTTGAGGAGACTGTCAAGATCCTTCAGGGAAAATGAGGCGCTGGATTTGGGAGCTGCAGACAGAAACAAGTTATTAATATCCAGGATGCTCGAATAAGTAAACAATTCAGAACCCTGCGAAGACTTACCAGACATGGCGGGAGTGTGGTCGGCTGAATAGCTGTTTTCGCTGGCTGTTGCTTCAAGAACTAGGGCTCTCTCGCTGGCAGGAATCCGATAAATTGCTTCGAGCTTCTTGAAATCAGGCTGCTTCTTGATAAGATTCTCGAATTTGGGTGCTGCAAAGAAGAAAACAATAAAAAAGTTAGACATATATCAGAAAGTTAGCAACAACAAGGAACTTCAATATCCTACCCTTCTCAACCCACTTCAACGGCAACTCCGTCCCCCCAGGAATCGAGTCTCGTTTGACGAAGAAAAAACGCTTCTTCCAGTCATGGTCATTGTGGGAAGCTCGGGGAATCAACTGGGAGGTGGAGGTACGAGCCTGGAGAACAAATCGGCTACAACCATGGGTTCTTAACTTATATGCTTCACAGATCTCAGGAATCCCGATGTCGAGGTTCCTGGTTTGGTTCAACTGGTCCAGAGAATACAAGATTCTCCAGACCATCGGCATGGTTTGGGAATAAGAAAGCCGGGTGGTTTTGAAAAACTGAGTAACGAGCTCTGGAAAGGGGAATGTCATTCCGAGAAAAAAAGGGTAGTACATGAAACAGACCCAAGTTGTAGACATGAAATCGGACTTGACGAGAGAACTATAGGGGTCGGAAAACGGTTTCCGGCGGAAAAATGCCGAAATTCTTTAGTTCAAGGATATCGCGATCGTCGAAGGAACAACTTTCTTCCTCACAGGGGATGATATACCCCTGATCATGGAAATCTTCGGCGATCGGAGAGCTTAACGACGAAGAAGATCGAGTGTTTTTCTTGGCCATGGCCGTAAAACACGAAGGAAAACGAGAAAGAAAGAAGGGAACTGACCTGGAATACCGGAGAAGCTCGAAAGGTTTTTGCGAAGAAGATGGTGAAGATCTCGTGGATTTACCTCCTATTTAAAGAAAAAAGTCCCATCTCTTGGACACCGGGAAATCAGTCACATCCTAACTGCTTTTACCGTCTACACGCCGTTAAAATGGCATCTTTTTGAATTTTAACAGCTGTCAAACTTATCCACAGCTGTTGAAATTCAAGGGGCAATTGTTGGGGGTGTATTTTCAGGATGCTCACAGGAAGCTCAGACAGTTCAGGAATCCTATTGTCATCTGGGAATCTCGTAAACTCAGGTATCCTGATTATATTATTTTTACTAACCCTCATATTTGCCACATGTTTATTTGACCAGGTATCACCGGAGTCATCAACTACCTCCGAAACTTACGCTCCAGCTGAAGAAGATCGTGGACCAAGTGAACGGAGAGGCCCTTAACGGTCGAATTAGTTGGGCGATAAGATCCCGGGAATCCCGGAAAGTTTGTTATTATTGTATTTGTTATATAAATCGAGGATTCGATCAGTAGGAACACACAACACACTTTCATTAGCTTGATTGCGAGTACGAATCATTGTAACACTTAGCTCTGATCGATCAAACCTCCAACCCATTGTAACGAATTGTTTGATCATCAATAACATTGACTTGGTGGCGGTTTTTCAGCCGGCACCCGAGGTTTTTATCCAGGATTCCTAGGGGTGACTCAAAGGATTCTGGAGTTTTCCTCGCTAAAATCCTTGTGTTATCATCCCAAATTGGATTACTTGCTCACTTGATAGTTAAGCACACTACCTCACAATCTAAGTTTGGAATACAGGATTCCTAAGTGAATTTTTGACCAAAACAAAAATGTAACATGTAATTGATGTTAATAAATAAATAATGAAGGTAAAATATATAACGAAATAAATTAAGCGAGGGGAACTGACCTGGATTTCCAACATTAACTTAAAATCAAACACATACCTGGATAGCTGAATCCTGGGACAGGAAGCCTTACATGAAATACGCCTTCAAGTGTATCGCATTCCAAGGTCGTGGTAGTAGGTCTCCTTCCATATTAGCTAGCCAATATGCCCCCTTACCAGCCTCAGGAGCCAACTTTAGGAGCCAACTTTCCATCCCCTGGGTTTGTTGTGTTCTGAAATGCCTTTCTAAGGACTAGGTCTCCCACTTTAAACCTTCTGATCCTCACATGTTTGTTGTAAGTCTTGGAAATTCTTTGTTGATAAGCTGCCATCCTCCAAGCTGCTTGATCTCTTAGTTCATCCAGGGTATCTAAGTCTTCAACCAGGGACTGATTAGTCGAATCCTGGGTCTGAGAACTGACCCTGAATGTTGGGACCACCATTTCAGTTGTGATAACTGCTTCAGTACCAAAGACCAAGGAAAATGGGGTTTGGCCTGTGGCGTTCTTGGGTGTGAGCCTATCTGCCCATAGTGCCAAGGGTAATTCTTCTGCCCATCTCCCCTTCTTCTCTTTCAATCTCTTCTTCAAATTGTTTATTATAATCTTGTTGCTTGATTCAGCCTGGTCATTGGCTTGAGGATGCACTGGTGTTGATGTTATCATCTTTATGCCCCAGGATTCACAGAATCCTGTGGTTCTACTCCCAATAAATTGGGACCCGTTATCACAGATAATCTCAGATGGTACTCCAAATCTTGTTAGAATGTTTCTTTTAATAAAGGATATAACTTCTTTTTCCCTGACTTGGACGTATGCCTCAGCTTCAATCCATTTTGAGAAATAATCTGTCATGGCTAGCATCTTTCCTCCAGGGGCCTTGGGTAATTTCCCGACAATTTCCATTCCCCATTTCATGAAGGGCCAGGATGCTGGAATAGGATACAACGGTTCTGCAGGCTGGTGAGGGACATTGGCGTGTCTTTAACAGGCGTCACATTTCTGGGAGAAATCCTGGGAGTCCTTCCTCATGGTAGGCCAATAGTACCCTGTTCTTAGAATCTTGGACATTAAGGACCTGCCCCCTGTATGGTTTCCATAATCGCCCTCGTGGATATCCTTGAGAACTTCCTGGGCCTCATCCTTCTCCAAGCACCTCAGATATGCACCTGCAAAAGATTTTCTGTACAATATGTTTTTAATAATCACGTACCTGGCTACTCTTACTCTGAATGCACGGGCATCCTTCTCGTTCTTTGGAATAGTACCATCATGCAAATACTGAATAATTGGTCTGGTCCAGGATTCCTCTTGGGTTAAAGAATCCTGGGTACTGGATACCAGGATTTTATCTGCTATAGCAGAATCCTGGGTATATGTACCTTGGTCTATGGTTGGTGTTAGTATATGAATTATAGGAATATGAGTGTCTTCAAGCGCCTTGAATGCTGAGCCTAAGTTTGCCAACGCGTCTGCCTCAGCATTCTCCTCCCTTGGTACTTGTTGAATATTAAAATTTTGAAAATCCTGGGACATTCTTTTTACCACCTCCAAGCATTTGATTAATTTCTCTCCTTTAGCTACATAGGACCCATTAAAATGGTTAGCTAAAAGAAGAGAGCCAACATATACCTGGATGTGCTGAATTCCGAAGTGTAATGCTAAGTGTAACCCAGCAATTAGGGCCTCATACTCCGCTTCATTATTAGTCGCTTGAAATCCACATCTGACAGCCTGGGGTATCATGTCCCCCTGTGGCGATTTCAATACGATTCCTAGGCCTGTCCCCCTGATATTTGATGCTCCATCAGTGAACAAGGTCCAGCACCCTGAAATTTCTTCTTGTTGAAGCTGCTGGAATTCATGGTCCGCTTCTTGTTGTATGTCAGTACTGAAATCAGCCACAAAATCAGCTAGATCCTGGGATTTTATAGCTGTTCTGGCTTCGTAGATCAGATCATATGCACTTAGCTTCACCGACCACTTAGCCATTCGACCTGACATTTCTGGTTTTCTCAAAACAGACTTTATAGGATAGATAGTTCTAACATGAATTGTATGAGTTTCAAAATAGTGTCTGAGTTTAGTAGATGCCATACTTAGGGCTAATATGAGTTTTTCAAGCCGTGAGTACCTGGATTCAGCATCAAGTAGACTTTTACTTACATAATAAACTGGATGTTGCTGACCTTCTGCATCCTTGGTCAGGACTGCACTTACCGTGTTCCTGGAAACTGCTAAATATAGGGACGGGGGCTCCCCTGGATTAGGCTTCATCAGTAAGGGTGCCGTGGACAAGTATGTTTTCAAATCTTGGAACGCCTTCTCGTGCTCTTCCTTCCACTCGAATTTCTTGTTCTTCTTTAGGATGTCATAGAATTCCCTGCATCTTTCCGAGGATTTTGATATAAATCTATTCAAGGCAACAATTCTACCTGTAAGTCTTTGAACGTCATTGGTGCTGGATGGTGACTGTAGATTGGCAATTGCCCTGATTTGCTCTGGACTTGCCTCTATGCCTCTCTTGGTTACCATGTATCCAAGGAATTTTCCTGCTCCGACTCCAAAATGGCACTTTTCTGGATTTAGCTTCATGTTGTATTTATCCAGGATGTCGAAGGAATCCTTAACATCCTTGACATGGTTATTGGTGACCCTGGATTTCACCACCATGTCGTCGATACACACCTCCATCGTGTCCCCCAGTTTTTCTTTGAACATCATGTTGACCAATCTCTGGTACGTTGCCCCTGCATTTTTTAGTCCAAAGGGCATAACTATATAGCAATATATACCTGTTGGTGTTATGAATGCCGTATCTTCCTGATCCTGGGGTTCCATCTGGATTTGTTGAAATCCTGAGGTAGCGTCCATGAAAGTCAACATTTCATGGGCTGCTGTTGCGTCAACCATGGAATCTATGTGAGGTAGTGGGAATGGATCTTTTGGGTATGCACGGTTCAGGTCCGTGTAATCCACGCATACCCTCCATTTACCATTTTTCTTGCCAACTACCACCACATTGGCTAACCACCTGGAAAACTTCACTTCTCTGATCATCCTTGCTTTTAGAAGTCTATCGACCTCCTCCTGGATTATGACGTTCTTTTCTGGTGCAAATTTTCTTCTCTTTTGGTGTATGGGCCTGAAAGAGTTATCAATTCCAAGCTTATGTGTGATAACGGATTTAGAAATACCTGTCATGTCGTCATGGGACCAAGCGAAGGTTGACATCCTGGTCCTGAGTAGATGCATTAACTGTTCTTCTATTGGCCCTGGAATATTTGTTCCAATGTAGACTTTTTTCCCTGGATTTGAAGGATCCAATTCAACAGCTTTGACGTCTTGCTCCCTCGCTTCCATGGTTTCCCGGGCCTTTTTCTTTAATTGCTATCCTTGTCTTTGTTTGGAGGATATTTTCATTGATGTGGTGTAACATTCCTTGGCTTCTTGCTGGTCGCTGTGGACTGTGATCACACCCCAGGGTGTCGGCAGCTTCCCACATTGGTGGTACGTTGAGGGTACAGCCCTGTTGTCGTGAATCCAGGGTCTACCCAGGATTACATTGTACCCTGACGGTGCGTCCATCACACAGAAACACTGAACTGAATTGAGCCCTTCTACGTAGACCGGAAGCTTGATTTCACCCAGGGTATTCTTCGTTTCACCACTGAAACCCACGAGTACCGTGGATTTTGAGATGCTTTCTGAATGTGGAATTCCCATCTTCTGCAAGGCCTCCAACTGGATTATATTCACTGAGCTGCCTCCATCAATCAAGATTCTCTTCACAATGTTGTTGGCAATGTGAAGTGTTATCACCAATCCATCATGATGAGGGTCTATGATATCGCGTTTATCGTCTTCCCCGAATGTAATATCCTTCACATCAGGTTGAACAGAGCTCTTCCTGGGTCTCCCCTCTCTCTCTGATTTGGATTCCATGGCATGTCTTTTCGCTGCAGAATAGGAGGTACCACAAATGTCAGAACCACCAAAAATAAAATGTATTACCTTAGCATCTGGGGGTGGTGAGGATGTTTTTTCAAGACGACCATCAGAATGTCCAAAATCCTGGGACCTTGCACCAATATCCCTGGATTTTGGGTTCTGTTCCCTGGATTTATCCTTCTTCTTTCCCGAGAGCTCCTTCAAGTAGCCTTTGCTAAGTAGATAACTGATTTCTCTTCTCAGGGCCATGCAATCCTCGGTCTGGTGACCAAAGTCTTCATGGTAGGCACACCACTTGGACTTATCTTTCCAAGTAGAAGGTTTATCGTTCTTCTTGGGCCACCTTGCTTTGTCTTCAAGGTCCTGCATAGCAAACAAAACACCAGAAATATCAGTAGTAAAACAATAATCATTAAGGGAAGGATATTTTTCTTCCTCTTCATCCTGGTCCACATTATTCACTCATCGTTCATCGGGCCTTGAGTATGGTTTAGATCGCTGTGACCTAGGATGTGAGGATTCTGATTTCCTGTTGGAGCTGTTGAATCCTGGGGAGGATTCACCCTTTCCCAAGATTTGCTTGTCCTCCTCCAGCCTGATGAAGCGTATGGCCTTGTGACGGACTTCGTCCATGTTGTGACACGGGTTCATGACCAGATCTTGATAGAATGGTGAGTCTTTGTTAAGTCCCATCTTGAAGGCCTTAACTGCAATTACCATGTCCATGTTTGGTATCTCCAAGGCTTCTCTGCTAAACCTGCTAACGAAATTCCTTAGGGTTTCACCTGCATTCTGGGTCACCCTATACAAATCACTTGTTAGTTTTTCAAAGCTGCGGCTGCAAGATAACTTATTGTTAAATAAATTAATTAAATGTGAAAATGAAGTGATAGAGTAAGGAGGAACATTCAGGAGCCATTTCAAAGCTGCTCCTGTTAAAGTAGATCCGAATCCTTTGCATAGGCATGCCTCCTTAATTTCAGGGGGCATGTAGATAACTTCCATTCTTTCACGATACTGTGCCACATGTTCTTCAGGGTCTGTGGTGCCATCGTAAGGTTTCATGCTAGGAGTTTGAAACCTCTTGGGTATCTCCACGTCGCAAATTGGTGGAGCAAACCTGGACACTCTATGGCTTGCTGGTCCAACTTCAGGGATAGGCTACACAACTCCTGGGACACTTGAAATCATCCTTTTGAGTTTCTGGATCTCTCGCTCCACTGATGGGCTGATCCCTGGATCCTGCACTGAGTTATTAGTATTAGTGTAATGAGCGAAAGTTTGGGTAGTGTTACCGACATCCTGGGGTATGTTTGTCCCAGGATTAGCGACTGTGTCTCTGATGGTAGACGTTCTGGGTAGATCAGCATGGGCCATTTGAGCAGGGAAGAATGTTGATCTCCTGTTTAATGGGGTGACATCTTCATGTACCCTGGAATTACTCCCAGGGGTGTTGAAATTCAGAATCCTGGGGTCAAGTGGAGAAGGTTGAGCTGGTGCAGCCCTAGGTATCTCTGATCTCACGCTTGTTAGTTGGGCCAGGAACTCCTGATTCAGCTTTTGTTGGCGTTCCATGTAGCATTCCATTCTGGTGAGTGAGGAGAGGATATCATCATTGGATATCAGAACAGGGTTTTCATGGACGTTATCCGTTTCAACCCGTTCAGGGTTAATTGTTGACCCATCGTTGCGTGTGGTTGGCGTTGAGGTATTAACCTTCGGTGGAATGGCTCCACTTGTTGAAGTGCTGTGAGCAGGAACCGAAGCATTCGAGGTGTTCATTCGTGCTGACATTTTTTGATAGATTTTGGTGAAAATCAAGTTTAAGATAAATCTTAAGAGAGTTTGACAAAAAATTGACACCAATTGCCCCACGGTGGGCGCCAAATTGTTTTGGCTATAAATTTCTTAAGCAAAATTAGTAAAACTTGAACCAAATAAGATTGTGAGGTTTGGTGCCTAGGATTTAGATAAGAAAACTGTTTGTAAAAATCCTGGGACAATAGTTAAATTCCAGGGACAAAAGTTAAAATCCTGGGTAAAAATGTAAGTTAAATCAGGAAATCGATTGATAATTTAGATAACACAAATGAAACCTTAAATGTAAGTAGGAACACCAAGAATTTTATTAGGGAAAAGCCCTTAGCCCTTAGATGTCTCTAAGGCGCCGCCGACATAAAAAACCCCGGGTAGCGATAACACACGCTACCAATTTATTGATCACGTAAAAGTTTGAGTACAGTGAGTAAGCAGAGAAATAAGCACGAGAATACAATGATTAAAGCTCGAATGAGCTGAATAAACGACTAAGTGTCCTATATATACTCCTAGATCTTCAACAACTTGTCCGATATTCCAGGGATCTCCTCTTCAACGTCTCTTTCGGTTGGTTAACCGAGTTTCCAGCTAACTGACTTTGACCACGTGCGAAATAAGTCTTTAGCTTGTTTTATGCGACCGTTAGTAGACTTCGTCCACCTGCTCTTGAACAGATATATACACACAAATCGTTAGTGACAATGTCCTAGCATGCAGGGTCATTTCCACATGCTGGGTCATTCGTAAGATGAGGGTGACCCTGGATTAGACTCGTCCTGGGTCATAATAATGTATAACCAAAATAAATAAAGTAAATATGGGCTTTCCTGGATTACAGCGACATCCTGAGACATTACCTTACTCCTGATACATTCATGGTCATTTGAACTTTTACCTGTTAAATTCTGGGTCATACGATTCCTGGGTCATACCTGCCCCTGGTCTATACCTGTACCTTGGATTACCTGCCGAAGATTTAGGGTATAACAATATCCATCTATTATCTCAAAACAATTTATTTATATTATCCCTTATTTTTCACAGTGGTGAGTTGATATATGTCACTAATATATGCTAAACCATATATATTTATTAACTTAAATATCCTCACAAGTCGGGAAAAAACCTAGCTACTAACAACAAAACAAAACAATTTTGTTTTCTTTTTAGTCTTCCAGGTTTTCTTGAGCCAAAGTACAAAAATGAGCATTATCTAGCAGAAAAGGCAAAGAAAATGCAAGAGTTTGGAAAACACTGCTCTAGCACGACACGTGCCTCATCAAGCACGCCCCGTGCCCAACCCAGATTGGCTTCTGATCAGCACCCCGTGCCTCTGACTTAGCACACCCCATGCCGCTGACCTCTCTGACACGGCACGCCCCGTGCCACTCTGCTCGTCTGACACAGCACGGCCCGTGCTTGATGGAGCACGCCCCGTGCCGTTCTCCAGAATTTGCCTATAAAAGTTTGCTCTCCAGCATTTCTCAACTCGCTCAATTCTTTCCTCTCCCCCTCACTTGTAGATTAGTTACCGAGCCACTTGGTTCCTTTGTATCTTCAAGTATGTAATCTTCTTTTACTGGCTGGCAAATCTTTCAGCCATGATTGACCAAATTCTTACACTTGATTGGGATTAACAAACTTTTAACGAGTCTTCAAGTTGTTTTTATTGCAATGGTCCAAGGTGTGTCTAATGACTTTATAAAAACCCTTTTTATTGAAAGTGGATTATTGATTTTCTAAACCAAGCGTGCTTCATGTATCACAGACCATTTGGGGAGTCCAAATCCCAAAGGCTGGACCCGTGACAGCCGGTCGGGGGACGATGCATGATCCGAAAGGTGACTCGCACCCCATGCTACAAGATACGTTCGAGGTACTTATGTCTATGTAAGCAAACTCGGCTGACCACGCAGGTGCAGGCTGAAAGTATTTGGTTGGGAACGAGGATTGGTAATATTTTGTCACTTCACGAGAACCGAGAGGTACGTGTTCGTGAACTTGGCTCTGGTCAGACATACATTACGCAAGAGCGGTGTATGGAACTTGTCACACCCTGAACTTTCGGGACCGGAGGCGTGTGACGTCATGGGTTCATAGTCGTGGATACATGACCTTTATCAGATTAATATACATTTGAAAAACCAAGTATGTCATCAAAGTTGCAGCGGAAAAATATGTTAATCGACATTGTTTTATGATATTGAAATAGAAATTGTTTCAGAAATGTTAAGATAGGAAACATGATAAAAAGTTAAGTCTTGAAATCGTTTCGATCAAGGATTTAAAAGACAAGTGTTTCATAAGTTATTTCATGATGATCAATGTGACTATGACTCCAAAATGCAGGCCCTAAGTTTGACGTCCCATTTGCATACGGTCTGGCTTTGTTACCTGAGAAATCCATGTGTTTAAAAGGTCAATATAATATTGGTGAGTTCACATGTGACAACCCGTCCAAAATCCAAGGTCAAACCTATACTTTGACCGTATATATATACGTATATACATGTGCATAACTTAATTTAATAGTATTATTAGTAAACACTATGCACGTAAACGTCCAACCTTGACAATTCACACGTTTGTAATGGATAAACATACCCGTAACTAAAAGGAAATTCAACCATGTGATTTGGTGGAATTTTAATAATAAGAAAAATACAATATAAATGACTTTTATATTTTTCTTAAAACGGTGTCGTAGGACATCATACCGACACCCGACGAACACTTTAAGCGAATATTTTATTTAAAACATTAGTTAGTTTTGACTACGAAAAATATTTGAGCTTAAAACAATTTAAATAAATTATTTATTTTCTGGACACGGTACGCGATCAAATAAAATAAATAAAAGACGAAACTTCTAAAATAATTAAATTACGACTAAAACAAAATTGTTTATCAATATATGAGTCTAGTAATTAATTTAGAAACCCGTCCCGATCAAAACGCCAGAACGATTCGGTGTGATTCGTCCGCATGACAAATTGGGCCCAGTCCGGCCCAACACCGCGAAATAAACGAACCGAGCCAAAAAATAAAGCCCAACGAGTCACCCGACACTTTTAAGCTCAAAGATAATATTCCCGGCTAATTTTAGAAAATACTGAATCAAACCGCGCAAAAATCGGATAAGGCCTCGCATACCGGCCTAACACGAACTGTACCGGCCCGACACCCGTTTCCACATTTTCGGCCTATTTAAAGTCTCCACCAACTTTGAATTAATTATTTTATTATGACACTACATTTATATTAGTAGATTTTATAAAATAATTAGAAAAAGTGTTAACTTTTATAAAAATTAACACCACCAAAACCTCCTAACCACACCACCTAAACTATAGTTAGCCTCTAACCTAACAATGGTTAAAGAAAATAGCACGTGTGAATTAACTTCACACTCCACCTTCCTACAACAAGCAAACCCACCATCCCTCTCACCTTCCACATTCAACCTTCACCATAAAAAGCCACCCTCCACATCAAGATCCACACACCCTCCTCCTCCTCTCTTGTAGCCGAGGCCATCCCACCACCACCACCTCATGATGCCGGCGACATCCCCACTGCCGCCGCAGTCCCGTCGCCACCACCCCCTACCGCCGCCGAGCCCACGACTCACGGCCACCACTACCATAACCGCCATCATCATCATCATCCGACGCCATCTCCACCACCTTCGTCATCATCAACATTGACCACCACCACAGTAATCTTCACCATCGTGATCGTCATCATCAACCGCCACCATCGTCGTCGTCAACCACCACCATCACCACGATCATCAACATCAACCACCACCACCGTAACCATCATCGATCTCCCTCATCTTTCAGCCGAACCACTTATCTACCTTTCTTTTCTTTCTGTCAAACCAAACACACAAATATATATATATATATATATATATATATATATATATATATATAGTGAAAAGTTCATTGTAGACACCCCTATAAGTGTAGACAGGTAGACACCTTTTTTCACCATTAGATCTCTTGATCTAATGGTTATGATTAATTTCTTTTTCCATTTTTTTCTTTTTCTCATTGTTCAGAAAATTTCACATGTGAAAACACATGTAAAATAAAGTAATTTCATATGCGAAATCTTAAATAAAGAAATCTTAAATACACACACATGCGATATATTTAAAAGCAGTAACATATTTCATTTCATTCCGTTGCCATATCGATTAAAGTTTCGAAACAGTCTCAAGCGGCCACCTTTAAATCACCATTTCTCCACTATTGGAGCACCATCGAGCCACCCTTTCACCACCAACAGCTAGTCCACCCAGCTACCTCTCAAACGGCCTCAACGTTTGCCCCTACCGATCACCGTAAACCACCGAAAACTAGCCCGCAAAAGGCCACTTTACCTTTCGAGTGAAACTTTAAAAGACTCGATATTTTTCGATCGGGTCTACGGAGATATTCTCGCCTCTTTCGGTTCATCACCTAGCCTAGTGCTAGAGGTAAAAGTCTAAACTTCTCAATTTAATAATTTTTGTTGTTCATTTTCTATATTTATTATCACCCAAAACGAGTCTTGACACTCCACCAACTAAATTTATAAAATGAACAAAACATCCTAAATATTAAACTAACGTTAATATTTAAGCACTTGTGTCACAATATATATTTGACAATCGTTGTGAGGACTAAAAATATTATAGACCAAGCGGTATAAAAACTGACTCGGGGACCGTCAAAGTGGCACATTGGACTAAAAATATATAAACGAATATATTTTGGACATAAAATATAAGGAATATATTTTGACTACGTGTTATAAAAATAAGTTTATTTTTTTTAAAACATATATATTCTTGAATGCCGAGCGTTTGGACTCATAATTAATAACTAAGTTCTCATATTTTAGAACTCATTTCCTTTAATAACTTGAAATATTTATTTAAAGTTATTACAACCCGGTAATATTTAATGACTTAATATTAGTTTTCATATCGTATTACTTAACGGAATACTTATATATATAATATATAAATTCCAGACGTTGGACCTAAAAATATACGGTTTTTATATTTTGAACTTACTCAACGTGAAACTTATATATTGTTACAAATATATTTTTCTAAAAGTGTTAAAAACACATCAGATATCTCATTTCAATATTTTATTATTTTCTAAATATAATTTAGAAAAACTATTTAAGATAACACAAACACAATAATATTTACGGGGTTTAATATCAATTATCATAACGATCATTTGTCAGATACTTGTATCTTATAGCGGCAAAACCAACAACTAAATTTCTAAAAATATAGAGACTTATATTTTTCTAGAATCTCGAGCATATTGAAACATATATCATTTCTATAAGTTATTTGCATAAATATTTCTATGACTTATATATAATTATTTGTCTATAATTGTAAATTGGACTTTTATATATATCGTGAACTTCAAATAATAAAATACTTTATTATTTGTCTCGATATTTAAAACTTGATCCGAATATATATTCTCATAACCTTAAATAATTATATGATTTATAATTATTCCTACAAGTTATATATTTATTCGATTATAATATATTCATTAACCTAAATATTTATTTGAACGATAAATATTTCAAAACGGGCTTTCCAAACAATACAAACGAGAATGTTATGTCAAGACTCGACCAGGATCATTTGGGTAACTGGACGTTATCTGACTGAAACAATTCCTTAAAACTGTCTTATTATTTATTATTAGGACACTGTTTAAAACTTGATCCGAATATATATTCTCATAACCTTAAATAATTATATGATTTATAATTACGCACCTATGGTAAATTCCCCTATGAAATACCAATGGAAAAGAATAACTGACATGTACCCCCAGACTTGTTACGCGTGTGTCAGAACTGGAGCGACCAGATAGGGCCGGGTTGTCAACCCAAATAGATCTATTCACTAGTTATCGTTTCGTTACATGAACTAATTGAAATCAATTGTTGGTGGGATTTGTAGCAATATGTTGTATAAAAAAGTACTATAAAGGGGTATGAAAGAACAGATAATCAATAAGGCGTAACAGCTGTACCATAATATCAAGTAAAAAGAGTTTTTTTGATCACGATTTCTCCCCCATTGTATTTAAACAGTTTTTAAAGAAAGGGGCCGTGAAACTCACGTTGTATATATCTGGAAAAATATATAAAGTTTAATGTTTCATGTATTTCTCCCCCATAGTTAAAACAGTAAAGGAAAAAGGGCCGTGAAACTCACTTGATCAAGGTGATGATGAAAGCTGTATCGCGCTGGACATAGCAAGTAAACCATGTCCTAATAATAATTAATAAGACGGTTTTAAGGTACTGTTTCAGTTGGATAATGTCCAGTTACCCAAATGATTCTGGTCGAGTCTTGACATAGTATTCCCGTTTGTATTGTTTGGAAAGCCCGTTTGAAATATTTATCGTTCAAATAAATATTTAGGTTAATGAATATATTTATAGTCGAATAAATATATAACTTGCAGAAATAATTATATATCATATAATTATTTAAGGTTATGAGAATATATATTTGGATCAAGTTTTGAACATCGAGACAAATAATAAAGTATTTTATTATTTGAAGTTCATGTTATATATCTTAAGTTTGAGTTCATAATTATGGATAATAATTATATATAAGTCATAGAAATATTTATGCAAATAAATATATATTATAACTTACAGAAATGATATATGTTTCAATATTCTCAAGATTTAAAAAAAAATATAAGTCTTTATATTTTTTGAAATTTAGTAGCTGGCTCTGCCGCTATAAGATACAAGTATCTAACAAATGATCGTTACGATAATTAATATTTATCTCCGTAAATATTATTATGTTTATATTATCTAAAATAGTTTTTCTAAATTATATTTAGAAAATAATAAAATATTAGAATGAGATATTTGTGTGATGTGTTTTTAACACATTTAGGAAAATATATTTGTAACAATATATAAATTTCACGTTGAGCAAGTTCAAAATATAACGCCGTATATTTTTAGGTCCAACGTCTGGAATTAATATATTATATATATAAGTATTCCGTTAAGTAATACGATATGAAAAACTAATATTTAAATCCCTAAAAATTTTACAGGGTTGTAATAACTTTAAATAAATATTTCAAGTTATTAAAAAAACGAGATCTAGAATATGAGCACTTAGTTATTAATTATGAGTCCAAACGCTCGGTATTTAGAAATATATATATGTTTTCGAAAAATAAACACATTTTTATAGCAACATAGCCAATAATATATCCCTTATATTTTATGTCCAAAATATATTCGTTTATATATTTTTAGTCCAATGTGTCACTTTGACGGTCCCCGAGTCAGTTTTTATACCGCTTAGTCTGTAATCTTTTTAGTCATCACAACGATTGTCAAATATATATTATGACACAAGTTCTTAAATATTAACGTTAGTTTAATATTTAGGACGGTTTGTTCATTTATTTATATTTAGTGGGTGGAGTGTCAAGACTCGTCTTGGGTGATTATAAATATAAAAAACGAACAACGAAAATTATTAAATTGAGAAGTTTAGACTTTTACCTCTAGCACTAGGCTAGGTGATGAACCGAAAGAGACGAGAATATCTCCGTAGAACCATTCTAAAAATATCAAGTTTTAAAAGTTTGACCCGAAAGGTAAAGCGGCCTTTTGCAGGCTAGTTTTCAGTGGTTTACGGTAATCGTTAGGGGCAAACATTGAGGCCATTTGGGAGATGGCTTGGTGGACTAGTCGTTAGTGGTGAAAGGGTGGTGTTGCGGTCGTCCAATGGTGGCGTAATGGTGGTGCAAATGTGGCACTTGGGGCTGTTTTGTACCAAATCAAAACAAAAAAAAAGGAAATGCGTCGGTTTCGAAATGGCGGGACTGGGACTGCTTTGTTTCATTTTTTTTCTTTGATTATATATATATACACATACATATATATATATATACGTTTTGGTCCGATCAGAAGGAAAAGAAAGAGACGAGAGGTTCGGTTGATAGAAAAAAAAAGAAAGGAGAAAGAGTTAGGGTGATCGGTGAAGGTCATGGTGGTGGTGGTTGGTGTTGATGGTGGTAGCGGTTGATGATGGTGATGATAACGGTGGAGGTAGATGATGATGACGAAGGTGGTGGTTACGGTTGTTGAAGGGTGGCGGTGGTTGAGGTGGTGAGTTCGAAGGGAGTGTGGTGGCGTGGATTAGGGGTGGCAGCAGCGGCAGATGAGTGGCTGCCGGCGTCGGGTGGCGGTGGAGTTGTGGTCGGTCGCCGGCCAAGAGGGAGGATGAAGGAAGGGAGGTGTGTGTTTCCTTGGTGTTTGAGGGAGGGTTTTAAATGGGAGGTTGAGTGTGGGGTTGGGTAAAGAGAAATGAGTGTTTAAGTGTGTGCAGGAGGTTGAGTGTGAGAGATTTTCATCATATGGGGAAATCAAAGAAAGATCTAGTTTTTTTTTTTTTTTTTTTTTTTTTTTTAACTAAGGTTAGGTTTAGTTTTTAACCATAGTTTAGGTAGTGTAGTTAGGAGGTTTAGGTGGTGTTAATTTTTATAAAAGTTAACAATTTTCCTAATTATTCTATAAAGTCTACCTATAAATGTAATGTCTCCATAAAATAATTACTACAACGTTGGTGGAAACCGTTAATGGGTCGAAAATGTGGAGAACGGGTGTTGGGCCGGTACAGTTCGTGTCAGGCCGGTATGCGAGGCTTTCTCCGATTTTCACGCGGTTCGATTCCTTATTCAATAAAATTAGTCAGGAATATTATTTTTGAGGTTGAAAGTGTCGGGTGACCCGTTGGGCTTTATTTTTGGGCTCGGTTCGTTTGTTTCGCGGTGTTGGGCCGGACTGGGCCCAATTTGGCATACGGGTGAATCACACCGAATCGTTCTGGCGTTCTGATCGAGTTGAGTTTCTAAATTATTTACGAGACTTATATATTGATAAACAATTATTGTTTTAGTCGTAAATTTAATTATTTAGAAGTTTTGTCTTTTATTTATTTTATTTGCTCGCGAACCGCGTTCGGAAAATAAATAATTTTTAAAATTGTTTCAAGCTCAAATATTTTACGTAGTCAAAACTAACTAAAGTTTTATTAAAATATTCACTTAAAGTGCTCGTCAGGTGTCGGTATGATGTCCTACGACACCGTTTCAAGAAAAAAATACAAAAAGTCATTTTATATTTTATTTTTCTTAGTATTAAAATTCCACCAAACACATGGTTGAGTTTCCTTTTTGTTACGGGTATGTTTTTCCAGTACAAACGTGAGAATTGTCAAAGTTGGACGTTTACGTGCATAGTGTTACTAATATTACTATTAAATCAAGTCATGCACATGTATATACGTACATATATATAGTCAAAGTATAGGTTTGACCTTGTATTTTCTGACGGGTTGTCACATTGTCCCCCTAATTCCGATTGATGGCTCTGCATCGGTGGACAACTTAAAGCTAATTTTGTCTGTTCTGATTCTCGCTTACCCAGATGATAGTTTTGTCATTGACAAGGATGTCAACGATCCATGTCGTTGGGAGTGCGACTCTGATTCCATCTTTGGATCTTGTGATCCTTGATTGTTACGACTCTCTAACGAAGTGGAGTTGATAGAACATCCAGGATACTTCGTCAACAAGATGAATATTAGACGCATAGATGAAAGAGGTTTTGAGTTGACATATATGGATAAGTCGTGATTGCTCATGAATGGGCTTTACCAGGATTTTCATGTAGTTCATATTACAATTATGTGTGCACCCACAATTATGATTTGCCTTACATGACCAGCCTAGGCGTTGCTCATATTTGAGTTTTCAGTTTTTGTTGGAATATGCAATGTGTCAGGGACAAAATGGCTCATGGAAAAGTTTAGATTGATTAGCTATCAGACGAAATCTTCCTTGATTCCCGGGAGTTCTAATGATAATAATGATGGAAATGCGGTTCGGCTCCAGTTTATTGGTTTAAGATCTTGATATGTTCTGAACAAGATGGGGTTTGTAGGCCACTGGTCCAATCAGATCTAGGATTCCGAGGGACCAATGTAACGAGGATTAAGCATTTCTTGCTTTCTAGGCCTACCAACCTCTGTCTGAGAAAGAATCCATTCTAAGGTTTTGAACCCTCTTATAGATTCTAATGGCTCGCATCGAGCGGTAACATAGGTTCTCCTAGTGATTACCTGCAACTTTCAAAAGGTTCTGAAAATTTGGAAAGGTCTTCTTAGTAGTTTCATGAACTATCTCTGGACTAGTCAGTTGGTTGTCACCGACTTCGGTCAAGCAAAAGGGGCGAACGACACTTTCTTCCATACGAGGCTTTGAAAGGGGTGTGGCTTGAATACTCGAGCGCTAATTATTGTTATATGGAAACTTGGCGAGTGGAAAATGGTTGTCTCAACCATTACCAAGGTTTGTCTTGCGTGATGACAATCTGTCACATAACCACACAACGTACCCTCGTAAGGTCTGAATCAGTATAATTCCTCTATACTTTCATACATCTTGTAGGATCCCTGGTAACTAGAATATCTAGTCTTGTGTGCTTTATTTAAGACCAATCTCTTATCGTTTTAAGGTTCGACACTCAAGGTCTAACCACAAAGGATTAGGCTCCATTTGGTTTCTTTACCAATTGCCTTTCCATTCCATGAAGGCATTCTTCTTGTTTGAATTCTTTCTTCAGAGCTTCGAGTTTAGCTTCAGGGACTTGCGATGTGAGACTAGCATGTATGGTCATGGCTAGGGATCGAACTCGAAGAGGCTTAACACACTTCTTTCTACTCAGTGCATTCACTACAATGTTAGCTTTGCCAAGATGATAAAGATTCTCGCCATCGTAGTTATTGAGAAGCTCAATCCATTGGCATTTTCTCTTAATCAATTCCTTCTGATTAAAGATATGTCGGTGACTCTTATGGTTAGTGAATATGATACACTTCGTTCCATATAAGTAGTGTTTCCAAATCTTTAGAGTTAACACAACAGTTCTAAGCTCTAGATCGTGGGTTGTATAATCCTTCTCATGATTCTTCAGTTGTTGAGAAGCATAGGCGATTACCTTCTCTCGCTCCATTAGCACGCATCCCAAACCTTGACGCGAAGCATCACTACAAAATCTTCGATTCCGTTAGGTAAGGATAGGATTTGGCGCGTTGCAAAGTTTTTGCTTCCACAACTGGAAGGATCCTTCAGTCTTGGCATCCCAAATAAACTTCTTAACTTTCTAAGTTAAGGTGGTCAGAGGCTAGGTTGTCTTTGAGAACTTCTCAATGAATCGGTGATAATAGCCAGCGAGACCTAAGAATTATCGAATCTCTGATGGAGTCGTGGGTGTACTCCAATTCTCGACAGGTTTAACTTTAAATAGATTAACATGAATACGTTTATCGTTGATCACATGTCGCAAGAAATGGACCTCGCGAATCTAAAAGTCGCATTTGGAAAAAATTTCGCGTACAATTCTTCTTTCTTCAGCAAGTCCAGGATAAGTCTCAGATGTTGTTCGTGTTCTTTTTTACTACGAGAGTATATTAGAATGTAATTGATAAACACGATAACAAAGTTATTTGAATAAGGTTTGCACACGCGTTTCATTAGATCCGTGAACACTGCTAGTGTGATGGTCAAACCGAATGGCAAAACGAGGAACTCGTAATGGTCATGGCATGTTCTGAACGTTGTCTTTGAAACATCTTCATCTCTGGCTCGGAAATTGTGGTAACCGTATCTCAGTTCAGTCCTGGAGTAGTAACTTGATCCTTGAAGCTGATCGAGTAAGTCGTCGATCCCCGGGTGCGTATAGTGGTTCGGACAATGCACAGGAGCACTCCAAGGAGAGTGACTTGGCCGGATAAAACCTTATCTAACAACTCTTGTAGTTGTTAAGATAACTCTTGTACTTCGAACGGTGCAAGGAGGTAAGGGGATCTGGCAACGAGGGCGGCTCCACGTGTAAAGTCGATGCGAAATTTTACTTGCTGAGGCAGTGGCAAGCCAGGTAAGTCTTTAGGAAAGACTTCTGTGATTTCACAGACCGCTAGGATGTCTTCAATACGCTTCTTCCTTGGCTTCTTCTTCGCGACGTGAGCCGGAATGGCATGACATCCTTTGCGAAGAAATGTTCGAGCTTTTAGGCGAGATATGATATTGAGCTGGTTTTCACTCCTTTCGCTTTGCACGTTAAATGTGTCACCGTTTGTGAATGGCATTCTAACTATCTTCTCGTGACAAACGATTTCTGCATGGTTCTTTGATAACCAATTCATCCTAATGACAACATCAGAACTTCCTAATTCGACAGACATTAGATCAATGTCGAACGTATGCTCCAAAAGTTCAATTGAACATCCTTTATAAACTTCTCTAGTTTCTATCACCATTCACTAACTCTATGGTAAGCTCAGTGTCTAAGGTAACAGGGGCGATTTCAAGTAACTAACTAAAATCGATAGACACGAAGCTTCTATTGGCACCATTATTGAATAGAACATAATCATAATGGTTATTAATTAGAAACTTTCCCGTCACCGTGTGAGGGTCACAGCGGGTATTAACAAAATTGGTGACAAATGCTTTTCCTTTTGCCTGGTTGGGAGTTTGGTTCTTTAGCTTGGGCAATCTTGCACGATGTGTCCTTTAGCTTCGTAATGCTCTCAATAGATGTTCCTACAATCCAGGGAGTGGTGAAGGTTGCACACGTTACATAAAGGTAGGTTACTGTAGTAACCAGTTCTTTCTATGCTTGTGAACACGTGTAGTGGCAACAGTGACCTTCATTGGCTCCGGATCCTTCTTGGGAACCTTCTCTGAATTCTTCTCAGGCTTCCAAAAAGCTACGCTTTATCTTATTATTCGGGTCTTTGCTTGATGAGGGGGCAACACTGACATTTGCAGGTTTAGCTTCAGGATTCTTTTTGGCAAAAGTCACACCTTTATGTGTGGCTTGATAAACCAGATTATGTGCCGGGCGCACAACACTTTGAAAAGTGGTTGGGTTTGATTCCAGAATACTTCCTTGAGTATGGGGTGCAAGACCCCGGATATACCTTCTTGTACAGGGGAGTGACCATGGTTTGAACAAAGATGAGCGAGTTCTCGAAATCGCTCAGTGTAGCCAGCGATATCGGCACCATTCATAGTCAAACTCCAGAGCTTAGCTTCCAACTTCTGAAGCTCTTCCCTTGGGCAGTATTTGTCATGTGAAAGTTGCTTGAGTTCGTCATAAGTCACGATGTAGGCTAAGTCGGTTCCTATGGAGTCGGTGTGGGAGTTCTACCATGCGAGCGCACATTCGGTGAATGTGCAGGTAGTGTACTTAGCCATGTAGCCTTTGGGGCAGTTGCTTATGGGAAATACTGAATCCATCTGATTAGTCCAATGGCACCTGATAACGGCTTGTCAGACCGTCACAAATCCCCAACTATATTGATTTTGTAGTAGTGGAAGTTAGGGTTATCGAACCTAGGGAATATGTGGAAATTGACTAATTGATTAAGCTAACTACTGATTGAATTAACTAAAACTATTGATTAACCTAAATTTACCTAAGTTGCCTCTTGGCTGTTTTTGATTTGTTGGGGTGAATTAACTAAAAATTAACTAACTTGAACAAACAAATTACTTAAACTATCAAATGTGGGAAAACTAACCACTTTTGGATCCTGGTTGGCTACCGATCTAGGCAAAACCTAATTAATTACTAGTGACACATAGACATGCCCCCCAATTGCCTACGTGACCTAATACCTTAAATTTCTAATGGGCTGCTTAGTTCCTACCGCAAGAAAGTGCTAGATCATGACAGTGGACCATTAAAACCCTAATGTACTAGTTAGTTTAAACAAATTCAGCATGCGGGTGCTCAATGGTTGTAAGGATTCCGGAACAACTAGTAACTAATTGGTTAGGAATAGAACGATTTTACCAACCAATCACCAAAAGCAGTTAGAGGTGATTAGCCGGACATGGCTAATGAAACAAACATGATTATGAATGAAAATTGCATTAAAAAACTGTACCGAATGTTTAGAATTCTTCAAAGTCTCCAAAACAATGGTGAAAAGTCGGAACCCTAATGCTCTGGTCGCACAAGAAGGAGAAGAATGAAAAATAACTTAACAAACAAGTTTAAATAGTAAACCCTAATTTTTCTTCTGTCGATTGATTTGGGGCGTACCGCCCCAAACTGCTAGATCCTGGGCGTACCGCCCCAAATGTATAATCGACTGCCTTTTCTTCAAATCACGGGCGTACCGCCCTACTTTCTTCACTTCTAGGCGTACCGCCCCAGAATGTACTTCAGGAACTTTTCTTCAATTTCTTCTTGTTCTTCACTCGTTTCTCAACCTCTGTACCAATCAGCTTCAGGTTCCTTCGTAACAGCTCAGATTTCACATGTTTAGCTCCTGGTACCTCAGAACACAAAAACTGTGTAAATGCAATGTAATCCAACCGTTATCATAAATAAAAATGATTTGTAATAGCAATAACGACGGTACACTGTACTAACATCACATCCCCACACTTGACTTTTTCCGTCTCGGAAAAACTGCCATGGAATCATAACTGGAAAATCAATTTCAAAATCATTCAACTTTTTTATATAGCAACCAATTCAATTCCACATTCCAAAATGTAATCATATATACTAATCGTAATTGTCGGTATTTCTGTTCGACTAAACCCAACCACTGATCTTTGAGCCCCCAAAGTGTTTATATAAATTACGAAATCATTTGTATCAAGCTCCCTATGTGTCCAACATTCAGAAGGCTCTAGCTCAATCTACTCCCGACTCAAATTCGGTCAAAGCAAAGGGTAATAAATATGAAATACTTAAATTTTCCCCAGCGTCCTTAAACCAGATACTTATATATCCCAAGAATGATGGATTTGAATGGATAAGTGAAGTTGCTGAGCATTTATTTGTCTACTATTGCTTTTTCATATTCTTTTCTTTTTCTCTCTCTTTTTTTCTTTTTTTTTCTATAGTTGGTTAATTTTAACTATACTTACCAACGGACATCATCAGAGGTACTTTTCGCAAGATGCTATCCCCGAAACATACATGAGTATTTTGCCCGCGAGATCCAGAACATCATCAGAGGCACTTACCACGGGATACTATCCTTAGTTCGTACGTGAGTATTTTGTCCCTTCACTCTAATTTATTAACCAATTTATTACTTAATATGCTCAAAAGATGGAAAGATGGGGCGCCGTTATTTCTCGGATTTGCTTTCGCAAAAAGATCATAACGTGCCAGGCATTCTGAGGATATATAAGTCTCTAATCTAAAAAGGTCTTTTTCCTCCTAATCATTAGTTTCAATCTCACTCTAACTCCTAAAATGGGAACCCACTAGCAAACTAATTTAATTACATATTTATACAAAAATAAACACCAAGGAATAATTAAGCTTTACTAAATCAGCTGGGCCTACCGACACATCACAAATTAGATATATTTTCCATTCTCACTTTTTCTACCACTTATCCCTTTTCTTCTTTATTTTTACTTTTATTCTGAAAAATTGACTCCCAATTGTACTATCATTTTCCATGTATCGGCAACTTTTCAAAAAACAGATTTGACTCAAAACACTCAAACTAAAAATGACTGAAAAAATGAAAAATCTTTTTGGATTTTTGTATTTTTTACTTTGTTTCTCTTTTTTTTTTCAAAATAAACACAACTACCTAAAAATTCAAAAACTACTAAAAACTGACGTCCTGTCCCCCTCCCCACACTTAAGATCGACATTGCCCTCAATGTGATAGGAAACACGCACATACGAATATACAAACACGAACGATAAAATAAAAGAAGAAATAAAATAAAATGCAACAATAAATAAAAAGAACAATAAATAAATAAAAAGTCACAAGTTGGAGCAGACTCCCTTGATAACACTGTGAAAACTCCTCGGAAGTCGTGCCAACACCCTGTCGTAACAGATCGTGAATTCCAGAAATCGGATGGAAGAAGTAATGCGGGAATTTCACATCTCACTCATGGTGCTATCAAGAAACAGAAACATCATACAAGATATATACAGAGCAAAATAAATCACAACCACCCCAACCGGTTACCCCATACAGTATCCCCAGGTATAGTATAGTATAATATCATACAGACCATGATCACTGAAAACAAAATAACCAAAAAGTATAGGGTAAAAGAAACAAAACCGGTCAGCAATGGCAGTGAAATCAGCATCATAGTATCCTACTCCTCGTCATCTCCAGCATCATCTCCACCAGCTCCACTAGCACCTGCATCAGGATCCCCCTCAGCATCCATACCATCATCATCTCCAGCACCCTCATCATCACCACCCGCATCATCCTCATGCTCCTGAAAGAAATCAGGGATATCCATGCCCTGCTGTAACATCATATAACGCATAGCCCGCTCGACCCTCTCAAAACACACATCAACATAATCCAGGACTGTCTCCTGGACCATCTCTAGTATCACCTGGTCATCCCTCGGCTGCCTCTCCGGTCTCTGCCTCAATGGCCTCTCAACCTGATGTAAAATCCTACGGCGCCTCGCGGCCCTAGCAGCCGCATCACCCTGCACAACCACATCCCTAACGGCCTCCCACTGTGGGGGATCAGTCATAGTAACCATCGATGCCAACCGCATATCCCCAAGCTCATAATGCGAAGTCTCAGCCCCAATCGTCAAATGTGTCTCCAAATACCTACCAGCATCAAACACTCCCAATCTCCTCGCTAACCTAGTCACATAGGGCCCCATACTCAAATGAACACCCTTCCCCGATGTCCTCCTCCTAGCAAATGAAGAAATCAAAATACCCGCAATGTTGAGGTCATGTCCCTCAACAATCGAACGCAAAACTGCCAAATCCAGCTTCGTGCACTTCTCGACGCCAGACCGACGGCCGAGAATAGTACACGCGACAATCCTGTGTAAATATCTGATCACTGGATCCCTAATCTGCGACTCTATCACACTATCAAAATAAGGAACCGCCCCAATCGTATCCCAGAACGCTGCAAGCTGCAAATCAGTAACCCCCTGTGGGTGTGCTCGGCTAAAGATCCCTCTCGGCATAGCAGCAAACGCCGGTGCCTCAACCTCTTCCTGAGTGTATAAACCAGACAAGACCGCGAACTCCGGAATACTCATGTGATGAGTCCGACGGCCTAAAGCAAAAGATAGGGCGTTCCCGTCTCCAAACCTCCCCGGACCCACCTGAAATGTCGATAAGAACTCCACAGTTAGCTCCACGTACTGGTGGTCATCCGGAGTCAACGCCCTCCTCCATCTATCAGTCACTAACCCTCTAATCCTCTCAAGCTGCCCTATCTGCGCCAGCAAACCCCAGTCAATCGTCCGGTGATGCAGCAGTGGCATCACCACAAATCTCCTCATCTGCCTCTCCTCATGCGACCCATGCTCGAACTTCAGCAACGAGTGGTGCTGATGGTTCCTCCTCGTGACCGACGGTGCTGGAATATCCGCCTCAGGTAAAATCTCCGGTCCCCAGTAGCCGATAATCCTCCTCCTGATTGGAGGAACCGGAACAGCAGCATCCGGCTCTCCCCGTCTCCTCCTCTTGGGACCTCGCGTCCCGGAACTAGACCCCTGTTGGTTCGACATCCTGATTCACACAAGTTAGCACAAGAACAACAATAATGATAATAATCGGGCCTTCCTGCAATTGATAATAATCTGCACTGTGGTCCGAATACACTGTCACCTTGCTTCCCCAGATGTAGGACCTGAACTTATCAAGAGCAAACACAACTACAAGTAATTCCTTTTCAGTGGTAGTATAATTCAATTGAGCCCCATCTAAGGTCTTACTTGCATAATAAATCACTACCGGTTTCTTATCTACCGGTTGACCCAAAACCGCCCTAACAGCAAAATCAGATGCATCACACATAATTTCAAAAGGCGTGGACCAATCGGGTGCTTGCAACACTGGTGCCTCAATTAATTTGTTTTTCAAAGTGTTAAAAGAATTTAGACACTCATCATTAAAATCAAAAATTTCATCTTTTAACAACAGTTTGCAAAGAGGTTTAGTTATTTTGCTAAAATCTTTGATAAATCTCCTATAGAAACCGGCATGTCCCAAAAACGCCCTTACACCCTTAACATTCGTGGGAGGAGGAAAAGTTGAAATTACTTTAATTTTCGCCCTATGAATCTCAATCCCACGACTTGACACCACGTGTCCCAACACGATACCCTCTTGAACCATAAAATGGCTCTTTTCCCAACTTAACACTAGATTAGTTTCTATGCAACGCTCTAAAACTCGTGTTAATCGGTTCAAACATGACTCAAACGACGTACCAAAAATCGAAAAGTCGTCCATAAAAATTTCAAGTGAATCCCCGATCATATCAGAAAAAATAGCCATCATGCATCTTTGAAAAATGGCCGGGGCATTACACAAACCGAATGGCATCCTCCGGAAAGCAAAGGTGCCATAAGGACATGTAAAATTGGTCTATTGTTGGTCATCGGGGTGAATGGCAATTTAGTTGTACCCCGAATAACCGTCTAGAAAACAATAAAACTTTTGACCGGACAAGTTTTCAATTATTTGGTCAATGAAAGGTAGAGGAAAATGGTCCTTGGAAGTCGCGGAATTTAACTTCCTATAATCAATGCAAATTCGCCACCCGGTTACCGGTCGGGTGGCTATTTCCTCACCTTTCTCGTTCCTAACAATTTGAATTCTTGCTTTCTTAGGAACGGTTTGAGTTGGACTTACCCATGTGCTATCAGAGATAGGATAGATAATACCTGCATCGACCCATTTAAGTACATCCTTCTTGACTACCTCTCGCATGTTTGGATTAAGCCTCCTTTGCGCATCTCTTGCGGGCTTTGCTCCTTCCTCAGTAATGATCTTGTGCATGACTATGGATGGACTTATTTCCTTCAAATCTGCAATGGTCCATCCAATAGCCGCCCGATGCTTCACCAACACCTTCATCAACTCCTCCTCTTGCTCCTTGGTCAAACCTGCAGAAATAATGACAGGAAGAGTGTTATTTTCTCCAACAAAAATATATTTCAAATGTTTAGGAAGTTCTTTAAGTTCTAGAGAAGGTGGTGATTCTAGCGACGGCTTCAATTGTGAATCAATATGCTCCGATAAGCTCTCCACTTGAATAGACCATGGTGGTCTTTGATCTCTCACAACCATCAACTCTTGGCTCTCGTCTTCTGCTTCCATCTCCTTGACCATATCCGCATATCCCCTGCCAAACAAAGAAAACTCCTCGGGGGTCCCATCCTCCTCATTAAAAGGAAAAAATGGAGGCATAAAACCATCAACAATTTCAGCCCGAAAGCATTCATCGTCATCCCGAGGGTTAGTCACATTCCCAAAAACACTTAACCGAATTTTACGGTTCCCAAAAGTCATATCAACGGTACCCGACCTACAATCAATTTGTGAATGACTAGTAGCTAGAAAAGGTCGACCCCAAAATTACTGTTGGTTGAGCGGTTTTTTCAACTAAAACATAATCGAGAACCAAAAAGTCAACCGGATAAAAAAATTCATTTACTTTGACAATCACATCCGACAAAATTCCCTAGGGAAGCTTAGGGATCAAATCGGCCAAAATCACCGTATTGCCGGCTTTTTCAAAGGTCCAAAATCGTACTGATCGTACAAGCTCCCCGGTAATATACTCACACTCGCTCCAAGATCCAAAAGGGCACGGGTCATTTGAAAGTCACCAACTTGAATTGAAATTATTGGTGCCCCCGGATCCTGGAGTTTCTTGGGCAAAATTCCTGAAATTATGGCACTCACATCCGCATTTGCATCAAGCTGTTTCGAAATTTTGAAATTCCGCTTTTGAGTGCACATGTCTTTCAAGTACTTTGCATAAGCCGGAATTTTCTTAATTGCATCTAAAAGGGGAAGATTGATTTTAACTTGTTTAAAAATATCCCACATCTCATCTTGTTGTGGGCCCCGTTTAGATGTTGTTTTCTGATTAGGTTCAATTAAAGCTTTTGGAAAAGGTACTGACTTTTTCTGTTCAACCACTTCACTATCTATCACCCTATTATCAGATTCATTAAAAGTTACCTTTTTTAAGTTCCTAGGGTTACTAGACTCGGTTGCAACTGACTTTGGGCTGTTTGGTCGGTTTCCGACTCACTTTCATTGTCACTTACCCAATCCTCCACCACCCCACCAACTTGCGGTGGAGGTGTCCCCACTTTATTATCTACAGACTTACTTGATCGTAAAGTGGTGATCTTGTTGAGTGGCACATGTCGCATGTTCTTCGAGCTGGAAGGTTGGCAACTTTCCGGGATCCCGCTTTGATGACTCGGCCGCCAATTAGCCCAACTGCTTCTGAAACGCTCCCATTTTCTTTTCTTGGAGCTCGAACTTCCGATCAAATCCTTGAACTTTATCGGTTAACGAGTTCATCTTCTCAAGCATCATGGCCATTTGAGTTTGCATGACTTGCATAGGATCCTCCTGCTTTGGCTGGCTTGGTTGGTAATTCCGTTGGGTCGGATTTCCACCTTGAGTGTAGGTATTCCGTTGGTAGCCCCCTTGATTGTACCCGGATGTCCGGCCTTGATATTGCGTTGACACTCCACCCTGCACATTAGAACCTTGAAAGTCAGGATTCAATTGATTACTAGCATTACCATACCTGAACATTGGGTGGTTTCGAAGACTGGGATGGTAGGTGTTAGAGTTCGTGGCTCCTTGCACGTAGTTGACATCTTCACTTTGTTACGCCCCGATGGAACATGAATCAACAAGATGGCCCAACTCGCCACAACTAGTTGTAACATCCCAAATAATTTTTTTAATAGTTAAATCTTCCCGTTAACGTCTAGTCAACTAAAATCATTTTTGCAGTAAAAATTTCCCTAAGTATTAGTAAGAATTACGTTTATTTGTAAATAGGGGGTTCTATGTGTAAATTGGTACTTTGGTTAAATTTTAACCAACTAGCTTAAAGGCAGGGACCAGAACTGTAATAAGCCCAAACTAAAATAAACAAAAGAAGGGAAGAGGGAGGGGAGGTCGCAGATGCGACCTGCACATCGATCCCCACCTCTCTTCTCTTTCTAAATCAGAAATTCTGCAACTTGGGAGCTAGAGCTCGATTTTGGTGTATAAAATCAAGAAATTAGGGTGTTTCCTAGCCCTAAACTCATATTTGGAACAAGTAAGTAAAACCCCCAATTTGTTGCATGTCTAGCTCGCGAAATTAGGGTCCCAAAACTGTGAAATTGTTGTTGTTATGTGGATCCTATGGTGTTAGGAACTATATTTATGGCAAGATTTGCTAGTTTGGTAAAGATTTGGTGAAATAGTCACCAATTACTTACACTTGATCATGCATGGTAGATGACTACTTAAGCTAGTCATGAATATTAGTTCAATTGATGGAATTCTTGCATAAATATGTTGTTAATTGATAAATTTGGTTAACTGACGATGGGTTGGAAGTGAATTCCACAAGCTCCATGTTAAAGGGATACTTGAAGGTTCAAGGGATTGGGTTATATATATGCAAACTTGTATGCACACAAGGTGTTTGATAAAATGCCTAAAAGAGTCAAAATGTGGTAAATGCAACCAATTTGCTAGTATTGAGATTGAATGATCATAGGGAACTATAGGTTCACAAATTGGACCAACTTGATGAAAATATGATCATTGGTTAACATGATAAATGTATGCCTTATTGATATTGTGGTGCTTATGAAATCATGAAACTTGATGCAAAAGTTGATAGAATGTTTGATTGTCATCTATGTGCAATTGTGTATATGTAGCATAGAAACCATTTTATTGAAAATGTGGTAAAAGTGCTACTATGATAAAGGTCCTAACATTGTTGGCGACCCATTAGGCAATCAAGGTGATCAAGGAAGTAACTCCGGTGTTGGTGGAAGCGGAGGGTCAAGCTCTAAAGGTAACATCGATATTGTTACAAGTATTAGTTATGAAAAGTGTAATTTCATACATATAGTATAAACCATGTGTACCATGTATATGGGTGACGAATGGTTCTAGGAACCGTGAAGCCCAATGCCAAAAGGGTTACCCAATGGCTAAAGCTGGACCATAGAAAAGATTCGGACGAATCGTATAAAGAATGAAAGTTACAAGGGCTGGAAAGGGGCTTAAAGAGCCTAGGCCAAGTAACAAGAGAAAAGGAATAATAAATTGTGGAAGAGCCATAGATTCCAAGACTTATATGTGGTCAAGCTAGACATTGGGGTAAACCAAAGGCAAGGACCCGTCTTAACGGGTCAAATAAGAAACACAAGTCGTTTGGATATCCACTAAGGTGATTAGGTGAACCAATGTCGAATAGAATGAAATTATTCGAATTGGGTCAAAAACTTAAGTGAAATGAGTAACGTGTAAAGCTAGACTCACAATGGAAGCATATAGCTAATTGTGGGTATTCATATGAATATTATGAGACCATATTAGTTTCATGATGTTCTTAGTTGTAATTCGTATGTTGTGGGTATTCATATGAATATTATGAGACCCATTTCCTCTAGGCGATACGCCTAGGAACTCACTAATTGAAGGTGAGCATTCATATGAATATTATGGGTATTCATATGAATATTATGAGACCATATTGGTTTCATGATGTTCTTAGTTGTAATTCGTATGTTGTGGGTATTCATATGAATATTATGAGACCCATTTCCTCTAGGCGATACGCCTAGGAACTCACTAATTGAAAGTGAGTATTCATATGAATATTATGGGTATTCATATGAATATACTGAGACCCATTTCCTCTAGGCGATACGCCTACGAACTCACTAATTGAAAGTGAGTATTCATATGAATATTATGGGAATTCATATGAATATTCTGATTATGTGGTTTTTTTCTTCATTGTCATTTGTAGAGTATACTTGTTATGCACTAGAAACTCACTAATTGAAAGTGAGTATGTGCAGGTAAGGCGAAAGCTTGAAGGACGCTCATCAAGACTCCAAGGAACCAATCACGTGAAGAATCAATTATCCGTTTCGTATTTTGAGTCTATAAGACTTGAAACAATGTTTAAACATGTGAATGTCAAACTAGAGATAGTGTTTTTGTAAAAGTTTAGTCACCCTTGTGGCATTTTGTGGTTAGCAAATCTCTTGTTTTGTAAAGAAATTTTCTGGGACCTATTATTGATGAAGTAAAGGTTATTGTTTGGCATCAAATTGTATACGAGCGTTACAGTTTGGTATCAGAGCCATGGTTTGAGAGAGTTAAGTACTCGGGGAGTACTTGAACTCAAACCTTGAGCTCAAGGGAACGGGAAAAGTGATCGGTTCAAGCTTGTTGAAGCGTCCGGGCAAGTTACATAACCTTCAACTGAATATTGAAAATTGCATGTAAGACGAATGAATGTTCCTATATGCCTGTAAAGGCAGAGTTATTAGCTATCACTCGGGAAACGCACGGAGAGGTGTATTCACACCTGAACTGGGAAGTGCGTGAGTGAAGTGTCCCAGGTAGAAGCGGGTAATGCTAAGGCTAGAAACCTCGTATAAACCTGGGGGGGGGGGGGGAGATATTGGCTATGACCAATATAATATATGTACGAGTAAAGTGTCCCAGGTAGAAGCGGGGTAATGCTAAGGCTAGAAACCTCGTATCAACCTGTGGGAACGGGATATCGGCTATGACCGATATAATGTATAAAAACCTTGCTGCGGTAAGGTAAATAAAAGCTGTTAAGCTAATGAAAAAAAAACCTTGTTCTGCAGATCAATGGACCTTGATGGCGGTGATCTTGCAGAGGAGCAGAGACAACGGGCCTTGAAGACCCAAATCTCTAAAGAAGTGGGAAATGCCATTCAGGCAGCTATTCCCGAGTATGTACATAAGTTCCAGGAGGATCTATTGAGCACCTTGAACGAGAAGTTCGAGGAATTGAAGAATGCCCTCCTGAATAAAGGGGAGGCAAGTACGCCAAAGAAGAAGGGGAGTTCCCTTAAAAACTTTATGGCGTGTAAACCCCCGCAATACACGGGTGATCCCGACCCAATAGCTAGTCACCGATGGGTGACCAATGTGGAGGGGGTAATAAAAAGAAGCCATTGTGAGGTTGCGGATCAAGTTATCTTTGCAACGGGTCTACTAGTGGATCGGGCAAAAGATTGGTGGGACGCGAAAGTCCTAGAAAAAGGGCAGGCAGTGACAGATGCCCTAACTTGGGCAGAATTTAAAGATTTATTTCTTGAACATCACTGCCCACCCTCGGCGGTCAATGAATTGAAGCAAGAGTTCCTTAAGTTGGAGCAAGGGGAGACTCAAACCGTCGATGAAATCACCGGTATTTAACTAGATAGGGTAAAATTCTGCTCAGATGTGCTACCCACTGAAGGGGCACGGATGTTCTTCTACCGGAACATGTTGAAGGCAAAGATAAAGAATTTCATGCCTCTAGATCGGTTCACCACGGTGGAGCAAATGATTAACACCGCTCGGGCGCGAGAAAATGATACTAACCGGGAGGAAGCTCGGGAGGCAAGAAAACCTACCGCGGGAAATCCGAATACCCCTAAAAAGCCAAAGGTGGGTGACTCGTCCAAGAAAAAGGACACGAGAGGGGGCGGCTCAAAATGTAAAATTTGTGGAAAAGGGAACCCGGGGGAGTGCATATTCAAAGACCGCCCATGTTTAAAGTGTGGCAGAAAAGGCCACGTTATCTCCAATTGCCCGTCTGATGAACCGCGATGTTTCATTTGTTATCAGACGGGGCATAGAAAATTTGAATGTCCAAAACTCAAGAAGGAGGGAGCAAAAAGTGGGGCGAAAGTGGAAGTGCCGAAAGCTACGGGCTGGGCATTCCAACTAACGGCCGAAGAAGCCAAAACAGACCCCAATATGGTGATAGGTACATTTCTTGTTAATTCGATACCTGCACAAGTATTATTTGATACGGGAGCTAATAGATCATTTGTTTCGTATGATTTTATTAAGCATCCTTCGTTTATAATTAAAATAATTACATGTACCCCTAGAGGTAGAAATAGCTAATGACAAAAGTATTCTTGTTTTTGATGTATGTCGGGGATGCAAAATCTCCATCGATAACGAGGAGTACTTGATAGATCTCATTCCAATGGCGATGAGAGAATTCAAGGTGGTGGTGGGGATGGATTGGCTATCCCGCAACCACGCAAAGGTCATTTGTGACCGGAAGGCGATAGCGATATCTTCGCCAATGGGGAGCAAAGTCACCATTCATGGTGAGAAACAAAATGTTCCAATTATATGCTCGATGATGGAAGCTAGGAAGCTTATGTTGAACGGGTGCCAAACCTATTTGGCCATGGTGGCGGATACTAGAATTCAAAGTCCCACAATAGATGACTTACCCGTGGTGCAGGAATTCAAGGATGTATTTCCGGATGATTTACCGGGGTTACCACCCGATCGAGAGGTGGAGTTTAAAATTGACTTAGTGCCAAATGTTAAGCCGGTGGCTAAAGCTCCGTATAGGTTGGCACCGGCAGAACTACAAGAATTGAAGACCCAAATCCAGGAGTTGTTGGATAAAGGGTTCATTCGTCCGAGTGTCTCTCCGTGGGGAGCACCGGTGTTGTTTGTGAAAAAGAAGGACGGTAGCATGCGGATGTGCATAGACTACCGGGAGTTAAACAAACTCACGGTGAAGAATAAGTACCCATTGCCCAGAATTGATGACTTATTTCATCAACTTCAAGGGGCAAAATGGTTCTCGAAGATAGACCTACGTTTAGGGTACCATCAACTGAAAGTGAAAGAGGAAGATGTTCCCAAAACGGCCTTCAGAACAAGATACGGCCATTATGAATTTTTAGTGATGTCCTTTGGGCTCACTAATGCACCCGCGGCCTTCATGGATCTCATGAATCGGGTGTGTAAGCCGATGCTTGACAAATCGGTGATTGTGTTCATTGACAACATTCTCGTATACTCCCGAGACGAAGCGGAGCACGCTAAGCATTTACGGGAGGTACTAGATAGGTTAAGGGAGGAAAAGCTATATGCAAAATTCTCCAAGTGTGCCTTCTGGTTAAAGGAGGTGCAATTTCTAGGCCATGTCATTGGCGCCGAAGGGGTTATGGTAGATCCGGCAAAGATCGAAGCCGTCCTCAAATGGGAACTCCCGAAGAATCCGACGGAGGTGCGGAGTTTTCTAGGGTTAGCGGGCTACTATCGGAGATTTATTCAAGACTTCTCGAAGATAGCCCTACCTATGACTAAACTAACCCGAAGAGACACCAAGTTTGTGTGGGGTGAAGATCAAGAGAAGGCTTTTCAAAGCCTTAAGCAAAAGTTGACACAAGCACCGGTTTTAACCCTCCCGGAGGGAACGGAAGATATGGTGGTATACTCCGATGCGTCAAAATTGGGCCTTGGTTGTGTTTTAATGCAACGGGGCAAGGTGATTGCCTACGGTTCAAGGCAACTAAAGGTGACCGAGCAAAACTACCCAACTCATGATTTGGAGTTGGCGGCGGTGGTGTTCGCCTTAAAAATATGGCGACACTACCTTTATGGGGTGAAATGCACCATTTTCACCGACCATAAAAGCCTCAAGTATTTCTTTGACCAAAAAGAGTTGAATATGAGGCAAAGAAGGTGGCTCGAGACCATCAAGGATTATGATTGTGAAATCCACTATCACCCGGGCAAGGCCAATGTGGTAGCGGATGCCTTAGTCGAAAAGGGGATTACGCTCCTATAAAGGTGCGATCGATGAAATTGGTGGTGACATCCAATTTGATCACCAAAATCAAGAAAGCTCAAATGGAGGCTATAAAAAGTGAAAACCAAAAGAAAGAACGAATTGTGGGCTAAGTAAAAAACTTGGTAGAAGAAGAAAGTGGGCTTAGAACCCGATTCGGGAGAATTTGGGTTCCAAACACTTGTGAAGCAAAGAAATTGTTGCTTGACGAAGCTCACAAGTCGCGATACTCGATTCATCCGGGGGCGACAAACATGTACCATGACTTAAAACGTGACTATTGGTGGCCCGGCATGAAGCGATACATAGTTAAGTACATGGGAAAGTGTTTGACTTGCTCACAAGTCAAGGCGGAGCATCAAAAGCCTTATAGCAAGCTCCAACCATTAGAAATTCCCACATGGAAGTGGGAGCACGTTACAATGGATCTATTAACTAAATTACCAAAAACACCCAAGGGATACGATGCTATATGGGTGGTGGTTGATAGATTGACCAAAAGTGCTCATTTTATACCAATCAAGGAAACCTATTCCTCTGAAAGGATGGCAGATGTGTATATCAACGAGATAATATCACGCCATGGTGTCCCCGTATCAATTGTGTCCGACCGGGATACCCGGTTCACCTCCCAGTTTTGGAGGGAATTTCAAGACTGGTTGGGTACAAAACTTTTACTTAGTACCGCCTACCACCCGCAAACGGATGGACAAAGTGAGAGAACCATCCAAACACTTGAGGACATGTTGCGGGCATGTGCTATTGACTTTGGTGGGAATTGGGATCACTACCTTCCACTTGTTAAATTTTCCTACAATAATAGCTACCACTCGAGCATTGGGATGCCGCCTTATGAAATGCTATATGGTAGGAAATATCGAACACCCGTGTGTTGGGGTGAAGTGGGTCAACGAGAGCTAGCTAGTAAACAAGTGGTTAAACTAGCATCCGAAAAGCTCGACATGATAAGGGCTCGTTTGAAAGCGGCCTAAGATAGACAAAAGTCCTATGCGGACAAGAGACGAAGGCCTATTGAATTCAAAAGGGGGGACATGGTCTTGTTGAAAGTGTCCCCATGGAAGGGTGTAATCCGTTTCCGAAAGCGGGGTAAACTAAGTCCTAGGTTTATTGGACCTTTCAAAATATTGGCCCGAGTGGGTGATAATGCTTATCAATTGGAATTACCGGAAGAATTGAGCGGAATCCACAACACATTCCATGTGTCCAATCTACGAAAGTGCTTGGCGGATGAAAGCGCTTTCGTGCCTCTAGATGATTTGGTTGTGGATAAGAAGCTTAACTATGTAGAAAGGCCTATTGCGATTCTTGATCGCAAGGTGAAGAAGCTACGAAACAAAGAAATGAACCAAGTGTTGGTTCAATGGGAGCATAGAAAAGGCTCCGATTTGACGTAGGAGACCGAGGATGAAATGCAACGCTACTACCCTCATTTATTCGGTACGTAAATCGTTTCGGGGACGAAACCCCTTTAAGGGGGGTGGAGTTGTAACATCCCAATTTTTTTTAATAGTTAAATCTTCTCGTTAACGTCTAGTCAACTAAAATCATTTTCGCAGTAAAAATTTCCAAAAGTATTAGTAAGAATTACTTTTATTTGTAAATAGGGGGTTCTATGTGTAAATTTGTACTTTGGTTAAATTATAACCAACTAGCTTAAAGGGAGGGACCAGAATTGTAATAAGCCCAAACTAAAATAAACAAAAGAAGGGAAGAGGGAGGGGAGGTCGCAGATGCGACCTGCACATCGATCCCCACCTTTTTTCTCCTTCTAAATCAGAAATTCTGCAACTTGGGAGCTAGAGCTGCGATTTTGGTGTATAAAATCAAGAAAGTAGGGTGTTTCCTAGCCCTAAACTCATATTTGGAACAAGTAAAACCCCCAATTTGTTGCATGTCTAGCTTGCGAAATTAGGGTCCCAAAACTGTGAAATTGTTGTTGTTATGTGGATCCTATGGTGTTAGGAACTATATTTATGGCATGATTTGCTAGTTTGGTGAAGATCCGGTGAAATAGTCACCAATTACTTACACTTGATCATGCATGGTAGATGACTACTTAAGCTAGTCATGAATATTAGTTCAATTGATGGAATTCTTGCATAAATATGTTGTTAATTGATAAATTTGGTTAATTGACGATGGGTTGGAAGTGAATCCCACAAGCTCCATGTTAAAGGGATACTTGAAGGTTCAAGGGATTGGGTTATATGTGTGCAAACTTGTATGCACACAAGGTGTTTGATAAAATGCCTAAAAGAGTCAAAATGTGGTAAATGCAACCAATTTGCTAGTATTGAGGTTGAATGATCATAGGGAACTATAGGTTCACAAATTGGACCAACTTGATGAAAATATGATCATTGGTTAACATGATAAATGTATGCCTTATTGAAATTGTGGTGCTTATGAAATCATGAAACTTGATGCAAAAGTTGATAGAATGTTTGATTGTCATCTATGTGCAATTGTGTATATGTAGCATAGAAACCATTTTATTGAAAATGTGGTAAAAGTGCTACTATGATAAAGGTCCTAACATTGTTGGCGACCCATTAGGCAATCAAGGAAGTAACTCCGGCGTTGGTGGAAGCAGAGGGTCAAGCTCTAAAGGTAACATCGTTATTGTTACAAGTATTAGTTATGAAAAGTGTAATTTCATACATATAGTATAAACCATGTGTACCATGTATATGGGTGACGAATGGTTCTAGGAACCGTGAAGCCCAATGCCAAAAGGGTTACCCAATGGCTAAAGTTGGACCATAGAAAAGACTCGGACGAATCGTATAAAGAATGAAAGTTACAAGGGCCGGAAAGGGGCTTAAAGAGCCTAGGCCAAGTAACAAGAGAAAAGGAATAATAAATGGTGGAAGAGCCATAAATTCCAAGACTTATATGTGGTCAAGCTAGACATTGGGGTAAACCAAAGGCAAGGACCCGTCTTAACGGGTCAAATACGAAACACAAGTCGTTTGGATATCCACTAAGGTGATTAGGTGAACCAATGTCGAATAGAATGAAATTATTCGAATTGGGTCAAAAACTTAAGTGAAATGAGTAACGTGTAAAGCTAGACTCACAATGGAAGCATATAGCTAATTGTGGGTATTCATATGAATAATATGAGACCATATTGGTTTCATGATGTTCTTAGTTGTAATTCGTATGTTGTGGGTATTCATATGAATATTATGAGACCCATTTCCTCTAGGCGATACGCCTAGGAACTCACTAATTGAAAGTGAGTATTCATATGAATATTATGGGTATTCATATGAATATTCTGAGACCCATTTCCTCTAGGCGATACGCCTAGGAACTCACTAATTGAAAGTGAGTATTCATATGAATATTATGGGAATTCATATGAATATTCTGATTTTGTGGTTTTTCTCTTCATTGTCAATTGTAGACTATACTTGTTATGCACTAGAAACTCACTAATTGAAAGTGAGTATGTGCAGGTAAGGCGAAAGCTTGAAGGACGCTCATTAAGACTCCAAGGAACCGATCACGCGAAGAATCAATTATCCGTTTCGTATTTTGAGTCTATAAGACTTGCAACAATGTTTAAACATGTAAATGTCAAACTAGAGATAGTGTTTTTGTAAAAGTTTAGTCACCCTTGTGGCATTTTGTGGTTAGCAAATCTCTTGTTATGTAAAGAAATTTTCTGGGACCTATTATTGATGAAGTAAAGGTTATCGTTTGGCATCAAATTGTATATGGGCGTTACACTAGTGCACACCAGAATTTGTGCACTTGCTTTTACCTCTTCGGGTGCTCCCCCCAGCTTCATTTGTGCTACCTGCTTCTCCAGGAGGAGTGTCTGTTGACGGAGCTTCTCTATCCTTTCCTCCGCCTCATAGTCAATAGATTTAACCGAGGCGGATCTCGATCTCCTTCCGGTTTGAGCAAGTCTGTTAGATGTGGCACTCAATCGCTCCATGTGCCCCCAATCTACCTCTTCCGTGTTAGTTAGGAAGGTGCCATTGCTGATGGAGTTCAAATCTCGGATGTCTTCTGGAAGGAGGCCATCATAGAAGGATTTGATTAGGTCCCATGTGTGTATCCCATGATGTGGGCACTTGCGCAACAAGTCCTTGAACCGGTTAAATGCCTCATGAAATGGTTACCCGGTGTGTTGCTGGAAGGATCGGATCTCCTCTTTGACTTCGCTCGTCTTGCTCATTGGGTAATACTCTTCAAGGAACACTTCCTGCATTTGCTCCCAAGTGTAGATGCTACTGGCGGGTAGACTCTCGAACCATCTTCGTGCCCGATCCTTTATGGTATATGGGAAGAGCATCAACTTAACATCTTCCGTTGTGAACCCCGTTTCCCCAATGGGAATGCAGATTGAATCAAAGGAGTGTATATGGTGGTAGGGTTCCTCGGTTCTCTTCCCGTAGAATTCTGGCAAGTGGCTCAAATATTGAGGTCGGACCTCAAATGCTCGTCTATTAGCTCCAATTGGGGTGACCACCGCGGATGCGCTCGGGACGACTACCGGTTTAAAGTGACTGGCCACACCCTGAACCTGAGGGTTTGCTACCAGTCTTCGAACTCCTCCTTCGACTTGAATACGAGCTCCCCCATTATTTGGTTGGTTAAATTGTGGAACTCCTCCTGGGGGAGGAGCGCGTGGCACTTGTGGTGCAACATTTGGCTGTGGAGCTCGTGCACGGTTCCTTGGAGCTTCATTTTGTGGCTCAGCTCCATACCCATATCCGTCTTCCTCCTCCTCTTGGTCATACCAGTCTTGCCCCCACTGCTCTTCCTGTCTCTGCCAGTCTTGCTCCTCAAACACTGGGTTTTGTCGGAATTGGGCTTGGTTTGCATTTCGGAAAAGTTGTGGTGGGGGTTGTTGTTGTGGGGCTCAGCGGAACATGGGTTGTTGTGGTGGAATTGGTTGCCGACCCCGGTAGTGGTAATCACCATCATCATGTTGTGAGGATTTGGGAGATAATGATGGGAGGGAATTGTGCCCGTTCACCCGAAATGGTGGGATTTGTACCGGAGGGATGTTTGGGGCTTGAGCTTGTGGCATGTTCTGTTGCAAGTCGGGGTTTACTGGCTCGTTCTGGGGTTGGTTTTGTGGGTGGTATTGGTCTTGATTAAGGTTTTGATTTGGGTTCGGGTTTTGGTTGGGATTCGGGTTTTGGTTGATGTTGGGATTCGGGTTGGGGTTTGGATTTTGGCCCTCCATTGCTTTTCTGTTTCTCTGCTCTGCTCGGTTCTGCCGAGCTGTTCTCTCAATCTTCGGATTGTAAACCAACGGTGATGTCTTGCGGGAATGCCGCGTATGCATGCAAAATTACCTAAAACCTGCAAAATCGGTCACAAAAGAGCAAACCAATTATGTAGCACTGTTCCAAGGGGTGTAAATAATGCACTAGAACAGAAAAAATCGAAACTTGGATGGTAAAAAATTGGAAAACTTTCTGTGATTTTTGGTCCAAGGCGTACCGCCCGGAAAGATGAAATTCCAGGCGTACCGCCCAGACTTGAAATCCGAAAAAAATTAATTATTATTATTTTTTTTAGATGCAGAAATCAATTACTGGAGTAAAAAAAACACTATTTTTGGGTTTTTTGAATTTTTTGAAAAATTAAATAAAAATGCAAATTAACTAAAATTAACTAAAATCAACTAATCAATAGGCGCACTAATTCCCCGGCAACGGCGCCAATTTGATAACGGCTTGTCAGACCGTTACAAATCCCCAACTATATTGATTTTGTAGTAGTGGAAGTTAGGGTTATCGAACCTAGGGAATATGTGGATATTGACTAATTGATTAAGCTAGCTACTGATTGAATTAACTAAAACTATTGATTAACCTAAATTTACCTAAGTTGCTTCTTGGCTGTTTTTTATTTGTTGGGGTAAATTAACTAAAAGTTAACCAACTTGAACAAACAAATTACTTAAACTATCAAATGTGGGAAAACTAACCACTTTTGGATCTGGTTGGCTACCGATCTAGGCAAAACCTAATTAATTACTAGTGACACATAGACATGCCCCCCAATTGTCTAATTGACCTAATACCTTAAATTGCTAATGGGCTGCTTAGTTCCTGCCGCAAGAAAGTGCTAGATCATGACAGTAGACCATTAAAACCCTAATGTACTAGTTAGTTTAAATAAATTCAGCATGCGGGTGCTCAACGGTTGCAAGGATTCCGGAACAACTAGTAACTAATTGGTTAGGAATAGAACGGTTTTACCAACCAATCACCAAAAGCAGTTAGAGGTGATTAGCCGGACATGGCTAATGAAACAAACATGATTATGAATGAAAATTGCATTAAAAAACTGTACCGAATGATTATAATTCTTCAAAGTCTCCAAAACAATGGTGAAAAGTCGAAACCCTAATGCTCTGGTCGCACAAGAAGGAGAAGAATGAAAAATAACTTAACAAACAAGTTTAAATAGTAAACCCTAAATTTTTCTTTTGTCGACTGATTTGGGGCGTACCGCCCCAAACTGCTGGATCCTGGGCGTACCGCCCGAAATGTATAATCGATTGTCTTTTCTTCAAATCACGGGCGTACCGCCCTACTTTCTTCACTTCTGGGCGTACCGCCCCAAAATGCACTTCAGGAACTTTTCTTCAATTTCTTGTTGTTCTTCACTCGTTTCTCGATCGTTTCTCAACCTCTGTACCAATCAGCTTCGGGTTCCTTCGTAACAACTCAGATTTCACCTGTTTAGCTCCTGGTACCTCAGAACACAAAAACCGTGTAAATGCAATGTAATCCAACCGTTATCATAAATAAAAATGACAAATTAATAGCAATAACGATGACACATTGGACTAACATCAGCACCTTTCGTGCCTTTAAAGCTCATAATGTCAGGATCTATTTGACAATGGATCTCACCCAATACACGAATGCTAGTGCGGTACTACAAGTATACATGATCAATCAGCAAGTAATATTCTAAGTGTTGCACAAGTCTGCTAAGAACAACCTACAAGTCTGCTAGGAATAACTTGTGAAGTCCACTAACATTCAAGTTCGCTAAGCATTGTTGAAGTTCGCTAAGAAGTAATCTTAAAGTATGCTAGGCAGAAGTCCGCCAAGGATAAGTTCAAGTCCGTTAAGAGGAACTCAAGTCTGCTAAGAGGTTTCTGAAGTCCGTTAGGATGATAAAAAAATAAGTTCGCTAAGAGCAAAGTACAAGTTTGCTAACTTTTGTTTTTAGAGGACTTCAGACGAAAATATTCAAAATCATGAAGTATTCATATCCAGGAGGTTCTTCAAGGAGTTCTTCATAAAAAGTGATCAATGGTGAAGAGTTTGAGTTTCTATCAACCAAAAGGATAGGTCTTTACATATAGGTTTGCATCTCATGAAGTCCTTGTAGGAGCAGTAACGCGCACTACGTGGTGATCTACCTTGACGCCTATCATTGGTAAGATGTGCCTTGATAGCAACTACGGTTCTGACAACTCTCTGGGTGATCATTACCTCGATTTTGGAGGCGGTCATTACGAGAGGGTCGAGGGGTTTCGGGTTTAGCGTTTCAGAGATATGTTTTCTCTAAAGGTTCTCAAATGGCGGTGTAAGGAGAATTGGACCATATATATACTAAAGTCATGATAATACTAATAGCATTAATATAGATATTAGAAGGCTAATAAGTATATATGTAACATGAGACACCATGTTAGAATGAATAGTGAATGTATACCTAACATGATACAACATGTTAGTATAATAGGTAAATGTGTGTCTAACATAAAACAACATGTTAGTATGATGGCCTTGTATGCAAATGGCACTCGTAGAGCGGGCTATAGTCCAGGTTTTCTACATGATGCAACCTAGTTCACTATAACAACGGCTCTGATACCAAACTGTCACACCCTGAACTTTCGGGACCGGAGGCGTGTGACGTCATGGGTTCATAGTTGTGGATACATAGAACGACCTCTATCAGATTAATATACGTTTGAAAAACCAAGTATGTCATCAAAGTTGCAGCGGAACAATATGTTAAGATGACATTGTTTTATGATACTGAAATAGAAATTGTTTCAGAAATGTTAAGATAGGAAACATGATAAAAAGTTAAGTCTTGAAATCGTTTCGACCAAGCATTTAAAAGACAAGTGTTTCATAAGTTATTTCATAATGATCAATGTGACTATGACTCCAAAATGCAGGCCCTAAGTTTGACGTCCCATTTGCATACGGTCTGGCTTTGTTACCTGAGAAATACATGTGTTTAGAAGGTCAACATAATGTTGTTGAGTTCATAGGTTTAGGTTTCTACAATATGCATTTGTAAAACAGTTGATGATATACAAGATATTATAATGGTTACTCGTTGTTGCATTGATCTACATGCACCTTGATTTCAAACACTAACAGATTTACCCACCTATGGTAACTTTCCCTAAGAAATACCAATGGCAAAGAATAACTGACATGTAACCCGTGCCTGTTACCGATGAGTCAGAACTGGAGCGACCAGCTAGGACAGGGTTGTCAACCCAAATAGATCTATTCGCTAGTTATCGTTTCGTTACATGAACTAATTGAAATCAATTGCTGGTGGGATTTGTAGCAATATGTTGTATAAAATTACTATGAAGGGGTATGAAAGAACAGATAATCAATAAGACGTAACAGTTGTACCATAATATCAAGTAAAAAGATTTTTTTTATCATGATTTCTCCCCCATTGTATTTAAACAGTTTTAAAAGAAAGGGGCCGTGAAACTCACGTTGTATATATCTGGAAAAATATATAAAGTTTAATGTTTCATGTATTTCTCCCCCATAGTTAAAACAGTAAAGGAAAAGGGGCCGTGAAACTCACTTGATCAAGGTGATAATGAAAGCTGTATCGTGCTGGACGTAGCAAGTAAACCATGTCCTAATAATAATTAATAAGACGGTTTTAAGGTACTGTTTCAGTTGGATAATGTCCAGTTACCAAAATGATTCTGGTCGAGTCTTGACATAGTATTCCCGTTTGTATTGTTTGGAAAGCCCGTTTGAAATATTTATCGTTCAAATAAATATTTAGGTTAATGAATATATTTATAGTCGAATAAATATATAACTTGCAGAAATAATTATAAATCATATAATTATTTAAGGTTATGAGAATATATATTTGGATCAAGTTTTGAACATCGAGACAAATAATAAAGTATTTTATTATTTGAAGTTCACGTTATATATCTTAAGCTTGAGTTCATAATTATGGATAATAATTATATATAAGTCATAGAAATATTTATACAAATAAATATATATTATATCTTATAGAAATGATATATGTTTCAATATTCTCAAGATTTTAGAAAAAATATAAGTCTTTATATTTTTAGAAATTTAGTAGCTGGCTCTGCCGCTATAAGATACAAATATCTGACAAATGATCGTTACGATAATTAATATTTATCTCCGTAAATATTATTATGTTTATATAATCTAAAATAGTTTTTCTAAATTATATTTAGAAAATAATAAAATATTAGAATGAGATATTTGTGTGATGTGTTTTTAACACTTTTAGAAAAATATATTTGTAACAATATATAAATTTCACGTTGAGCAAGTTCAAAATATAACGCCGTATATTTTTAGGTCCAACGTCTGAAATTAATATATTATATCTAGTATTCCGTTAAGTAATACGATATGAAAAACTAATATTTAAATCCCTAAATATTACAAGGTTGTAATAACTTTAAATAAAATATTTCAGGTTATTAAAAAAACGAGATCTAGAATATGAGCACTTAGTTATTAATTATGAGTCCAAACGCTTGATATTTAGAAATATATATATGTTTTCGAAAAATAAACACATTTTTATAGCAAAATAGCCAATAATATATCCCTTATATTTTATGTCCAAAATATATTCGTTTATATATTTTTAGTCCAATGTGTCACTTTGACGGTCCCCGAGTCAGTTTTTATACCGCTTAGTCTGTAATCTTTTTAGTCATCACAACGATTGTCAAATATATATATGACACAAGTTCTTAAATATTAACTTTAGTTTAATATTTAGGACGGTTTGTTCATTTATTTATATTTAGTGGTTGGAGTGTCAAGACTCGTCTTGGGTGATTATAAATATAATAAACGAACAAAGAAAATTATTAAATTGAGAAGTTTAGACTTTTACCTCTAGCACTAGGCTAGGTGATGAACCGAAAGAGGCGAGAATATCTCCGTAGACCCGTTCCAAAAACATCAAGTTTTAAAAGTTTGACCCGAAAGGTAAAGCGGCCTTTTGCAGGCTAGTTTTCGGTGGTTTATGGTAATCGTTAGGGGCAAACATTGAGGCCGTTTGGGAGGTGGCTGGGTGGACTAGTAGTTAGTGGTGAAAGGGTGGTGTTGCGATCGTCCGATGGTGGCGTAATGGTGGTGCAAGTGTGGCTCTTGGGGCTGTTTTGTACCAAATCAAAACAAAACAAAACAAAAAAAGGAAATGCGTCGGTTTCGAAATGGCGGGACTGGGATTGCTTTGTTTGATTATTTTTTCTTTCATTATATATATACACATACATACATATATATATATACACGTTTTGGTCCGATCAGAAGGAAAAGAAAGAGACGAGAGGTTCGGTAGATAGAAAAAAAAGGAGAAAAAGTTAGGGTGATCGGTGAAGGTCATTGTGGTGGTGGTTGGTGTTGATGGTGGTGACGGTTGATGATGGTGATGATAACGGTGGAGGTATATGATGATGAAGAAGGTGGTGTTTACGGTTGTTGAAGGGTGGCGGTGGTTGAGGTGGTGAGTTCGAAGGGAGTGTGGTGGCGTGGAGTAGGGGTGGCAGCAGCGGCAGAGGAGTGGATGCCGGTGTCGGGTGGCGGTGGAGTTGTGGTCGGTCGCCGGCTGGGAGGGAGGAGGAAGGAAGGGAGGTGTGTGTTTCCTTGGTGTTTGAGGGAGGGTTTTAAATGTGAGGTTAAGTGTGGGGTTGGGTAAAGAGAAATGGGTGTTTGAGTGTGTGCAGGAGGTTGAGTGTGAGGGATTTTCATCTTGTGGGGAAATCAAAGAAAGATCTAGTTTTTTATAACTTAGGTTAGGTTTAGTTTTTAACCATAGTTTAGGTACTGTTGTTAGGAGGTTCAGGTGGTGTTAATTTTTATAAAAGTTAACACTTTTCCTAATTATTTTATAAAGTCTACCATTATAAATATAGTGTCTCCATAAAATAGTTACTACAACGTTGGTGGAAACCTTAAATGGGTCGAAAATATGGAGAACGGGTGTTGGGCCGGTACAGTTCGTGTCAGTTCGTGTCAGTCGGGAATATTATTTTTGAGGTTGAAAGTGTCAGGTGACCTGTTGGGCTTTGTTTTTGGGCTCGGTTCGTTTGTTTCGCGGTGTTGGGCTGGACTGGGCCCAATTTGGCATACGGGTGAAACACACCGAATCGTTCTGGCGTTCTGATCGAGTTGGGTTTCTATATTATTTACGAGACTTATATATTGATAAACAATTATTGTTTTAGTCGTAAATATAATTATTTAGAAGTTTCGTCTTTTATTTATTTTATTTGCTCGCGTATCGCTTCGAAAAATAAATAATTGTTTTAAGCTCGAATATTTTACGTAGTCAACACTAACTAAAGTTTTAATTAAAATATTTACTTAAAGTGCTCATTGGGTGTTGGTATGATGTCCTACGACACCGTTTCAAGAAAAAAAAATATTACAAGTCATTTTATATTTTATATTTTTCTTATTATTAAACTTCCACCAATCACATGGTTGAGTTTCCTTTTTGTTACGGGTATGTTTTTCCAGTACAAACGTGAGAATTATCAAGGTTGGACGTTTACGTGCATAGTGTTACTAATATTACAATTAAATCAAGTCATGCACATGTATATACGTACATATATATAGTCAAAGTATAGGTTTGAGCTTGTATTTTCTGACGGGTTGTCACAGAACTGGTCTTAGCCCTTTAAAAATATCATTTTTATAATAATATAATCTGGCATGCAGGGTTGTTCCCCTGCTGGTTCATGACGGCGTGTCGAGTACGTAAGTTTACCGGATCCAGGGACCCCGTAACTAAATGGCATTATACCACTTCGTTTGTCCACTGACAACACCTTCCCTCGGCATTCGTACTCCTCGTAGACGATTAGCAGTTGGATGGTGAGTCAGCCAAAGAGGGCCGAAAGGTGGCTGACCTTCTGCCAGTGAACAATCTTGAGCCAAGGTAATAAAATCACAACTTGACTATATTCCAATCAATATTGACTCCGCCGTACTTAGGATCAAAGATCCATTTTATTTATATTTAGTTGTACAAACTATTTTCCCTAAAAAAATAGACTTTGGTTAAACGTAAACAAAGATTGAGTATTGGGATCTCTCATTTTCCATTGTGTCCTGATCGACCCCGATTCAACTTACCACTACTATACAGCCCACGATGGGTATACTTGCCCGTGTAATGTGGTGAAATGGTAGTTTTCAAGTAAATCAGGTATTATAAATTTAAAAGATTTAGCTGCTACATAGGTATGATAAATTTCCATATTTTTAGAACACCTCAGCACACACTAGTCACACTGTTTGCGGAGTTTGCTCATCAGCTGGTTAACTATCTGGCTACTGATGAGGATGAAGCTCACTATGTCATAATAGTGCAGTTTGGTAGATTTAATGTATTTGAAGGTAATTGTTTTATTAAATGATATACTTTACTTTTATATATGTTTTAAACCAATGTTTTAATCATATTTGTAGGAAGACACTTTGTGTCCAATGTTTACAATGGAACAAATTTTTTCATTAACTCTAATGATATCAAGGAGATAGGTTCTTTTTTGGAAAGGTTATGAATTTTGTTTTTTCTTTCTTTTTAAATATCTTTTTAATAAAAATATAGTATTAAAAACTTATACTTATTACTGTTGATTTTGTATACAAATCAGCTTTCTTGAAACTCTTGATTCTCCATCAACACCCTCTTATAGTTGTGCTTCATCCGGCATTAAATACAATATTGAGGATGACTTTCTTAATGTCACTATTTTTTAATCATACAGCTGAAGTCGAGGGCATTGAAGAGGTAACCGATTGATGTGAAATTTCAAACTTTCCGCAAACTTTTGAATTTTTCGGTTGATTGGTGAAGGACACGAAGAACAACATGGGCTGTGTCTAGTCAAGCGCACCCTGTGCTGCTCTTCGGATAATCAACACGAGATGCGCCCAGGTAGGCATGCCAAGTGCTGCCCATTGAACACGATCCTTCAAGCTAATGAACAACATGGGCTGTGTTAGGGCGAGCATGCCCCGTGCCATTCATAAAAAAACAAAAAAACTAACTTTTAAGGAGCAACACGCCCCATGTCTAACCCGACACGCCCCGTGTTGTTCGGTGTAAAGTCGCCATATCTCCCGTTCTGACCAACACAGGCCGTGCCCAGTCAGGCACGCCCCGTGCTAACCCGTCTGACCACCCAAAAATTGTATTTCATTAGTGAAATTTGTTCTCATATCATCTTGTTTTCCATTTCCAGGGCCGATTGGACTATATTCAACTCCAGATCCGAGAAAAGGTGCCACGATCGCCTTCGCCGACTCATCCCCCGGGATGATAACATCGCTCGTATCCCCCACACCGACACATTGGAGCAACTGAATCAGCTCCAACGTAATACAACTTCGTTTCTGAGGCGATGAGGAGGTTGTTTGGGCTGTTTTCGCCAGTTGGAGTGCGGGACCGCACTATTGAGTTCCTAGCCTCTTTCACCTTCGAAGATAGGGTGACCGATGTGAACGCCGAAGCTGGAGTAAGATTCAGGCTGGGGCGGCGATGGTATGCACGGACTATGGCGTAGTTCATGTTTGACATCGGGGTTTATCTCGAGGAGGAACTGCCGAATTGGAGGATGCGCGACATTGCACGCCACACGAAGAGCACCGATCGGACCCAGGCTCACAGGGTTTCCCATTAGGCCTTCTGGGAGACCATAGGCTATGGACCCCATGGGTACAACCCGAGCCGCACCAAGTTGAGGGATCCGCTGCACCGCTACATCCACCGATGTTTTGCTCAGTCTGTGTTCGCCCGAGGCAACTCAAACGGCGTGGTTGGCCTGAAGGTTCTGGTGGCCTTCTACTGCTTCACCACGGGGGAGGTTTTTAACCTCCCTCATGCGTTGTGCAGCGCCATCCATCACACCGCCAACGCCAGTGACAGGAGCCCGCTGCTCTATGGAGTTCTGATCATCAGTATCTACAACGCCAATGGCATTCCTATCCCTCAGGACCTCGAGCGCTCTCTGGCCACTCGATTTGCAGACATCACACCCCGGCCTCTTTTCAGGATGATGGATAGCCGGCGCCGGGTGTGGGACCCTCTGCCCATCAAGCCCATGGAGGAGGACCAGTAGCAGCAGCAGGGGCAGCCAGAGTACCATCTTGACCCCCAGGGCCCTAACTTCCCCACCATGATGGACCTCTACCACTCTCTACAGTAGACCGACACTACCGTCTTGGCCATTGATGATTGCACGCAGACGATGCAAACGGAAATTTGGGGGATCCATGACGAGATCACTGCTCTTGAGAGGTTCTATTGGCGCTATGGTCAGCCCGGGGAAGGAACATCTGGCAGACGCGGTGGAGGCAGCATCAGCTCAGCCCAGGATGATGACTCTGAGTGACTGCATGTATGGTCTAATTGTAGTAGCACGATGATATGATACATTTAACTTGGTGATTGATACATTTTTATGCTTATGCTACATTTTGTTTTTTTTTAGTATGTATGATCGGATGATGACACCGTAGTTTATATTTCAGTTTGCTTTAACTGTGTTGTGGCTTGAGTAGTTTAGAAACATGTACATGGCAAGCTCTACAGCTAACTGGACCGGGAGGTCAAAACTGTATGGCGTGGTAATCAGTCCACGGGTAAACGTCCCGTTTTCATAGGAAACTCTGCCCAATTTATCATAACCATTGACTTTTCTTTTACATTATCCTTAATGTGAATATAATTTCACACATTAAGGATCATGTGCAATTTGAGTGTGCGGATGGGAATGGTTCGGGTAAAACTCCGAGATCTTAAACTTTTGCTTTGTCCAAACTCAAGCCTTACACAAAACGTATTTAGTAAACCGGCTTCTGTACTGCCCAAATTTTTCAAAAATTTATTGTTTTCTAAGAAATATGTCCAAAAAGTTCTCCTCCTCTCATTTATCAAAATTTTTACCCATTAATTTATAAATACCCCAAAGACTTGAAATAAAATTTTTATTGACAAGAGAAAATCAAATTTATTCAATTAGGAACTTACATTTTCCCTTTTCCCTTGACAGTGAGAATTTGAGCCTTTATAGCATGATCACCTATAAAACCATGCTCTTTTCTTGTTTTTGAGAGAAACCAGGTAAATGCGATAGAGGTAGAACCTGACACGATAATACGTTCCAAGACGGACAAATCATAAGCCACAGCATCAAAGGGTTAAGGCACCTAGGATTTATCTTCTCATCTTATTCTCTACCCAAAAATACCCCATAGTAAGGCCCTTTAAGCCTAAACATTTTCGTTTCTTCAACCCCAACATACTTGCAGAATAAACCCCCTCTGCAATGTACCACTTAAACCCTAAACTTTTTCTTTTACACCCCTTTATTTTAGTAAGTAAATGGTATTTCGAAAAAAAAAAGCTCTAAAAAGTAAAAATTTTCACTATCTTCTCAAAAACCAACAACAAGGCATAAAGTCTAGACGGACCTTAGACTTTATACCTGTTGTCTATGACTATATATATATATATATATATATATATATAGGGAGAGGATCATTTGAGAACTAATTTGATTTGAGAACTAAAAAGAACTAATTTGAGCCACAAGTTTATTACATGTATCCCCCCTCCCATGAATTGTAGTGGTCCCCCACTGAAATTTGTGGTTGAGATTTAGTTCTTAAAAGTTCTCAAAATAAAAAGTTCTCATTTGAACCTAACCCTATATATATATATATATATATATATATATATATATATATATATAGGGTCAGGATCCTGCGACAACACATATTTTTGTGAAAACTGCGAAAACACATATTAAAACTCACGTAACTTTTTCATACGTTAACGATTTTTCATAAAATTTGCGCCAAAAGTATTAGAATTACGTTATCTTTAAATCTAGAGCAAAATATCAAAAAAACTGAACGTTTTTTTTCCCGTGTGATGCACATGTGCATCATATAATTAAAAAAAAAAGTATAAAATGTTATTTTTGTCTTTAAATCTAAAGATAGCACAACTATAAGATTTAGGGTGCAATTTCTTTTTAAACCTATTGATGTATATCACATGTATGAGCGTTTTTTTGGTATGATGCACATGTGCATCATTCAATAAAAACGCAAAAAAATGATGAAAATATATGACATATGGTGCGACTAAGAAAAAAAATATTAACTCATACTAAAAGTATGAGTTTTTTTTTTGTGATGCACATGTGCACCATACAAAAAAGATTAAAAAAAATTAAAAAAAGCGTTAAGTTTTTTAAAACTTTTATAGGATTAAAGATAACATAATTTTAAGACTTTTGGTGCAAATTTTTAAAAAAAATATTAACGTATAAAAAAGTTATGTAGATTTTAAGATTTGTTTACGCAGTTTTCACAAAAAAAGGTGTTTTCACAGGATTCTTCCCCTATATATATATATATATATATATATGTAGAGAGAGAGAGAGAGAGAGAGAAAGGTTAAAATGAAAACTAGGTTGAGTTATGAAAACTTGGAAAACTAATTCTCAACCCTTGATTTTCATGATCTAATAAATGAGATTTTTTCTTACATTTTTCATTTAAATTAATTCACTCCTATCTCTATTTTTAGTCAGAAAGGGTATAATAGGAATTTGAAAAAACGCTTTGTAGCCGATGTACTTGTTGCAGAGAACTCTACATACATATCCAATCACCCATCCATCTCTCTCTACTTTAAATTTTATCTCATCCATATCTAATGAACCCACCACCATTACCTACCACCTACGCCACCACATCCCACCTCTGCTACCACCACCATCTATAGTTTGAAGATCTGAGTCATCAAAGAAACCTAACACCGTTTCCAGATCTGAGTATCCCAAGCTACGAACATCGTTGACCTGGAAGTGGTGACCGGATGTTGCGACCGTAGATCGGCGGTTGTTGAGCCGGTCAAGCCATCGTCTCCCCCTATTCAACCGTCGCTTCACCGCCACCATCCACAGAGTTCAGCGGTTCTAAGTTGCAGGTGTCTCTTCTTATATTTATATTTATCGCCTTATATTTTACCAAATCTTGTTTCTAGATTTGTTCTAAATATGAAGAACATATTTTAAGGCATTTTGTCAAAATTGATTTGTCGTAATCTTTCGATTGAAATTAAAGAAAATGTTTATTCAATTTATTATTACTGGGAGATGAAGAAAATATTCATATGATCTGAGAACTTCGAGTGATTAGAATTTAGATCTTTGAACTAAATTACCATTATGTCCTTGTCTTTGCTTCTTGATTTATTTTACATAAACCCAACTGAAGATTATTTTTATTTACATCAATATGAACCATTTTTTCTTTATAATATTTTTATTTTATAATAATTAAGTTTATTTTTAAAAGAGTTATTTTTATTATGTACTGGATGTAGCGACCCGCACTTCGCGTCGGATCTTTTTGATTGTCGTAGCGGGTCACGGACTTTTTTTATTCTTTTTTATTGTTGTTGTGGGTCACAGGTCATTTTGATTGTCGCCACGAAACGCGGGTCACAAGTCTTTTTGATTGCCGTTGTTTCAGGATTTATCCTTCATGTAATTAGCAATATTTTGTGTTGCTTTTGTTGAATAGGTGTAAGTTTCCGTTGGAGCAGTTAAGTAGATTTCGCATTTGCAAACAAATTTTGTAGTGTTTAAGATCATTTTATGTTATGTGATATATAATTAAGCTTGTTTCACTTTTGCATAATCTGCATTCAAGATAACAAAAAAAAAAAGAATATAAAATATCTCCATGAGGTAAAAAAAATAGAATATAAAATATCTCCATGAGGTTTGAGTAGTTAAACTCAATATTTTCATAGTCTCCTGCTATAGAAAACTAAAAAATTAATAATAAATTTCTTAAGGTAGATCTTGTCAGAATTTTTAATGATGTAAATGTACTAATGTAAATCTTTTAATGATGTTATATATGTGTATATTTACGTGTATGTAACATATGTATACTTACCTATGTAACATATGTAACTATGTTACATATATAATTTTACCTATGTACTTATGATAAATCTTGTCAGAAATTTTAACGATGTTACATATGTAATTTTTCCTATGTAATATATGTAAATTTACCTATGTAACATATGTAAATTTACCTATGTAACATATGTAACAATGTTGCATATGTGATTTTCATATGTACTTATGGTAAATTTGTTAGAATTTTTAACGATGTTACATATGTAATTTTACCTATGCAACATATGTAAATTTACCTATGTCATAATGTTGCATATGTAACTATGTTACATATATAATTTTACCTATGTACTTATGATAAATTTTGTCAGAAATTTTAACGATGTTACATATGTAATTTTTCCTATGTAACATATGTAAATTTACCTATGTAACATATGTAACAATGTTGCATATGTGATTTTCATATGTACTTATGGTAAATTTGTTAGAATTTTTAACGATGTTACTTATGTAATTTTACCTATGCAACATATGTAAATTTACCTATATCATAATGTTGCATACGTAATTTTACGTATGTACTTATAGTAAGTCTTGTTAGATTTTTTAACGATGTTACATATGTAATTTTACATGTGTAACATATGTATATGTAATTTTACATGTGTAACGCAAGTATATTTTCCTATGTAACATATATAACACGTGTAAGGTTTTATGTATATTAATTGATGAACTTATTTTTTTGTAGGTGGAAATATTTATGTGTCAAAGATGCGGATGATTATAAAAAACGGAAGCATAATTAGCTTTCATATTTTTTGTTAGCTTTGTTATATTTTTGTTTACATTTAATATTGATTGTAATTGCTTCTTATAAATTAATACAAAATACTGATTGTAATGGTTTCATTTTAATTAATAATAAAAATTTAATTTTTTGTATTATTAATAGATAATAATTATTATTTATCTATAAAATTATTAAAAGCATGATAAAAAATCGTTAAAAATATTAGTAAAATATGAGAGAGAAAAAGAAAAAGTCTATTAGGATTTGAAAAAGTAAGAAAGAGAATACTTTTTTAAAAGAAGAAAAAATGTCATGTCATGCAATTGTCTTCAAAAGTCAAAAGCTTTACAATGGACAAAATTACCCTTGGTTTTCATAGTTTGCATGGGGGTTTGATTTGCAAAGTAACCATGCCCTATATATATATATATATATATATATATATATATATATATATATATATATATATATATATTAAGGGAAAATCCCCTTAGAAGCAAGAAGCTATCTGCCTCTAGAAGATTTGATGTGTGTGGTTTTGGATATGAAAATACAGTTGATTTCGGGCTGAAAAACGTTAAAATAACCTTGAAAATATCACATTATAATTGTTTCTGATGATTATTGTGAGTTTTCAAGTTAAAACAAGTTTGGCACGGAAAACGAGGTGAAAATGAAGAAAAGTCAAAGCTCTGGTCAACCGGTCAAACGCGGAAGTCAAAATAAAAAGTTGCAGAAAATCTTCACGGCTTGCATGCCTTGAAACACCCTTTCACGGCCTAGACCAAGTTGTGAAGCCCTTGATCAAGCTGTGATGCTGAGCCGCAAACCAGTCACCGGTGAAAACTGCTTCACGGCCTGACCCGCATGCTGTGAAAGACCCTTCACGGCCGTGAAGGACCCTGCCCAAGCCGTGAAAGCCCAGTCCAGGCCGTGTAACCGAGAACAGTGGCCAGAAAGCCCTTTCACGGCCTGATCTGCTGGCCGTGAAAGCCCTTTCACGGCCTGGAGCCTTTTTAGGAAATTTTTGGAATTTTTTGGAATTCGGCCCCTATAAATACAGGGCTCATTTCCACCATTTGGGACATCTTGGAGAGCAGAGAAAGAGCCATAGGAAGCCCTCATTGAAGCCATTCGAAGACTTGAAGATTTGAAGCATTCAACGAGGCAAAAGTTAGCGTTTTTCATCATTCGAGCTTCTCTTTGGTATTGTATTTACATTTAGCCATGAACTATTGTTTAGATCTGATTTGTTTATGTTTAAACATTAACATGGTTGGCTAAACTCATCGTATCGCTTAGGCGAGGCGAATCCAACCATGGTTTGACTTTATAAGTATCGGTTTTTCGTGTACATTTGCATTTATGAAGTAAAAGTTATGATTGCTTTGATTTGGTTGATGAATTGAATTCCTTATTGTATCTAGTCAATCTCTGGTCTTGTGGAACCCTAACCCTAGCTTGCAAAGCCATCTATCGTTAGGAGACTATTGTATAGCCGAACAACAGAATCTGCGGCATACGCGTGAACTAGAAATAGTCACGATCATCAGAGAAACCCTAGAATTCGATTAGGAGTCCACCATAGAGTTTGAGTGAGAAATCACCTTACCCTTAGCTAGTAGATACCCTTGCCATTGTCAAGTAGTCAAGCATTCACCGATAACTCGGGTCTGTTCCTGCTTAGTCGTGTCTAGGACCTACTAGGTCAACCTATCAACCCAATTGTAACCGCTTCACAACTCTAGGACCGTTAGGGCCAGACCTATCCTAACCCTTCGACCAGTTGTGAGTTGAGCCACCGATAACTCGGGACCCAGCCTAGGGCACTTCATAAACCGCAACCTTATCAGTACTTCACCATGGACCAGTAGTAACCGTCTACGGGCGTGTCTATAACCCTAACCGTGAACCTATCCATAGGAGCTAGGTAAGCCTTGTCTTAGGACCCCAGTTCACCTCAGAGATAAGTAGTAACGCATTACCGATACACCTGTCAAACCCAAGTTGGAGGAGCCATGCCTAAGTGATCCTTTACCAAATAAAACAACATTTCAATTACTGTCATTTTCAGTTTTCTAAATTAAAATCCATTTTCAAAAGAAAACAAAAACCGGCTGAATTATAAATCGACTGTTTTCAACAAGTTCGTGTACCTGAAGTTCGACAACCCGGTGTTTACCAATACTGTGCTACGCACGACAAGTATACTTGCCTTAATGTGTTGGTGTAGTCCCCTGGTGAATAACCAGTTTATAAATTTAAAATTTGATAGTGTAGAACCCCACTTTTTATATACACTAAACAACACATCAAGTTTTTGGCGCCGTTGCCGGGGACGCGGTAACGTTTTAAATAGTCAAAATTTGTAGTTTAGCCAAAATTTCTAATCCTGCAACGCGCTGGTGTACGCGAAGAAGTTCTCAATCTGAGCTACTTATACCTTACTGTTGGTCCGAGATCAAACCGACAACACGATATCTAATCACAAATGAGTGCGGAATCCTCAAATGTGATTGATTCAAGAAACAAGTAGAAGAAATAGACTAGATCTAATGAAAAGACCAAGTCTTGAATGAATATCACTACTTGATGAAGCTGATCGTAAACTGATGAGAGCACAGAAATCGTAAACTGTATATTGTATTAGAAAAGCTTAACAAAATCATAAACAAGTGAGGCTTATATAGTACCTCATACAAGCCCTAATAAAAATCGTAAACAAGAAAGCAGCCCACATGGCCCAATCGAGAACTATAATAAGCCCAATAACTAATAAGCCAAAAGCAATAAAATAGCCCAATAACTAACGTTCATGCCTTAATTAAATATAGCCCAACAATCTTCCCCTAGGCATGAACCATTAGACCTCTTACGGCAGCAGCAGATCGAATCTGAAAGTATTCTGAGCGTTGTTCGGCCACCATCTGTTCGCCACAATCCGGTTTGCCGTCCCATGGAAGATCCCCACCCTCACAGCGTTTTCCATGTCATTTTCATCTCCGAGAATAGGCTGTGAGGCGAGCAGTTTGATATCCTTTTCTCCAAATCTTAGCAAATCAACCGGATCGTAAAAGCGAAACTGCCTCATACCCTTGCAGAGAACCACCACCTCGTGTGTCGTTGGATCATAACACCAGCAGTCAAAGTTTTTGACCAAGGTACCATCTTCAATCTCATCCAACATGTTGATTACTCTTGTGCGCTTGGTAGGTGGTCTCCTTGCTTCACCAATTGGCTCTCCAGTCACTGGGTCAGTTTCAGTCTGGACCCATCTTACTTGCTTTAGCTCAAAATTTGCAAAGTTATCTTCTTGATGGCTTAGCAAATTGTTTCTAATAAGGTCTCCGTCAGGGCTGTTCCATCTGTTTATGTAGGGAGCTCGAAGCAGATTTCTAATCTCAAGCTCAGTCCAAGAATGGAATTGTGCACGAGTTCTGTAATATTCAACTGGACTATAGCCTTCACAGATTACAGCAAATAATTTCTTCTCGGTGACATAATGCCAGCACAAGATGGGTTCACAACTCCCCTTTTGTCTATAGAGCTGTCACCAAGATCAAGAGAGTACTGAGTGGGGGCTGGTCCTTGAAAGAATTCTCGGAACCAGTTGTCGTGACCTTCAGGAGCTTTAGATATGACCCTTCCACCTCGGGCATAATCAGACATCTCAATATTTTCATCTCCATCGTCTACATTCATTGAATCAGCACCTTGCACACCCTGTGATGAACTTTGTTCAGGGGCACCTGAAGATTTTGATTCCACGACACTTTTTAAGTCAGTAAACTTCTTCTTAAGGTACATCAAAGTCTCATAGAGCCACTTCATTCTATTTTTATCTGCTACCTCCTTTTCTCTCATCCTTCTGTTCTCATCCTTAAGTGCCTTTATCTCATTTTCTCTGAATCTATTCTGAGAGATCAAAAAGTTGATATGAGGATCAGTGCTTATCCTCAAATCAATCGGAAGTTCAGCAAATTGGAAGGGCCTGAAGCTAGGAATAGCTGTTGGCTGACTTATCACAGGAGCAGCGCTCACTCTCACTGGGCTTGGTACAGCGAATGAATGATCAACCTCTATAAATTGTCCTTCTTCCCGAACTGGGCTACGTTCGGATAGAAGTGGAGTTTCAGTCTGAGCAGGAGCAGGTTGATCTTGAACATTTTCAGCTCTGATACGAATTGTAGGTCCAGAAATAATAACTAATCACGATATTTCAATCTAAAAAGTTATCCGCCGAGGTGAGTCTAGGTGGGCGAGTGATGGATCCAATCTCAAAATCCAACTTCTGATACATACTTGGTTCGAAATCCATTTCGTAAGCTTAGGGAACCTAAAACTAAAGTCCAAATGTCCAAACAAAAGTGATTACGGTCAAGAACACCTGATTACGATCGCAAACTCTGATTACGATCGGGAACCCTGATTCCGATTCAAGTCAAATCGCAAACACCAAATCCGATTGTGAGAATCGTAAACCCTGATTACGATTGTTGATTACGACTCCGAATATCGTAAACTCCTGTTTCCGATTAGAGACGATCGTAAACACCAATTACGATCCGAAATGATCGTAAACTATGATTACGATTCCGTGTTTCCTGTATTGCAAAATCGTAAACACTGATTACGACCAAGAAATGTTGTAAACACCAAACTTCAGGATCGTAAACTTGATAAAAATGCCAACTTGAAATCGTAAACTCGATTACGATGAAGATCTTCAAGAAACACAATCGTAAACCCTCAAAAAAACCCAGAAAGCAGTCGTAAACCCGAAGAACAGCAGCAGCACCAATCGTAAACACTCCAAACACCTTCAAATCTTCAACAAACCAAGATTTTTCCAGAAAAACAGCTTAAATCAATATCGTGTGAGCCTCGAATCACTGATTCTTGGCTCTGATACCAATTATTGGTCCGAGATCAAACCGACAACACGATATCTAATCACAAATGAGTGCGGAATCCTCAAATGTGATTGATTCAAGAAACAAGTAGAAGAAATAGACTAGATCTAATGAAAAGACCAAGTCTTGAATGAATATCACTACTTGATGAAGCTGATCGTAAACTGATGAGAGCACAGAAATCGTAAACTGAATATTGTATTAGAAAAGCTTAACAAAATCATAAACAAGTGAGGCTTATATAGTACCTCATACAAGCCCTAATAAATATCGTAAACAAGAAAGCAGCCCACATGGCCCAATCGAGAACTATAATAAGCCCAATAACTAATAAGCCCAAAGCAATAAAATAGCCCAATAACTAATGTTCATGCCTTAATTAAATATAGCCCAACGCTTACGACGAACCTGAACGAGAGTTTCGACGCAGACGTCAGCAGCAGAGGCAACCGATGGGCGACGCAAATCCGCCACGACGAACACTGTCATCCTACACGAAGCCGAGCTTGGCGGGAGCAAGCCCGAGCATCGCTGTAACCGCTGGGAATGAGTCGTACACCATCCCACCTCAGGTCATCACTATGATCAAGAACTCAATCCAATTCGATGGATTGACAGACGAAGACCCCAACGCACATATCAGGGCCTTCATAGAGGTGTGTGACACATTCAAGCTCTCAGGCCTGAGCGGTGACGCGGCGAAGCTACGCCTGTTCCCATTCTCACTCCGATTAAAAGCCAAGGCGTGGCTCGATGGACAATCTGCTGGGTCAATCACCAACTGGAATGATCTAGCAGAAAAGTTCCTCTACCGATTCTTCCCTCCTGGTAAGACAGCGAAGCTACGACTGAAGATCTACGCATATCAGCAGGACCACGGAGAATCGTTCTTTGAGACAGGGGAGCGTTTCAAGGAACTACTGAGAAAATGTCCTAACCACGGGTTGGAGCAATATCAACAGATCCAAACCTTCTATAATGGGCTCAGCCCACAAACCCGTCAGTTAGTTGACATTACTGCTGGAGGAGCACTCGGCGAGAAGGCTGCTGAAGAGGCCGAGACATTACTGGAAGAAATGGCTCTCAATGACTACCAATACCCCTCTATCCGAAGCAGCATTCCACTCAAAGCAGGGGTGCATCAGGTGAGTCAAGACACAATGGTGGCCGCCCAGCTAGAGGCGTTATCGAAGAAGTTCGACACTCTTTGCCAAGTGGTCTTGCCACAGAAGAAGGAGCCACAGGAGTGCGAGATATGCGGAGAATCGCATAGTACTGCCAGCTGCCCGCACAACACAGAGACGGTCGATTTCGTGGGTCAAGGACAGAGAGGTCCAGTTTATGGGGATCGCTACAACTCCTCCTGGAAGAATAACGCAGGGTTCAGCTACAAGAACCAGGCAGGAAGCTCAAACCCACCGGGGTTTGCAGCCAAACCTCAGCAGCCCCAAGGACAGGAACGAGAACCCACGATGCGAGAGATGATGACTGAAATGTACGCCTACACCAAGAAAAGGGATCAAGAAATCAACTCTCAATTTCAAAAACACGACCAGGAGATGGCAAAGATCAACCAGCAACTGCAGAATCAACTGGCATCTCAGAAGGCACTCGAGCGTCAAGTGGGTCAAATAGCGCAGACACTCTCAGGGAGACCACAAGGAGGGCTGCCATCAAATACTGAAGGAAACCCTAAGGGGTTCGCAAATGCAGTCACGACACGAAGCGGAAAGACGACTCAAGAAATGCCAGTGACTAAAGACACACCTGCAGAGGACCCAAAAGAAGCCACCGAGGATGCGCCTGAATCAGAAGAACCACAGGACCCAGCAGCAAAGCCAAAGCAAATGGAGTATAAGCCTAGGATACCATATCCTGAGAGGCTTGAGAAGGAAAAGATGGAAGAGCAGCATGGTAAATTCCTTTCATTATTCAAGCAACTCCACATCAACCTTCCTTTCGTGGAAGCTCTGGCATCAATGCCCAAATATGCCAAGTTCTTGAAAGATCTTCTTAGCAATAAGAAGAAACTTGAAGAGCTATCCACAGTAACTCTCGATGAACAATGCTCCGCAGTTCTCCAACAGAAGTTACCTGCAAAGATGTGAGACCCAGGGAGTTTCATAATTCCCTGTCTAATAGGTAACACATTAATTTGTAACGCCCTGGCTGATTTGGGAGCCAGTATTAATCTGATGCCGTATTCAGTCTACAAGAGACTGGACCTGGGGGAACCCACGCCTACTCGCATGACACTTCAGCTGGCTGATCGATCAGTGAAGTACCCCAGGGGCATAGTGGAGAACATATTGGTGAAAGTCGGCAATTTCGTCTTTCCGGTCGACTTCCGTCATCCTGGACATGGACAAGGATGAGCATATTCCGCTGATATTAGGAAGTGGAGATGGTAGCAACCGTCAATTTCAACGAGGAAACAGAATCAGGACAAGAGCACCAGGAGATAGTCGTAGAGGAGGCGCCACTCGAGCTAAAACCACTCCCATCGCATTTGGAGTACGCCTTCCTAGATGACCAAGGAAAGCGGCCTGTGATTATAGCCTCCCACCTCAAAGACGATCAAAAGAAAAATCTTATAGAGGTTCTGAAGAAGCATCAGCAAGCAATCGCCTGGAAAATATCAGACATTAAAGGGATTAATCTAGCCTTCTGCACTCACAAGATTCTGATGGAAGAAGATTTCAAACCGGTGGCACAACATCAACGGAGATTGAATCCTAACATGCAGGAGGTCGTGAAGAAAGAAGTTATCAAGCTGATGGACGCATGACTCATTTACCCAATCTCAGACTCTAAATGGGTGAGTCCAGTGCAAGTCGTGCCGAAAAAGGGTGGCATGACGGTAGTCACGAATGAGAAAAACGAGTTGGTTCCCACCCGCACAGTGACTAGGTGGCGAGTATACATCGACTATCGAAAGCTAAACGACGCTACTCGCAAGGACCACTTCCCTCTCCCCTTCATCGACCAGATGTGGGAATTGTCAGGAAAGCAGTATTACTGTTTTCTTGACGGTTTCTCAGGGTACTTTCAGATCCCCATCGCTCCGGAGGATCAAGAAAAGACAGCTTTCACATGCCCTGTCGGAACTTTTGCTTATAGGCGTATGCCCTTCGGGCTCTGCAATGCGCCTGTGACCTTTCAAAGATGCATGGTCGCGATCTTCAGCGAAATGATAGAAGATTCCATGGAGGTCTTCATGAATGACTTTTCAGTATATGGGGACTCATTCGACACATGCTTGAGAAATCTTGACAGAATGATGGCCAGGTGCGAGGAAACAAATTTGGTGCTCAATTGGGAAAAGTGCCATTTCATGGTCACTAAGGGCATCGTACTTGGTCATAAAATATCCAAAGCAGGGATTGAGGTAGACAGAGCGAAAATCGAAACGATTAGCAAACTCCCTCATCCTACCAATGTCAAAGTTGTCAGGAGCTTTCTGGGTCATGCGGGATTCTATCGCCGCTTCATCAAAGATTTCTCTAAACTCACGCGTCCCATGACCCAATTGCTTGAAAAAGATGTTCCTTTCAACTTCTCCGCTGACTGCATTCGTGCTTTCGATCTGATAAAAAAAAGTTGGTGAATGCTCCCATTATGATGGCGCCTGATTCACGTTGCCATTCGAACTCATGTGCGACGCAAGCGACCATGCCGTCGGAGCAGTACTTGGGCAGCGTAAGGATAAACGATTCCATCTGATCTATTACGTAAGCAAACCCTTGATGATGCCCAAGAGAATTACACTACGACCGAAAAGGAGCTTCTCGCTGTGGTCTACGCGTTTGATAAATTCCGCTCCTATCTCGTTCTGTCAAAAACAAAAGTCTTCACTGACCATGCAGCAATCAAATACCTATTCAACAAGCAAGATGCGAAGCCTCGTCTGATCAGATGGATCTTGCTGCTCCAGGAATTTGATATTGAGATCATCGATAAGAAGGGAGCCGAAAACGTCGCTGCTGACCACCTATCTCGTCTGGAGAATCCTGAAGTCCAGAACAAGGAACCAAAAATCAACGAAAACTTCCCATGTGAATCCTTGTTCGCCATCTCTGCTCACGGAAGCCATGCCGTTGTCAATGGAACCCCCTGGTTTGCGGATTTCGCTAACTATCTGGCTGGGGGTGTTGTTAGGAAAGGCATGACGCATCAGCAACGTCGTAAATTCTTTACGGACGTAAAATACTACATTTGGGAGGATCCATTCCTCTATCGCACTGGATCTGATCAAGTCATTCGTCGTTGCGTCTTCGGTGAGGAAGCGCGTAAAATTCTGCATCATTGTCATGACGGGCCAACCGGAGGTCACAATGCCGCCAACAATACGGCGAGAAAGGTTCTAGACTCCGGTTTCTACTGGCCCACAATCTTCAAAGACGCCCATGAACTCGTGAGAGGATGCGACGCATGTCAGAGGGCTGGAAACATCTCAGCCCGAAACGAAATGCCACAGAACCCTATTCAGGCCTGCGAAATATTTGACGTCTGGGGTATTGACTTCATGGGGCCGTTTCCGTCATCATATGGAAACAAGTACATACTCGTCGCTGTCGATTACGTATCGAAATGGGTAGAGGCCCAAGCCCTCCCAACGAATGACGCACGAGTAGTTACAAAGTTCCTGAAGAAGTTTTTTGCGCGCTTCGGTACACCCAAAGCCCTAATCAGCGACCGAGGCACTCATTTCTGCAATTCCCAGATGGAGAAGCTCTTGAAAAGATACGGTGTTAACCATAGGCTCGCAACACCCTACCACCCGCAAACTAGTGGGCAGGTCGAGGTGTCCAACCAGAGGAATTAAACGTATTCTGGAAAGGACGTGCAGCGTTAATCGAAAAGACTGGTCCGAGAAACTCGATGACGCATTATGGGCTTTTCGCACAGCCTATAAGACACCAATCGGCACCACTCCCTTTAGACTCGTATACGGAAAGTCCTGTCATCTGCCCGTTGAATTAGAGCACAAATCGTATTGGGCGATGCGCGCAGTGAACATAGACTTGATGAAATCTGGCGAAGAGCGCCTTCTGCAACTGAACGAGCTTCAGGAATTGAGAGACGCAGCATACGAGAGCGTCAGACGATACAAGGACAAAACGGCAAACACCCACGATCAAAAACTCAAGGAGAAGAAAGAATTCAAGTATGGGGATCGTGTGCTGTTATACAATTCGCGTCTGAAGTTATTTCCAGGAAAATTGCGCTCTAGATGGAGTGGTCCATACACTGTTACACAGGTATTTTCATATGGCACAGTGGAGATAGCAGGAGAGGATGGAATCCCTTTCAAGGTAAACGAGCACAGACTGAAACAGTATATCGAAGGGCCCGTTGGTAGAGCTTTTGTGGAAGATCTGAGCTTCCAAAAGCCCCCTGAATAATTCACAGGGGTCGAGTCGAGCTAAAGACTCGCGAATAAATTAAGCGCTTCACGGGAGGCAACCCGCGCTTTTGAATATCTTTATTTCTAAATTTTTGTGTGGTTTTGTTTTTGTTTTGCAGGAATTGGACTAGCAACCAGGTACGCAATTCCTCAATAATTGAGCTTTTATGATAACGTGCTAGGTTTGTTGGGAAGATTTTAGTTAGTTTAAGTTTGTGTGATTTATATTTTCTTTGTATTTTGTTTACTATATATTATATTTATATTTATAATATATATATATACGTAAATTCGTGTCACGCATCAAAAGTTTCTAAGTATATATATATATAATATATAAGTATATATATAATACATTTATATAAATAAAAAAATAAAAAAATAAAAAAACCCGAAAAATTAACCTCTCACGGCTTGCTAGGCCGTGAGAGTGGTCTCACAGCATCACACAAGCCAGGAATCAAAGTCGGTCACCAGGAGGCGCCGCTGTCACCGAGAACAAGCAAACCAAGGGCCTTCACGGCTTGGGTTTGGGCCGCGAGAAGGCGGTCTCACGGTCTGCAGGCCGTGTAAAAGTTTTTGGAAAGTTTTTTTTCTCCTTCTTATAAAACACCCTGGACCACAACCCTATCCCACCCACAGCCGACAGCCTTCCTCCCCTGCGCACCTGGAGCCCTCCTTCACGGTTTTCTTGCTCACGTCACCGGAAGCATCATCCTCACATCATCAATGTATCCTCCGTTCTTGCACCCTTTTTCTTCTTTCTTTCCTTTTCTCGGACCGACCACACTCCCATCCCCATCCGACCTTAGTTTTTCCCTTTATGGCTCTGTGAAACATTAAGTATGGGGATGGTGAACTTGGTTTCCTAGGTGCTTAATCAACCTCCATCAGGCTATCCAATGATTTCTACACCAAAACCCCCAAACTTTTCGACTTAGGTCTTCATCCCCCTCCCGTTTTTCTAAACTCTTTTCACAAAGATAAGTATGGGGATGCTCTCAGGGAGTGAAACCGAGCATAAGGTCGTAAACCACACTTGATTTGGTTAAGAAACACGCAACCTGCAATTTTTTTTAAAACTGATGGTCTTCACGGCTTGTAGCCCGTGAACCAGCCTTACACGGCTTCAGCCAGGCCGTGAACATGGCGACTAGCCCTTTCACCGATGACCAAGCCTTACACGGCTTGGCCTGGTCCACCCTACGCCGTGTAACACACTTCACGGCCAGCCCAGGCCGTGAAAGCCTGCTGACCAGAATTTTTAGTTTTCGTTTTGAGCATCTCGCGGGTGTTTCGACCAACTTTTTACACTTCCCTGACCCGTGTGAAACCTCTGAACTCAGAATTACAGTTTTTCGATTCGGTCAGTCGGTTATCATGAATTTGGGCTCAATGGCCCAGGCTCATCGTTATCTGCAATTCAACGGAGCTGACACCCGAGACAGAAGATGTGCTACGAAGCTAACCAAGCATCAGGACCGCCCCTTACTCGAGATGAGGGTCATCAGTTGGCCTCTTTTGGAGACTTTTGGTCAATGGGAACGTGCTCTGGGGTTGGTTAATGATCGTTGGCGCAGACTTTTCAGCATCAGGAGAAACCAGTACCGAGAGATGGTTGTTGAATTCTTTTCGAGCTTCACTTTCTCATATCCATGCTCGAACTTGTTTGCTGAAAATATGGTGAAATTTAGGTTGGGAGGAACCTGGAGAAACATGTCGGTGGCTCAGTTCGCAGTGGCCACCACACTTTACACTGAAGAGGAACTTCTCACTGCAGCATTTACAGGAGGGATACATGAGTTCCCTTCCGATCAGGATCACCTAGACTTCTGGCGACAGATCGGTGATGGTCATTATGATGTCGTGAGCACAAAAAGCACTCAAATTCGCGACCCTCTTTATCGTTATCTGCACAGGGTGATCGGGGGGACAGTCACTGCTAGGCACGATTGTGGTGTCGTATCCCTAAGAGATCTGTTTTTTCTGTATTGCATGCACTCAGGGACAAACTGCAACCTTGCGCATTGTCTTCTTCACCTTTTCACTCGTTGCAGTGGTAGCAGGCAGGCAAGTTGGCTAGTTGGTGGCTCAATCATCAGCCTTCTAGCATCACACTTTGGGGTCAGTAAGAGGGGATGCACGAAGACAACAGGGGTCAAAGAGGTGGATTTAACTATGTGTAAAAAGATGGAGATGGTGACGGCTGTTAGACCTTGGAGACTCATTGATAGTGCAGGTCGGGTTTGGGATCCACTACCGATTGTTCAGGAGGAGGAAGCACAGGAACAACAGAGTGAGCAGGCACAACAACCTCCTAGTCCCACCTACACACCTGCTTCTGAAGCAGGTCCCTCTGGAGTCCTTACTTTCGATGAGCAGATTGAAGACCGCAGTTGGGAAGGGTTATTGGACGCATTAGAGCACCCCATGCAGCAGCCATGGAACCATAGGGTGCCAGAGCCTGAGGACATCCATGATATACCACAGCCCACCTCGGCGGATGTACTGGCCTGCATATCTCACCTACAGGCTCACATTGACAACAGGTTTGGGGACTTAACTCAACACTTTGATCAGCAGCTTACCGAACTCCGTTGCCAGCAGAACGCGAGTTTTACTCGTGTTAATGATCAGATTCGGGAGTTGCGCGATTCATTCAGGCCGCCCCGTGGACAGAGAGCTTCCCCCCAGTATTCAGACATGCCCAGGGTGCCACATCAGATGTCACCTTCTGATTTTATGCCCCACTTCCCATAGGGGGTATCCATGCTTATCCACGTAGCCTTATTACATTTCCATTTGTTTTGATACTATGTTTGGTTTTTAGCACTATGTCTTTTGGTTTGGTCTGGTGTTTTGGGATTCTAAACTTTGTTGGTTTTTGATATCGGCTATGTGGTTTGTGATGGAATGCATTATGACTCTTATTACTACTATCTGGCTTGTTTTGTCTAATTATTTTCTTTTTGTTTGTGTGGTGTGTTTTCATTTCTGTATATAATGTTGTACATGATGATGAAACTTTGGCTTGAAGTATGATATTGCAGAAGCAAGTTGTTCGATGTGTGTGGAAGTGAGTATCATGGGAAATCACAACAATCAGGGAGTTTCTTTTACCCAACCCTTTTGTTTATTTCTAAATTTTCTGCATTGAGGACACTGCATTTTTCTAAGTATGGGGATGGCAAGGGTTGGCTAAGCAAATTGAATATAACTCCCTCACCACATCAAAAGTCTGAAAATCCCCCAAAATTCTGAAAATTTTTCCCAATCTCACATGACACGAAAGTACACCCTTTTTAACGTAAATCATAGATAATTTATTTGTGCCTTATCGTGTCTGCAAGTCGCAAGAAAGGTTTTCCTTAAAGGTTTATTTTCATAAAAATTGCATGATCAAAGTCTTTCGATCGAGTTTTGTGAACCATCAAAAAACCCACTCACCCGATTTCCCTTGTGAGATTAAGCCTACAAAAGAAAAAAAATATTTAGGTGAAAAAAATAAAAAAATAAATAGTCATGAGGGATGTCGTATGTCTAAACGCGTTCTAAGTTTATGTTGAGACCGTGTCAAATTAATCGCCTTGAGTCGTTATGGATCTTCTCCGGGTCGTCAATTGCCCGAAGATACTGGACTTTCTGCATAACTCCAGTATATCTATCAAAAAAAAATCAATCAAAAACTTAGTCTTGTATTGAAAGGTTGCAAAACCCTAAATCAAGCAAAGAAAAAATATATATATATATATATATGAATCACAATGGAAATTGTGACACGGGTGTACGTATACGCCAAGATATACGTTTGGGTGGTAGCTCATACACCCGTATATGTGAGCAAACGTTTGAGTATCCCCTTCCTTTTTTTGGTCAGATCCCATAACGAACTCGGCGGCACGATCGTATATATAAACCCAAGAAACAATTAGATATGCTTGACCTGAGCTTTCACTTCAAAAAGAAATTCAAACCCATAGGTCGAGTGAATCAGTGAGTTGAGTGAAAAATATAATAGAAAATTGGTTCGCATTATTTGGTTGAGGGATTTTGTGAGTTTTCAAATTCGTTAAAACTTGCGAGGTTGTAAACCCGAGTATTGATTGTAAATCTTGTGGACCGAATATGTACACCTAGATGTCTATGTGGTTAAGATAGAGTTGTAGTAGTGTCGAGATTAAATATGATTGCTTGGGGACAAGCAATGTTTAAGTATGGGGATGTTTGATGTGTGTGGTTTTGGATATGAAAATACAGTTGATTTCGGGCTGAAAAACGTTAAAATAACCTTGAAAATATCAAATTATAATTGTTTCTGATGATTATTGTGAGTTTTCAGGTTAAAACAAGTTTGGCACGGAAAACGAGGTGAAAATGAAGAAAAGTCAAAGCTCGGGTCAACCGGTCAAACGCGGAAGTCAAAATAAAAAGTTGCAGAAAATCTTCACGGCTTGCATGCCTTGAAACACCCTTTCACGGCCTAGACCAAGCTGTGAAGCCCTTGATCAAGCTGTGATGCTGAGCCGCAGACCAGTCACCGGTGAAAACTGCTTCACGGCCTGACCTGCATGTTGTGAAAGACCCTTCACGGCCGTGAAGGACCCTGCCCAAGCCGTGAAAGCCCAGTCCAGGCCGTGTAACCGAGAACAGTGGCCAGAAAGCCCTTTCACGGCCTGATCTGCTGGCTGTGAAAACCCTTTCACGGCCTAGAGCCTTTTTAGGAAATTTTTGGAATTTTTTGGAATTCGGCCCCTATAAATACAGGGCTCATTTCCACCATTTGGGACATCTTGGAGAGCAGAGAAAGAGCCATAGGAAGCCCTCATTGAAGCCATTCGAATACTTGAAGATTTGAAGCATTCAACGAGGCAAAAGTTAGCGTTTTTCATCATTCGAGCTTCTCTTTGGTATTGTATTTACATTTAGCCATGAACTATTGTTTAGATCTGATTTGTTTATGTTTAAACATTAACATGGTTGGCTAAACTCATCGTATCGCTTAGGCGAGGCGAATCCAACCATGGTTTGACTTTATAAGTATCGGTTTTTCGTGTACATTTGCATTTATGAAGTAAAAGTTATGATTGCTTTGATTTGGTTGATGAATTGAATTCCTTATTGTATCTAGTCAATCTCTGGTCTTGTGGAACCCTAACCCTAGCTTGCAAAGCCATCTATCGTTAGGAGACTATTGTATAGCCGAACAACAGAATCTGCGGCATACGCGTGAACTAGAAATAGTCACGATCATCAGGGAAACCCTAGAATTCGATTAGGAGTCCACCATAGAGTTTGAGTGAGAAATCACCTTACCCTTAGCTAGTAGATACCCTTGCCATTGTCAAGTAGTCAAGCATTCACCGATAACTCGGGTCTGTTCCTGCTTAGTCGTGTCTAGGACCTACTAGGTCAACCTATCAACCCAATTGTAACCGCTTCACAACTCTAGGACCGTTAGGGCCAGACCTATCCTAACCCTTCGACCAGTTATGAGTTGAGCCACCGATAACTCGGAACCCAGCCTAGGGCACTTCATAAACAGCAACCTTATCAGTACTTCACCATGGACCAGTAATAACCGTCTAGGGCGTGTCTATAACCCTAACCGTGAACCTATCCATAGGAGCTAGGTAAGCCTTGTCTTAGGACCCCAGTTCACCTCAGAGATAAGTAGTAACGCATTACCGATACACCTGTCAAACCCAAGTTGGAGGAGCCATGCCTAAGTGATCCTTTACCAAATATCTGTTTTTCCAAACAACATTTCAATTACAGTCATTTTCTGTTTTCTAAATTAAAATCCATTTTCAAAAGAAAACAAAAACCGGCTGAATTATAAATCGACTGTTTTCAACAAGTTCGTGTCCCTGAGGTTCGACAATCCGGTGCTTACCAATACTGTGCTACGCACGACAGGTATACTTGCCTTAATGTGTTGGTGTAGTCCCCTGGTGAATAACCAGTTTATAAATTTAAAATTTGATAGTGTAGAACCCCACTTTTTATATACACTAAACAACACATCAAGATTCTTTCGAAAATAGTGAAAAACATGAAGCTTCTTGAAAACCAACAAAATACCGTTTATTTACGCCTTTTTCTCCCTTGTCAAATAAAACCATCATACCCTTACCCCAAGCATGTCCTTTTAAAGCCCTCATGATGATCCAGTGACTTCTGATGAGATCGGTGGCGGTTTAATTTCATGTCAAGCATACGCTCTCTGTTTCATTGCTAACTTGGTATGAGTGTCCACTCTAAAAATCTCCAACCAAGAGTGACGAGTGACCACTTCTGAGGCATGTAAGTAAGAAATTAAATAAATTTATGAGTAGGCTTGTCAATAATAAAAATATTTCAACCAACAAGGTAAGAAACAAATTAATGGAAAAAAAATAAGAAAATGGAGGAGGTAAAACTTTTAAAAGGCATAGGTCTTAGCAAAACACTAAAATGAGGATTTGGGATGTGTCAAAGCCCCTTATTATGAAGTTTTGCTTGAGGAAAAAAAACGTTTGAGTGTGGGGATATTTGGTATACGCTAAACCATATATATTTATTAACTTAAATATCCTCACAAGTTGGGAAAAAACCTAGCTACTAACAACAAAACAAAGCAATTTTGTTTTCTTTTTAGTTTTTCAGGTTTTCTAGAGCCAAAGTACAAAAAGGAGCATTATCTAGTAGAAATGGCAAAGAAAATGCAAGAGTTTGGAAAACATTGCTCTAGCACGACCCGTGCCTCATCAAGCACGCCCCGTGCCCGACCCGGATTGGCTTTTGATCAGCACCCCGTGCCTCTGACTTAGCACACCCCATGCCGCTGACCTCTCTAACACGGCACGCCCCATACCTAGCACACCCCATGCCGCTGACCTCTCTAACACGGCACGCCCCATACCTAGCACACCCCATGCCGCTGACCTCTCTAACACGGCACGCCCCGTGCCACTGACATCAGAAGAGACAAAATTCTGCTCGTCTGACACAGCACGGCCCGTGCTTGATGGAGCACGCCCCGTGCCGTTCTCTAGAATTTGCCTATAAAAGCTTGCTCTCCCACATTTCTCAACTCGCTCAATTCTTTCCTCTCCTCTTCACTTGTATATTAGTTACCGATCCACTTGGTTCCTTTGTATCTTCAAGTATGTAAGAGTCTGTAAGAAACTCAACTAGTTTAGTAAATGAAAGTATTTTGTCTATGAAATCTTCTTTTACTGGCTGGCAAATATTTAAGCCATGATTAGCCAAATTCTTACACATAACAAACTTTTAACGTGCCTTCAAGTTGTTTTTATTGCAATGGTCCAAGGTGTGTCTAATGACTTTATAAAAACCTTTTTATTGAAAGTGTATTATTGATTTTCTAAACCAAGCGTGCTTCACGTATCACAGACCATTTGGGAGTCCAAATCCCAAAGTCCGGACCTGTGACAGCCGTTCGGGGGACGATGCATGATCCTAAAGGTGACTTGCGCCCCATATTACAAGATACGTTCGAGGTACTTATGTCTATGTAAGCAAACTCGGCTGACCACGCAGGTGCGGGCTGAAAGTATTTGGTTGGAAACGAGGGTTGGTAATATTTTGTCACTTCACGGGAACCGAGAGGTACGTGTTCGTGAACTTGACTCTGGTCAGACGTACATTACGCGAGAGCGATGTATGGAACTGCTCTTAGCCCCTTAAAAAGATTATTTTTATAATACAATAATCTGGCACGCAGGCTTGTTCCCCTACTAGTTCATGACGGCGTGTCGAGTACGGTAAGTTTGCCGGATCCAGGGGCCCCGTAAGTAAATGGCATTATACGACTCGTTTTTCCACTGACAGCACCTTCCCTCGACATTCGTACTCCTCGCAGACGATTAGCAGTTGGATGGTGAGTCAGCCAAAGAGGGTCGAAAGGTGGCTGATCTTCTGCCAGTGAACAATCTTGAGCCAAGGTAATAAAATCACAACTTGACTATAAGTTACTAGCATCGTTATTCCAATCAGTATTGATTCTGTCATACTTAGGATTTCCATTTTATTTATATATACATATATATTTATATTTAGTAGTAATAACTTTTTTCCCTAAAAAATAGACTTTGGTTAAACGTAAACAAAGATTGCGTATTGGGAGCTCTCATTTTCCATTGTGTCCTGATCAACCCCGATTTAACTCACCACTATTATACTGCCTACGATAGGTATACTTGCCCGTGTAATGTGGTGAAATGGTAGTTGTCAAGTAAATCAGGTATTATAAATTTAAAAGCTTTAGCTGCTACATAGGTATGATAAATTGCCATATTTTTAGAACACCTCAGCACACACCAGTCACACTGTTTGCGGAGTTTGCTCATCAGCTGGTTAACTATCTAGCTACTCATGAGGATGAAGCTCACTATGTCATAATAGTGCAGTTTGGTAGATTTAATGTTTTTGAAGGTAATTGTTTTATTAAATGATATACTTTACTTTTATATATGTTTTAAACCAATGTTTTAATAATATTTGTAGGAAGACACTTTGTGTCCAATGTCTACAATGGAACAAATCTTTTCATCAACTCCAATGATATCAAGGAGATAGTTTCTTTTTTGGAAAGGTTATGAATTTTGTTTTTCCCTTCTTTTTAAATATCTTTTAATAAAAATATAGTATTAAAAACTTATACTTATTACTGTTGATTTTTTATACAAATAAGCTTTCTTGAGACTCTTGATTCTCCATCAACACCCTCTTATAGTCGTGCTTCATCCGGTATTAAATACAATATTGAGGATGACTTTTTTAATGTCACTGTTTTTTAATCAGCTGAAGTCGAGGGCATTGAAGAGGTAACAATTAATTTACACATCATATTATTTTTTAAAGCATATTATTATTGAAAATTCTTACTCATCTAAGTAAAAACAACTTCTTAAAAAGGCAAACAAGGTCATTATTCTGGCGACCATTAAGATGGTCCAAAAAAATTGGTTTTATTAGGCATGCAACCGTTGCACAAAAATAGTTGAAGTTATAGATGAGGCACTGCCCATCACCGAGGTTTTTGGATATGTACCCAAACATTTTAAATTAGGTTTAAAACCTAATTCTTTTAGGGTACTTATTTTTTGGGTAGAACAATGTTGCACTACTATGTCTTGGTATTACTTTTTTACATGGTAGTCATCTTAACTGTTTTGGAATAAGTAGTTTTGAGCTATTTTGTCAATGAAACAATCTGTTCCTATACTTATTATTATACATGCTTTCTTTGATGGTTGTCTCATTATGCCATTTTTATTTTATTCACGATCGTTAATGCCCATGCTCATGATTATCTCATTATGCCCTTTTTATTTTATACATTCCTATTAATTCTCATGCTTTCTTTAAAGTTTTCTTTCATATTATCTTTTAATGAGTGATATAATATATTTTAGTCATAATATCATCTCTTAGTGCTCATGATTAGAGTTATAATATAATTTCGGTAATATGATCATGAATTATGTCAAGGTATTTTATTTTTCCGAAATACTTATTTCTTACTGATTATATAACCATATGATATGTATTAGGCCAACGTAATTTTGGTAATGTGCTCATAAATAGTTAATTATTACTGATTTGAGATTTTCCAAAAATATTATCATACTATAATTTGAATTTATTTTATTTCATTAAGCTCTTATTTTGTAACACCCCAATTTTCACAGATACATTATATGTATAGTAAATACGTGTTTATATTATAAATACGTGAGCTTAATTGATAAATGTGGTAAGACTATGCTTTAGATAAGTTGCATGTGCTAGAAATACATGTTTAATGGCCAACGTGATGAAATATGCATGAACGGATGTGTTAAACGTTAACGAAAGTAAAGTATGAGATGAATATGTGTTTATATGAATAACATAATAATACATGTGTGAATTGATAGATGTATACATGTGAATATGTGTGTTAATAGTTAATGGAAAAGTAGAAGGGCCAAAAATGTAATTATGAAAAGTTATCAACATATACGGATATGATACGTGTCTATAATTATTATAACCATTTTAAAGCTTAGAATATAGTAAAATTATATCCTAACATGATCCATAACATGAAATGATAAGTATTGGAAAGTTTGAGGGGCTAGAACGCAAAATAGCAAAAGATATATATAAATATATAAATATATATATACGTATGTATACGTATATCATCGAGCATGTCCCGAGCCTTAGAAACTTTTATAAATATGTCCTATAATGATTTGGTACATAAAATAATAGAACGGTTGAAGTTTAGGGGGTTAAAATGTAAAAAGAAAGTGCAGGGACCAAAACTGCCAAACTGGCAAAGTGGCTCGCGGGTCGCCGAGCCTTGGGCTCATCCGGCGCGTACCTCCGCCCAATTTCAGCGACCAGATTCGATTTCTCGACTTGCAGCCCACGTTTTTGACAAATTGACCCTCCTAACGTGTCGATTTTGAGCCTTAGTCACCTTAGGACGTGTAGGAACCATATTTCGCATCTGCAACTATAAATAGAGGCCTCAAATCAACAGAACAACTCGCCAATTTCGTAAATTACAACCCAAAAACCCTCTTTTCTGCCGGAATCTTCATCGGATCAATTCGAGCACACCGGGAGGAGTTAGAAGGCGAATTTCTGCAGTCACCCCTTATTAGGTATGCTTAACAATAACCTCTTTCAGTTTTGGCTAATTCGATTTCTAAATATGCTTTCTAAAAATGATGTAAAATTAGGGTTCTTGATGTTATTCTGCTCAAATCGGGTGATCGGGTGGGAATTAGGGTCTGAATTTTTGTAGGTAATCCTAATTTAATGTGTTTTAAGAAAGCCCTAAGTTTATTTCACAATTGGAAAAGGTTTGGTGAAGGTTTTGTTAACGGGTCAAAATTAGGGTTTTCATAACGTTACTCTGCCCAAATTGAGCAAACGGTTTTGAATTAAGCTTTACTATTTTAAAGTATATTATAAAATGTTATAATGGATGATACCCTAAGTTGGTTTGAAAAGAAAATGAGTTTTGATAAAGAAACGAGAAATACATGAAATTAGGGTTTTGAATTATGATTATTTAATATAAAATAATCCGGAGGGTATGGGTACTTGAATTTTGGTATGGAACTATGTTTATATATATAATAAGTATATATGAGGTTAAAATGGATAAATGATAAAGTATATAAGATACCGAGTTAATCGGATATTTAGAAGTTCGTGCGGACCGGAAGGGTAGACACCTGTACACTGGGGTTTCTGGCAATAGCGGGGGTGTCGCCATCCCATCTGGGCAATGGCATCCCAACACTGGGCGATCCCGGAGTGAGTGTCTACTTATAGGAATGCGCGTCTTCATAATTATCAATAAAAAGAAGATAATATACCTATAGGGGTATTTTGGTCATTTTGACCTTAAAAGAAGTAAACCTTAATAATTAGATATTATTAAGATAATGTAAGAGATAAATAAACATAGGATATGTTTATAATGTTAAACCTTGCGTTAATGCCATACGATACGCGAATTAGGTTAACCGAAGGATTCTGTCGGAGGTTCTGTCCGAGTTTAACGAGTAAAGAGATAAGGTGAGTTCTGCGAGCCCACTTTTAAATGTTTTAAACGCTTTAATGTTTTCGGGCTGATATACATATAATGTTCAACTGTTTAATTGGAAAGTATTTAAAATACTTTTATATGAAAGTTTGATTATCTTAAACTGATAAATTGATGAAATGATGAACTGTTGAAATGATATGTGAAGGTACTTATGAATGTATATACGTGTTAGTAATACATATGAAATGGTTATGTTAGAATAATGCATATGAAATGCTTATTAGGGTTATGTGCTATATTTGCTTTGAAACTAGGTATCCAAATGATAAGGGTTTGTTAATAAACGTACAAGTGAGAATGTATGATTATATGAGAACAGGGGGTGCATTTGCTATATTATTATGTGGTGGATACGCCGCTGGTACATCCTGTATACAAGCATGGTAGTATAGTTACCCGGTATATTGAAAGTGTGGAGGATACGCCGCTGGTACATCCTGTATACATACACCTAGGTAAATTGGGGGATGTTCACTTGTTGCAGTATATGAGTACATTATCATGTTTATTAGCACACCTGAGTCAGTCGGATATCTAACTAGGGGCGGGTAGTAGTACTGTGGTGGTTAAGGAGATGTTCGATAGAATGGAACGTCTAAAGAGGGTCAAGGTTACGTGAACGGTTGTCGTTGCTGAATGGTTGGGGGCTTCCAGATGAAGTTACCTGAGCAGTCTTCGAGACCGGGAAGGTATAGAAAAAGTAGGACGGTTGTCGTTGCTGAATGGTTGGGGGCTTCCAGATGAAGTCACCTGAGCAGTCTTCGAGACCGGGAAGGTATAGAAGAAGTGGAACGGTTGTCGGTACTGAGGTTGGGGGCTTCCGATAAAGTCACCTGAGCAGTATTCGAGACCAGAAGGTATAAAGGTGTATGGAATTCAGGTCATAGGAGTTAAAGGTTATGGAGGTAGATGTTTTCTAGAGAAACGTGTATGGTTATGATGTTATGTTATGTATGACTTGTTATGTGTTATACTTGATAAATGTTGTAAAAAGGGATTTTGCAGGTTCAAAGGTTTTAACCTCACGAACGAGGTAATGTTTTTAAATGTAGAACTCACCAGCGTAAGCTGACCTTTTCCCAAAACCATATGTATGTCAGGTTTAGGTGAGACGTCTGGAAGCAAGGGCGGAGCCCTCGTGATAAGAGAATGATCGGGCAAGCTATAGAGGAAGCTGATGAGCGTGCTGGCTAGTTGTAGATAAATAAAGACGGATATAGTTAGTCGCTATATAGATAGTTTGTAAATTATCTCAGTTACTTTACGTACTTGGCTTATATTATAAATAAAAGTTTTAAATTTTCCGCTGCTTATCTCTGTTGTGCCACGTGTTCATGAGTAAATCCGATGAGTGACCCCTCCTGGTGCCAAGTCTGGGAGTGGGCGTCACAAGTTGGTATCAGAGCCTTGGTTTAAGAGATTTAGGTACAAGCGCGGTATCTAAACTTAAACTAGGACTCCAGGTAGAGTAAGTTGAGATAAGAATGTAGATGCCAGCCAGGATAGCTTGTGCCCGTAAGGACGAATATGCATAAGGAACATAATAGGTGGGACTTGCGGTATGCGTATATGGAAAATACACGATTGCAATTAGCTACTGCAATTTGGCATTTTCCATGTAAATAGACCATAAGTACTAACCATTGTGTGGCCAAGTGCAAGAAGAAGAAGAACGTTTAGAAATGTAATTTAGGAATCGGTTTGAGTTACGGATGAAGATAGAGAGGCGAGATGTGGACATTAGGGAATTGTGTGCTAGAAGTAACTGGGTTTTGAACGCATCGTAAATATATAATTGTATCGGATCCTGCACTTATATACTTATCATGAATTCAAAATTTAGAAACTCTACGTCACACAAATTCTGAAATGTCATCCATCTTAATTAGGATCTGAAGATGTCTACGAGTGGCGATCGTGCGAGTGCGGAACCCGAGAATAACGACGGAGCTAATGCATTCACTAACGAGCAGAGAGCGGCTATGGTGGCAGAGATGACACGCTTAATGCAGACGACACTACCTGGTTTATTAGTTCAACTTCAAGGAGCTGCGAGAGTTGGTGCTAGTGGAGCCCGTGGAGCTGGTGGAGCTGCAGGAAGAGGTGCCGGAGCTGCACAACCTAGAGTAGGATGTTCGTTTAAATCGTTTAGTGGTTGTAGACCTCCTTTGTTCGACGGTAATCAAGATGCGTTAGCTACGTTCCAGTGGATTCATGAGATGGAAGCGGTCATAGAGATTAGTGAGTGTAGTGAGAACCAAGCCGTGAAGTATGCTGCCCACTCGTTTGTCTCAGAAGCACTGCACTGGTGGGGAATGATCAAACAGACTGAAGAAGACGGAGTCATTGCTGCAATGAAGTGGAACGATCTGAAGAGGTTAGTTTTAGAAGATTTCTGCCCTAAAGGTGAGCTGGAGCAACTGGAGAGGAGTTTTCTGACGTTGGAAGCTGGGAACATGACGCACCGGGAATACACTTCAAAGTTCAACGCGATGGCGAGACTGCTACCTACCTTAGTCACTCCCGAAGCTGAAAGGGTGAAGCGTTACGTTCAAGGATTTCCAAGTAGAGTTAGGGTGTTGATCAAGGCAACTGAACCAAAGACATTTAAGGCGACGGTGAATTTGAGTTCCAATCTTTACAGCGAGATGTTCGGCGCGAACGGCAGACCGGAAGGAGCAAAGAGGAAGGAGTCCGAGTCAGAAGCAATTTCAAGGAAGGACAACGGGAATCATCACAAGAAGGCGAAGCATAATTCAAAAGACGACAAGCCGAAGTGCCACAAATGCAAGAAGAATCATTTTGGAGAATGTAGGTCAGGAACGTCTACGTGTTATACATGCGGTAAGGAAGGTCACTTCTCGGGCAATTGCCCGGAGCGTAAGAAGTGTTACGAATGCGGAGAAGCAGGACACCTTAGGATGAACTGTCCTAAGATAGTATTGAACCCTAAACCACTTCGAGCCATCCCAGGGAATGCTACGGGTCCGAGAACGGCTCCTGCAAGGGCATATGGTATGTTGGAGATGATAGAAGGAGATCCCCAGACCTCGTCAGGTAATTCGAGTAGTTAGAAATCATAGTTAATCATTATTCGTTTGCTTTAGTACGTTATATGTCCCATTGCTTGCTACCGTATGCTTAGATATTAGAACCATTAGAACTTATGTTCTAGAAAGTAGCCGAAAATGTGAAAGCATTATCAAGGATTCCGTAAACAAGCTACCGTAGACAGCTTAGGGTTACGTTTTCCTTAGGATAGATGCAGAAACGCGAAAGTACATGTTACCGAGTTATGAAATGGGTTATGAATGGTTATGTTATGCAAAGTTGAGAATGAATGTTCAAGATGGGAATGGAACAGGTTTCGAGGACGAAACCCTGTTTAAGGGGGGTAGAGTTGTAACACCCCAATTTTCACAGATACATTATATGTATAGTAAATACGTGTTTATATTATAAATACGTGAGCTTAATTGATAAATGTGGTAAGACTATGCTTTAGATAAGTTGCATGTGCTAGAAATACATGTTTAATGGCCAACGTGATGAAATATGCATGAACGGATGTGTTAAACGTTAACGAAAGTAAAGTATGAGATGAATATGTGTTTATATGAATAACATAATAATACATGTGTGAATTGATAGATGTATACATGTGAATATGTGTGTTAATAGTTAATGGAAAAGTAGAAGGGCCAAAAATGTAATTATGAAAAGTTATCAACATATACGGATATGATACGTGTCTATAATTATTATAACCATTTTAAAGCTTAGAATATAGTAAAATTATATCCTAACATGATCCATAACATGAAATGATAAGTATTGGAAAGTTTGAGGGGCTAGAACGCAAAATAGCAAAAGATATATATAAATATATAAATATATATATACGTATGTATACGTATATCATCGAGCATGTCCCGAGCCTTAGAAACTTTTATAAATATGTCCTATAATGATTTGGTACATAAAATAATAGAACGGTTGAAGTTTAGGGGGTTAAAATGTAAAAAGAAAGTGCAGGGACCAAAACTGCCAAACTGGCAAAGTGGCTCGCGGGTCGCCGAGCCTTGGGCTCATCCGGCGCGTACCTCCGCCCAATTTCAGCGACCAGATTCGATTTCTCGACTTGCAGCCCACGTTTTTGACCAAATTGACCCTCCTAACGTGTCGATTTTGAGCCTTAGTCACCTTAGGACGTGTAGGAACCATATTTCGCATCTGCAACTATAAATAGAGGCCTCAAATCAACAGAACAACTCGCCAATTTCGTAAATTACAACCCAAAAACCCTCTTTTCTGCCGGAATCTTCATCGGATCAATTCGAGCACACCGGGAGGAGTTAGAAGGCGAATTTCTGCAGTCACCCCTTATTAGGTATGCTTAACAATAACCTCTTTCAGTTTTGGCTAATTCGATTTCTAAATATGCTTTCTAAAAATGATGTAAAATTAGGGTTCTTGATGTTATTCTGCTCAAATCGGGTGATCGGGTGGGAATTAGGGTCTGAATTTTTGTAGGTAATCCTAATTTAATGTGTTTTAAGAAAGCCCTAAGTTTATTTCACAATTGGAAAAGGTTTGGTGAAGGTTTTGTTAACGGGTCAAAATTAGGGTTTTCATAACGTTACTCTGCCCAAATTGAGCAAACGGTTTTGAATTAAGCTTTGCTATTTTAAAGTATATTATAAAATGTTATAATGGATGATACCCTAAGTTGGTTTGAAAAGAAAATGAGTTTTGATAAAGAAACGAGAAATACATGAAATTAGGGTTTTGAATTATGATTATTTAATATAAAATAATCCGGAGGGTATGGGTACTTGAATTTTGGTATGGAACTATGTTTATATATATAATAAGTATATATGAGGTTAAAATGGATAAATGATAAAGTATATAAGATACCGAGTTAATCGGATATTTAGAAGTTCGTGCGGACCGGAAGGGTAGACACCTGTACACTGGGGTTTCTGGCAATAGCGGGGGTGTCGCCATCCCATCTGGGCAATGGCATCCCAACACTGGGCGATCCCGGAGTGAGTGTCTACTTATAGGAATGCGCGTCTTCATAATTATCAATAAAAAGAAGATAATATACCTATAGGGGTATTTTGGTCATTTTGACCTTAAAAGAAGTAAACCTTAATAATTAGATATTATTAAGATAATGTAAGAGATAAATAAACATAGGATATGTTTATAATGTTAAACCTTGCGTTAATGCCATACGATACGCGAATTAGGTTAACCGAAGGATTCTGTCGGAGGTTCTGTCCGAGTTTAACGAGTAAAGAGATAAGGTGAGTTCTGCGAGCCCACTTTTAAATGTTTTAAACGCTTTAATGTTTTCGGGCTGATATACATATAATGTTCAACTGTTTAATTGGAAAGTATTTAAAATACTTTTATATGAAAGTTTGATTATCTTAAACTGATAAATTGATGAAATGATGAACTGTTGAAATGATATGTGAAGGTACTTATGAATGTATATACGTGTTAGTAATACATATGAAATGGTTATGTTAGAATAATGCATATGAAATGCTTATTAGGGTTATGTGCTATATTTGCTTTGAAACTAGGTATCCAAATGATAAGGGTTTGTTAATAAACGTACAAGTGAGAATGTATGATTATATGAGAACAGGGGGTGCATTTGCTATATTATTATGTGGTGGATACGCCGCTGGTACATCCTGTATACAAGCATGGTAGTATAGTTACCCGGTATATTGAAAGTGTGGAGGATACGCCGCTGGTACATCCTGTATACATACACCTAGGTAAATTGGGGGATGTCCACTTGTTGCAGTATATGAGTACATTATCATGTTTATTAGCACACCTGAGTCAGTCGGATATCTAACTAGGGGCGGGTAGTAGTACTGTGGTGGTTAAGGAGATGTTCGATAGAATGGAACGTCTAAAGAGGGTCAAGGTTACGTGAACGGTTGTCGTTGCTGAATGGTTGGGGGCTTCCAGATGAAGTTACCTGAGCAGTCTTCGAGACCGGGAAGGTATAGAAAAAGTAGGACGGTTGTCGTTGCTGAATGGTTGGGGGCTTCCAGATGAAGTCACCTGAGCAGTCTTCGAGACCGGGAAGGTATAGAAGAAGTGGAACGGTTGTCGGTACTGAGGTTGGGGGCTTCCGATAAAGTCACCTGAGCAGTATTCGAGACCAGAAGGTATAAAGGTGTATGGAATTCAGGTCATAGGAGTTAAAGGTTATGGAGGTAGATGTTTTCTAGAGAAACGTGTATGGTTATGATGTTATGTTATGTATGACTTGTTATGTGTTATACTTGATAAATGTTGTAAAAAGGGATTTTGCAGGTTCAAAGGTTTTAACCTCACGAACGAGGTAATGTTTTTAAATGTAGAACTCACCAGCGTAAGCTGACCTTTTCCCAAAACCATATGTATGTCAGGTTTAGGTGAGACGTCTGGAAGCAAGGGCGGAGCCCTCGTGATAAGAGAATGATCGGGCAAGCTATAGAGGAAGCTGATGAGCGTGCTGGCTAGTTGTAGATAAATAAAGACGGATATAGTTAGTCGCTATATAGATAGTTTGTAAATTATCTCAGTTACTTTACGTACTTGGCTTATATATAAATAAAAGTTTTAAATTTTCCGCTGCTTATCTCTGTTGTGCCACGTGTTCATGAGTAAATCCGATGAGTGACCCCTCCTAGTGCCAAGTCTGGGAGTGGGCGTCACATATTTTAGGATAAGAAGATTAGAAAATAAAAATTTCAGATTCAAATTATTTTTTACTCCTATTTGTGCAAATAATATTTTCTATTAATACTTAACATACCTAAAATACAAAAAATTTAATTTCTTTTAACGTTTTATTTTAGGATAAAATTATTGTAATTGATTTCGAAATTCAAAAACTCAGGAATCTCTTTTACATTTTTCTAAAATATTTACATCTATAATCATCTATAAATACCAAGTTACTTCATCACCCCATTCCATCACCATCTATAAAACTCTCATCCTCTCCAAAACCTCCCATATTCTACCAAATCTTCACAGCTATGAATCAAGTCAAAGTTCAGCTTTTTCAGCCACTCAACGAACTTCAAGTGTCCAATATAGAACACTATATCAAGGTTCGTGTACTATCTGTTTGGAGTCCACCACTCTATAGCAACCCAACTCAAACATAATATGTTGAGTTTGTTTGTGCCGATGAACAGGTATGTTGTAGTATTTTTTTATACTTAAACCTTTATATTTTCAAAGCAGTATTTTGGTTTTTTTTAGTTAAACCTTTATATTTTCTTCTACTTTCTTTACACCATAGGGTAACAAGATATGGGGGTCCTGCTTATCGAAGTGGCTTTACTGTTTTCAACGATTTTTCATAAAGCAGAATGTGCTACTTATCAAAAGACCACAGCTTGGTTCATCCATTGAAGTTATGCTTCAATGTGGAGACACATGTGGGGGAGTCTACTGTTTGGTCCAGAGATGCACATTTTTTTTTTAATTTTACTGATTTCAAACTGATCCTGAAACTTGAAGCACCAAGATCTGTTAGCATTAGTACTTATTCTTGGTCCCCCCGTTTTTTATTATATACTGTTTTAACTTATAATTTATTGTCAACTATTAAAATATTTTCTAATGATCACATAACTTCCATTGTTGATCTCATTGGTATTTTGAAAGAGAACACTGCCTTGATACCATTCAAGACAAAGGCTGGTAAAGAGTCTGTAAAGGTAACTGTGAAACTGCGAGATTTGAAGTAAGTTTAATATAACAATTGTTTTAATATATCCATCTATTATCTCAAAACAATTTATTTATATTATCACTTATTTTTCACAGTGGTTAGTTGATATATATCACACTGTTTGCGGAGTTTGCTCATCAGCTGGTTAACTATCTGGCTACTCATGACGATGAAGCTCACTACGTCATAATAGTGCAGTTTGGTAGATTTAATGTATTTGAAGGTAATTGTTTTATTAAATGATATACTTTTTACTTTTATATATGTTTTAAACCAATGTTTTAATCATATTTGTAGGAAGACACTCTGTGTCCAATGCCTACAATGCAACAAATGTTTTCATCAACTCCAATGATATCAAGGAGATTGTTCTTTTTTGGAAATGCTATGAATTTGTTTTTTTCTTTTTTTAAATATCTTTTTAATAAAAATATAGTATTAAAAACTTATACTTATTACTGTTGATTTTTTATACAAATTAAGCTTTCTTAAAACTCTTGATTCTCCATCAACACCCTCTTATAGTCGTGCTTCATACGGTATTAAATACTATATTGAGGATGACTTTCTTAAAATCACTATTTTTTAATCATATAGCTGAAGTCGAGGGCATTGAAGAGGTAACCATTAATTTACACATCATATTATTTTTTAAGCATATTACTATTGAAAATTCTTACTCATCTAAGCAAAAACAACTTCTTAAACAGGCAAACAAGGTCATTATTCTGGCGACCATTAAGATGGTCCAAAAAATTGGTTTTATTGGGCATGCAACCATTGCACAAAAATAGTTGAGGTTATAGATGAGGCACTGCCCATCACAGAGGTTCAGCCACTTGCCATCACCGATGGTCAACATATTCCAATCACCCAAGATCAGCCTCTATCAATCACCGAAAGTGAAGCACAACCAATTACCCAATCTCAACCTGTTGCAAACACCGTAGGTCAAATCGTTGCCACCTCTAAAGTTCAACTTTGTATTCCTAATGAACCTGTTACATACATATGTAACAATCGGGATTGCATAGATAAGAAGAAAGTATCAAACCATATCCAAGGTATCATTATTAATATGCTTTCCTATAAATATTTTAATTACTCCCATGAAAAAAACAAAGTATTATACATATGTTGTTTCTATTAGGTTCAAAATTTTGCTTAAAGTGCAGTTGTCAAGTGGAACTGTCGATCTCACTCTGTTTGATGGTGAAGAGAAAAAAATATTGCACAAGACTGCCTTGGAGTTGTTGAATAAGTTTCAATATGAGAAGAAGGCCAAGGTAGAAATGATGTTTCAAATTTGAATCCAAATTTATGAAACTGTTACTATTAGTAACCAAGTTACATGATTTTGTTAGAACTAATTCATTCTCCTTTTAGAATGATGGTGTTTGTTTAAACATACCAACTGAGCTTGAAGTTTTACTTGAAAGGAGGTATGCCTTTAAAATTGACGTCAGCGACTTCAATATCAAGAAAAGATACAAGTACTACACGATCGTTAAGATGACTGATGATCGGAACATAATGAAGGCGCTAGACAACAAGCACAACACTGAGCAGGTATATATTATGTTTTTTTATTGATACTAAGATTCTGGCCGTTCATTACATAGAACAACTTAAGTTGTTGTAGGACCAACATTGTAAGTTAATAATTACATATATTGTGTTTTGATTGATACTAGGAATCTATTAATGGTTATTTCTTCTGCCATAATTGTATGTTAACTTATACTATATGATTATCATTATAAACTTTAATAATCAATTTAATCTACATTGCAGCACTATCTGACTGATTCCCTCACGTCATCATCCAAAGAACTCAAATCCAATCACTTTGCATATCAAAAGGTAATGACATTTTAAATTTAATTTTTTTTGGTTACATCTTTTCAAAATGTATTACTACAACAAAATTTTCTTATTCCATTATTTACTTTTTTGCAAGAATGTCATATCTGTGACTGATGATAATGAAACGATGTTGTCAGTCAATACGGTTTAGAAAAGAAGAGAAGATCAGCATGTTTCGGATTTGAAAAGGAACCTTGACAAAGTCTATGATCAAGACATACCACTCACTTCACCAGCCAAGACAACACCTTCAAGTGTTAAGAGTGGATCTACCTCAAACTCCATTACTACAACGATGAAATTGGTGTGAATGACAAGTTGGTTATACCAAAGGTGGGGAAGTGAGGTTCATGGCACTTGGCGTATTGATAAATTTTGATATATCTGGTTTGATACAATTTTATTGTGTTTTGTTTTGTTTGGTATTATTTTCCATGGTTTGTTTTCTTGCATTCAATAATAAGTAAGGAAGTAAGTGTGGATCCTTATTTTCCTAATGCATAAATTTTCTTTGGTGGTTGTTTGTTTTAAAACAATGTTTTGTTTAATTACTTAGGTTTGCATCCTAGGATTGTTTGGTTTAACATGTCCTGAGTTTGTTTGTTTTGAGATTGACTTAATCTTTAGTATTGTATACTTAATATAATGTTTGCAACAATTTTACCAATGCCATTGTTTCATATTTTGAATGCGAGTTACTTTTTTATGGCCCGTGCACTTACATCATATGTGTCATCCATTGAATTGACATTGAATTAACATTCACTGTATAAAGCAAAACAAAAACATAAAAAATAAAATGATTTTAGTTTAATCTAATTATATCTTTTGGCTTTATTTGAAAAAGTTATCTTCATTCATTTGCATCATCTTAGAATAGGTGATTAGTCACACCTTTATATGTTACATATATATTTCCAGTCATGCATCAAATCATAATTATTTGTTTATTTTCAACTACAATTGATTATATATGTCACACCTTTATAACTTGGTATAAATGATTTCCATCATTATTGTTCTAATAAATAAAATATTTATTTTCATTTTTATAAAATTACATTAAATTTATTCCAAAAAATATATGATTACACATTAATTCAAATAAAAAAGTTACATTCGATCTATTCCCTAAAATATATTAACAATACTAACATCTTAATAGAAAAGTTTCAATCTTTCTACAAATAATCGAATATGATTACTCAATCACATTAATTCAAAAAATAAAATTACATTCAATCTATTTCCTAAAATATATTAACAACAATAACATATTAATAGAAAATTTTAAACTTTCTACAAATAATCGGATATGATTAGTCAATCACATTAATTCAAATAATATTGTAGATAGATTTTTCGAAAATTTTATATTTCCCTCCATGATTTAATTAAAAAAATGTAACACTCCAAAATTTCATAACTTGAATTATATACGTGTGCTATACGTGTTAAGTAGCTAAAACGTATATTGATATGGTTTATGGGTTGATAAATGGGAAAAAGGTAATGATTTGCAATGCTATACGTGTTTATGTTATAGATACATATGATATATGTGTTAGATAGCCAAACGTAATGAAACGTATGAAAAATGCATGTTTACCCATTAACGGATAATAAATTGATAAAGGGTAGGGTTTATATGAATGATCAAGGTTGCAGAAGTTGCTAGGCGCTATCTGGGCGGTCGACTAGGGAGTTGTGAGTACTCGGGCCTAGGCGAGGAGTACTCGGGGAGTACTCGAACATGGTAATTATAAAAAAATAAATTTCTAGAAAATATATACATCTTCTAATACTAATATTTATGAAAAAATAAGTTAAGATGGATATATGTTAATACATTTTATTCATAGTAATGGGACCAACTTTTTATATAAAGGAGGTCACAATATAATGCGTATTTTGCCCCTTATACCCGATGTTGACTTCCTACCCCCAAGGTTGACCGAGTACGCAATTCCTAGGCGGATTATCGCCTAGGCGCCTCGGCAACCCAGCGCCTAGCGACTACTCGGAGAGTACTCGGGCGCCTAGAGCGAGTTTTACAACATTGTGAATGATACACGTATTGATAGATGAAATAAAATAAAAGCATGTTTTGTAAGAAGGATAATTGATATACATGATTTCAAAATGAAATACATATTTCGAAGTTGATATGATAGGTATAACTGATAACCGGAGAAAAATACCTTTACGTGATTTCATTATATTAGATATATGTGTAAATATATACATATATATATATTTTAATAGCTAAAATGCATGTGAAATATTCATTTGATGAATATATACGTGGGAATACGTGTTAGAATAGTTAAACATGTGAAAATAAACAAGAACGTATCCTTACGTTAAAATAATGGTTAAAAATGAATAAATACGTAACGTATATGAGTATTATACGTATATATAGGTATTTATATGAACCCGAGGTTTAGGAGTTATTATAAATGTGTCCTAAAGTGAATCGGAACATGAGATGATAAGTATGAGAAGTGGAAGGGCTAAAATGTAAATTCATAGAAAATATATAAAAATATATATTTAAATATACGAATGTATATAAACCTTATCGAAGGTATCCCGAGCCCTAAAAATATTAAAATTATGTCCCATGATGTTTTGGAACATATAATGATAAAAAGATAAAAGTATGCGGGGCTACAGTGCAAAATTGTGAAATATATATAAAGATATATATATATATATATATATATATATATACGTATGTATACGTATATCATCGAGCGTGTTCCGAGTCTTAGAAACTTTTATAAACATGTCCCATAATGTTTTGGTGCATAAAATGATAGAAAAGTGGAAGTTCAGGGGGTCAAAATGTAATTAGAAAGCTTAGGGACCATTTCTGCCAAACAGGCAAAGTGCCTCACGGTACGCGACGACTGCCTCGCGATACGCGGGCCGTTCCAGGTCGCAAAAAACGCCACAAGGCTTTTCTTGCTCTCCAATTCGATCTGATACATGTCATTTCGGATCGAATCTAGCAATCTAACCTCACCAATTTCGCAATTCTGTCCCCTAAAAACCCTTAACCACGTCCGCAAGTTTCATCTGCAAAATTCGTGCAAACCGCTTGGAGTTAGAAGCTGATTTCCAGCATTTCACCATTTCTTGGTATGATCTTTAAAAGCCCCTTATCAATTTCTGTTTAAATCGTGTCTAAGATCGAGTTCTAAAACTATGCTTAAATTAGGGTTCTTAGACTTAATTTATCAAATTCGATCAATCGGGTGGGAGTTAGGGTTTGGATTTTTACAAATAATGTTAAAATGATGTTTTCTAAGAAAGCCCTAAGTTAATTTCATGTTTAGGGAATGTTTGATATTTATTTAAAAATTATGTTGATATTAGCGTTTTCAAAAAAAAGTTTTGCTAAATTGACCAATCGGGACTACATTAAGGCTTGGTATTTTGAGGAATGTTATAAAATGATATTATAAACAAAAGCCCTAAGTTTTTTTCATTTTATAAAAGGTTTTGATATTTATTAAATAAATATATGAAATTAGGGTTTTCTAGACGTTGTTCTACCCAAATCGAGTAAACGGTTTTGAATTAAGATTTGATATTTTAAATCATATTATAAAATATTATAATGGATAATACTTAAAGAAGGTTTTGAAAAAAAAAAGAGTTTTGATCAAGAAACGAGAAATTAGGGTTTCTAAATAAGATTATTTAATATAAAATAATCCGGAGAGTATGGGGACTTGATTTTTGATATGGCAACATGTTTTTATATATAATAAGTATATATGAAGTTAAAATGTATAAATATTAAAGTATTGAATATACCGAGTTGATCAGATATTTAGAAGTTCGTGCGGACCGAAAGGGTAAGCACTTGTACACTAGGTTTCTGACAAAGCGGGGGTGTCGCATAAATCCCAACTGGGAACTTGCATCCCTCACTGGGCGATCCCGGAGTGAGCGTTTACTTATAGTAATGCGCATCATCGTATTATCGTTAAAAGAAAAGGATAACTGCCTAAAGGGGCATTTTGGTCATTTTGACCTTTAAAAGAGACAAACTTAATAATTAAATATTATTAAGATAATAAGATGTTAAAATAAACATAGGAAGTGTTTATTGTATTAAACCTTGCGTTAACGCCATACAATACGTGATTAGGTTTAATTGGAAGGCATAGCAGGGGTTTTGCCTGAATTAACTACTTAAGAGAATAAGGTGAGTTCTATGAGCCCACTCTTTAAATGTTTTAACTGTTTTCGGGCTGATATACATACAAATGTTATGAAAATATATTCAAATGTTTTATAACTGAGATATTGCCTGTTTTAACTGTTTGAGTTGTTAAAAGGTTTTTGATTAATATATACGTGAAAGGTTATGAAATTATTATGAGAATGAGTATTGATGAAATGCTTTACAGTATTAAACTGTTAAATGACTGTTGACTTGAAATATACGTGAAAAGGTTATGATAGTGTTTTCGAGTGAAATGTCCTAAATTGTTAAACTCCTGAATTGATTTAGAAATGATACATATGGGAAATATTAAGGAAATTCTTTAAAATGCATTTTCATGTTTTGTGCCAATACACATACGTGAAATGTCTTAAGGCCTATAACTCTTATAAAGATGATTACCTATTTCAGGAAGGTTATAATAAACGGGTAATGTAAAGGATGGAACTTTTATATCAAGTTTTGAGAAATGGAAAATGTGAATGTTTGGTCTAAGCTTATGTATGTAAATAAGTGTCAGATAAATATGATCTTATTAGCCTTGTTGTGATTATAAGATGTAATCTATATTGGGATGATTCTATATCATATCCGTCTGTATTTAAGGTGTGGTGGATACGTTGCTGTACTTCCTATATATAAACACCCGTAATACAATAGGGAATGTTATAGAATCAGTCCAGTGTAGGTTTCACTGAAGTTTAACAAGACTCATAACATTATATATATAAAACGTTTATTTCCATATACGGGTGATGGACTAGTGTTGAAAAGGTTATGAGTCCAAATACAAAGGTTATTTAAATGGACTATTGAAAATGTTGAAAAGGTTGAAAATATTGAAAAGGTTTTAATCTAAGCAGATATTGTCTAGTGAAAAGGAAAAAGGTAGTTGTACAATTAGAAGCGGGGAACGATGGTTCTCCGGGGTAGCGACGACTGCTCTATTGAAAAGGTATTCAGGTGGCGACGGTTGCTCGAGGAACTAACATGGTTCCAATAGACAATGCTTAATAAATAAATGACTGCTTATAATATTTCGTATAACTCTTTTATATTTTATACCTAATGATTATTTGCACAAGAGAGGGTCTAGGAGACCCAGAGTACTTTGAGTACTAAACGGTTTAAAGGTTATGTTTTGGTATAACACTGTTATGTTTATACCTGTTAGAAGGTTACGAGGTTTAAAAGGTTTAACGGTCAAACGATTAAACATGTAAATGGTTAAATGATTAAATGAATGAAGATTTTGGTATAACTCTGTTTTGTACCTAATAAATGTTTAAAGGTTATATTTTGGTATAATACTTATATCTGATAAATGTTTAAAGAATAATGGTTTTAAAGTTATAATATAATTCTTTTATGTTTTATACTTGATAATTGTTTTATAAAAGGGGGGCCGTTAGGCCCAAGCGTTGGAATAAACTTTCGAGGCAAAGGTAACGCTTTTTAAAAAATGTAGAACTCACCAGCGTAAGCTGACCTTTCCAAAAACATATGTATGTCAGGTGATGACGATGTTAAGGTAACAAGGAAAGGGCTTTGGTGAGGACGGACTAGGTGGGCGAGCTATCAGGAAATGACTTAGTAGTAGACTGGCAATAGACATAGATAAGATCTAGTTGTTAGATTACGTTGTATCTTCCTTACTGTTGTACTTGGCTTATAAATAAACGAAAAGTTTTTAATTTCCGCTGCTTAGCTATCTCTGTTGTACCATGTGTTCATGAGTAAATCCGATTACTAACCCCTTCTGGAGCCAAGTCTGGGAGTGGGCGTCATGAAAAAATTCTGAGATTTCATTAAATATACATTTTCCCTCCAAAATTTTTTCAATTAATCCGAAAATTTTAAAAAGTTAATTCGAATTACATAAATTCGAATTATTTATTTCTCTCATCAAATCTCCTCTATTTAAACAAACTCTCCTTTAATTATTCCCCGGTTATCATTCTTCCAATATACAAAGAGTTTTCTCACATCAATTCATTTGGGAGTATATCTCATTCATCTTCATTCTTCAACATTCATGTAAGTACGTTACTTATTGTTAACTTTTATTTATTTTTCGTGTAATATTTGTTATTCTTACATAATTTTCATTTTTCTATAATATCTATATCTTCCTAGAATTGATCAATTACAATGGATAGAAGAGATATATTCAAAAAGAATAGAAAAGCTAGGAAAGCTTTATTGGATGCTAAGAAAAGGAAAAGACTTCCAAAATCAATTTCTCAACTGTCTCTTCCGGTTTCAGAAAATAGTAATGTATATCGGTTTTCAAATTGTAAGTATTACTTTATTCATTCTTTCTCATATTGTAATTTTTTTTTTTCAATTCCTCATGTTTCCAAATGGTTTATTTTTTTTTTCAAGTTGGTCTTCAGTTTACATCTTCATCATCAAAAATGTCTAAGGGAACTAATTTTTCAACCGTAAACCTATCTCATAATTCTTCAACGTCGATCGGCATGAAGAGAAAACCTTTATCAGATATATCAAATGGTAAGTTTTATTATTTGTTCATCTTTATCTGATTTTTCACAACTTATTTGTTCCTTACATATCATGCAATAAATATAGACTACAACATAGAAATTTGGTATTTTTTTATGTGACGCCCACTCCCAGACTTGGCTCCAGAAGGGGTCACTAATCGGATTTACTAATGAACACATGGTACAACAGAGATAACTAAGCATCGGAAATTACAAACTTTTCATTTATTTATAAGCCAAGTACAACAGTAAGGAAGATACAACATAATCTAACAACTAGATGTTATCTATGTCTATTGCCAGTCTACTACCGAGTCCTTTCCTGATAGCTTGCCCACCTAGTCTGTCCTCACCAGAGTCCTTTCCTTGGTACCTTAAACATCGTCATCACCTGACATACATGTTTTTGGAAAGGTCAGCTTACGCTGGTGAGTTCTACATTTTTCAAAAAGCGTTACCTTTGCCTTGAAAGTTTATTCCAACGCTTGAGCCTAACTGCCCCTTTTATCAAACTATAATTTTAGTATAAAACGTAACAGAATTATACTATAACTTTAAAACTATTATTCTTTAAACATTTATCTGGTATAAGCATTATACCAAAATATAACCTTTAAACATTTATCAGGCTTAAGACATAGTTATACCAAAGCATTCATTCATTTAATCCTTTAACCATTTCTCCATTTAACCATTTACCCGTTTATCCTTTTAACAGGTATAAACATAACAGTGTTATATCAAAACATAACCTTTAAAACGTTTAGTACTCAAAGTACTCTGGGTCTCCTAGACCCTCTCTTGTGCAAATAATCATTTGGTATAAAACATAAAAGAGTTATATTAAATATTATAAGCAGTCATTTATTTACTAAGCATTGTCTATTGGAACCACGTTAGTTCCTCCGGCAACCGTCGCCACCCGAATATCATTCATAGAACAGCCGTCGCTACCCCGGAGAACGGTCGTTCCCCTCTTCTAGTTGTACAACCACAGTGTTCCTTCTTACATAGACAATATCCGCTTAGATTAAAACCTTTTCATCCTTTTGAAATTCCATCTAAATAACCTTTGTATTTGGACTCATAACCTTTTCAACACCAGTCCATCACCCGTATATGGAAATAAGCGTTTTATAAATATAATGTTATGGGTCTTGTTAAGCTTCGATGAAACCTACACTAGACTGATTGTATAACATTTCCTATTGTATTCGGGTGTATATATATAGGAAGTGCCACAACGTATCCACCACACCTTAAATACAAACGAATATGATATAGAATTATCCTAATATAGATTACATCTTACAATCACAACAAGGCTAATAAGATCATATTTACCCACACTTATTCAAATACATAAGCTTAGACCAAACATTCACATTTTCCATTTGTAAAACTTTATATAAAAGTTTCATTCTATACATTACCCATTTATTATACCCTTCCCGAAAACAGTTATAACAGGTAATTATCATTTATAACAATTATAATCCTTAAAACATTTCACGTATGTGTATCGACACAAAACATATAAAAGGAACTTTAACGCATTTCCTTAACATTTCCCGTATATATCTTTTCTAAAGCAATTTAGCAGTTTAACAGATTAGGATATTTCAAACCCTTTAACAATTCTAATAGTTAACTATTATCAAACATTTTTACGTATATTTCATATCAAAAGCCATTTAATAGTTTAATACTGTAAAGCATTTCATCAATAATCATTTTCATAACATATTCATTACCTTTCACGTATATATCAATCAAAAATCTTTTAACAACTCTAACAGTTAAAACATGCAATATCTCAGTTATAAAACATTCGAATATATTTTCATACCATTTGTATGTATATCAGCCCAAAACATTTAAAACATTTAAAACACTTAAAGAGTGGGCTCATAGAACTACCTTAATCTCTTAAGCAGTTAATTCAGGTAAAACTTCCGCTATGCCTTCCAATTAAACCTAATAGCGTATTGTATGGCGTTAACGCGAGGTTTAATATAATAAACACTTCCTATGTTTATTTTAACATCTTATTATCTTAATAATATTCTATTATTAAGTTCATTCCTTTTTAAAGGTCAAAATGACCAAAATGTCCTTTAGGCAGTTATACTTTTCTTTTAACAATAATACGAAGACGTGCATTCCTATAAGTAAATGCTCACTTCGGGATCGCCCAGTGAGGTATGCCAGTTCCCAGTTGGGATTTATGCGACACCCCCGCTTTGCTAGAAACCCCAGTGTACAGACGCTTACCCTTTTGGTCAGCACGAACTATATTCGTCGTTAAAAACATTTCCTGTTAACTCCGTTAGAACTTGTTAACTTTATATAAACGTGGGGGGACCAACCTTCTCAACTTTTAAACTCCATTCCTTTAATAAAACAAAGAGGGACCAAATTTGCCAAAGTTCAAATCTTGAAAAATAAACCACTGGTTACTCGTGAAGTGAAGTCGATGATCAGTTTTTGAGACCGATCACCATTCCATCGGTTACAAGAACTTGCAATCAATTGAATCATTCAATTGCATCAAATGATAACCCATCCATCCTCATTCACTCACACGTCCATTCCCGTCTCTCTCTCGTTCTCCCCTGTTCTCCCTCTCGCTTTCTTTACTTTTGGTCTTAGAAAAGGTTTTCCGGTGAACTCGAAATTCCGGCCAACCACTGCACCATCGACCACCACTTAGTTTACCTATCAACACCGAGCAAGCAGGGGTCGTCGGTTGTGGAATCGGAGCAACTCACGGAGTTGTTGTCGAAGTTTCGGGACTAGATTTCGGTGTCAAAAACTTTTGTTCTCGCATCTCCGTCTAGAGGTAAATGTTCCATACCACTTTTTCTTTCATCTCATAGCATTCTTTTATGTGGTCGAGATTTTCCGGCGACCGGAGCTAGGGTTCCGATCACCGGAGATCTAAGGAAGAAGATAGTGTACGTCGCGATATATAATAAAACTTTTAAGATCTGATTAACAACCAAAACGTGACGCTAGCCTGGTGGCTGAGGCTTGCATGTTGTACGCGTGAGATCCCGGGTTCGACCCCTGTCCCTCCTGATTCTTTTCTGTTTTGTTTTAAAACCCGGTTTTGAGCCACTGTGTGTACAAAAACGTTTGCGGCGGATGGTTTAACAAACAGCGGCCATAGCCTAGTGGTTAGGGCGTTCGTATGGGTTTGAGAGGTCGCAGGTTCGAACCCGGCAACCTCATTTCCTTCTTTTCTTTCGCTTTTGTAATTTTAGGCTTTGGGTCAACTCAAAATGGATTAAAATGATCTTCTTGGAAAACTTAAAAACCCATAAAACTATATTTTGGAAGATTAACCCGTAAACTGTGACACTTCGGTCAATCCATATGTATTTTATCTGACCCGTTTTCAAATTCGGATTGTAATCATGATCTTGAATCAATAAAGAATTATATTATGTTATATGATTCATAGAAATTATCTCGAAGTCTAAATTCAAATTCTATCTCAATCAATTTCGTTATTTAAGTTAAAACCAGACAACTTTAGCAAATCCAAACATGTATTATATTTGTGTGTAATACTAGTCACGCATACAAATAAATACTAGTGAGGTTTCATAAAAAGTTGGAGGTTTATGACAAAAATAATGAAATTTTGGTACTTTACACGATTTCGGTATTAACCGGAGGTCTCGTAAATCATCAAAATAAAAATATTTATACTCCAAGATTATAAATATAATGAAAATATATTTTATAACTTTTTGGGGGTAAAAAGTGTCAATTTACTAAAGTTTGGGGGCTAAAACTGCAAAAATGAAACTTCAGGGGCTAAAAGTGTAAATCTGCCAGAATCACTTTAGGGCGGTACGCCCCAAATGTCTAACTTCTGGGCGGTACTCCCCAAAACGTCACTTTAGGGCGGTACGCCCCAAATGTCTAATTTCTGGGCGGTACGCCCCAGAATGTGCAGACGTGTTTCTTGGTTGTTTACGTGTTTCAGCCTCGTTTAACCACAGATTCGTGTCATTTTCGTCCGATTACTCAGCAGATGTCGTGTCCTCTCTACATTTCGCCCTTAATACTATAAATATGGACCGAAACCAGTTCATTTCATGATCTAATTTCGAAATTCTACACCTAAAAGCTCTCAAATTCGTATCCGAACCTTTGTAGTCCAAATTCTCTCAACTCGGTCGTGCTCAAGCTCTAAAAATCTGCAGTCCTCCTCTATTTGGTACGTAGAACAAAAGCCCTCTATCAATTTCAGTTCATATCATTGTTTTGATTGAATTCCAGATCTTGCTTAAAAACTAGGGTTCTTGAACTTTTTTGTTAAAATTAGAACAAACGGTTGGGAATTAAGGGCTGTAATTTTGGAGATCTTCATACGAACACATAACTAAAGAAACCCCTAAGTTAATTTCATAATTGGAGAACATTTTTTTTCGAGTAAAAACGGTATTATACGTCGTTATAATGCCCAAATTTAACAAACGGTTATGAGTTTGGGTCTCAAATTTTAGGGGATATCTTTATATACTATCGAGATTAAAACCTTAATTTTTTATCATTTTTCGAGCACGTTTGATATTATTCGTAAAATTGATAAATACAAATATTTGTTAAAAACAAATATATATTTATATGATCATAAAATTAAATATTTGATATTATATGATTATATATATATATATAACTTTACCAACATTATTATCAATATATGTGTATTTTATAAAAATATGTATATATTTAAAAACATAAATTAATATATATATATATATATATATATATATTCAATTATTAAATATATTGTGATATATATATACATCAAGATCTATAAGTATTCATAATTTATATATTATGAAATATCATTTTTATAAAACTATTTAGAATTCGCGCGGACCGGAAGGGTAAACGCCTGTACACTGGGTTTCCTAGCATAGGTAAGGATGTCGCATAAATCCCTCGTTGGACCTGGCAGACTTACCTGGGGATTCCTGGAGTGAGTGTTTACTTATAGGAAAACGCGTTTTCATATTATCACTAATCTTTGTTTTAATCAATACGGAGATAGTCTTTTGACATAATAATAAAACATGACACTCTTCAAGAACCCTATCCAATTGGAACTATATTCTTGTATTTATTTAGCCTATTTTATGTTAATAGGCTAATCTCAAGGTCTATCATTATCACTCTCAGCGTTATCGTTCATCCTCAAACCTCTCATCATGTGAGTACTCGTAGCCCCTCTTCTTTTGTTATTTGGGGTGCAACTTGTATCCTATATCAAAATTGTTATTCTTTATTCTTGATACAAAACAATGCGATTATATGAGTATTTGTGTGATTCTTAATATGCTTACTTGTGTGAGACTTGATACGTGAAACTTGAGACTTGAGACTTGAAACTTGATAAACTTGAAACTTTACTCTTGCGTAAACATTAACAACACCAAGCCTTTGGTTCATTAATAGCTATTGGTTGACAACCCACCTAGGATATTGAGACGTAATCTTGTCTTCAAATAGGTGATTGGAACCTAAATTGTCAAGGTTTGTTTTACGCGTTTATATCTTGCCTCTAGTACTTGTTTGTCATATTCTTAATCATACACTTGGCACGTTGATCGCATACTTTATACTTATATCTAATATTAAACCTATGTGTACTCACCAACTCATTGTAGTTGACAGATATTTTATACATGTTGCAGGAAATGCTACTTGAGACTTCCGTTGTGTTATCACGTTAGGCTTTGCTGGACCTAGTTAATCTTAAAATCATGTCTGTATCTGTTATGTTTTGTAAGATATTGATGTTTATGAAATAAAATGGCATGATTAAGTATATCGCAACTTTAATATATTTTGGTTGTGAGCATCTGGACAATTTATCACGCTCCGACAAATTCCGCCGTCGGTTGGGGTGTGACATAAACTTTTTCGTTTTAAACTAAAATATAGTTTTTTTCATATAAATATAGATTAAATCAAAAGTCATGGTTTTACGTAGAGTGGTAAAATAAATATATTTTCACATAACTTAGTATATTTACATGTATAAGTGGTTTGTTGAAACGATTAGATACTTTTAGATAAAATTTAATAAATATGTATCTCGTTTTGTAATCCGTTATTAAAGTCATTCGCATGATTAGTTTATATATATATTGTATATATATTTATCTTTGAAATCTTTGAACTTAGAAAATATATAATATTGATATATATTGTATTTTCTCGCGTTATTTCGATAATCTATGGGATTTGGCACACGTGTCATCCTCGACTTATTCCGGACTTCACGATCTTACCTTTTCGTCATTTACTTTAGACTTAGTAGTTTATTGAACACACACTTATACTCGTATGCTCGTTAGGTGATTGATTGCTTTCGCAAGACTCGTTCTTGCTATTTGCTGAATCATTTATCTAGAACTTTGTTGTGCAACCTAAGGTGAGTTTCACGGCCCCATTTTACTATTTTAATCATTTTGGGGGAGATAAACATGCATGAACTTTAACAGTTTTGATAATCATATCACCTGAATACTCGAGCACAAGATTATGAAAAGTCCTCACTTGAAAGTTACTGTTAATAATTGTATTTAGCGGGAAATTATGGAGTAGTACTACTGGGTTTGACAAGCCCCACCAGGGTCACTCGCGCCGACTTGATTGGATATCGAACGGGTGTTATTGGTCCTTAGTCTTAACGAGACAAAGCTTAGCGGTCAAGCTTCAGTAACTATGAACGTGCCTAGATCCTTGAAAATAGCCTAGCTAGCTATTGTATATGTTTTATCGTGATCTTAAACAGTCAAACTTAAACATGAACTTGACTGTTATTGAACAGTCAACCTTGAACATAAACTTAAACTGTTGATGGACAGTTGTTTTACACTGAACCAGGACTGTTGTTTAATAGTCGGTTTACATTAAACTGGAACTGATTTTGAACTGATAAACCTGTGAACTCACCAACTTTTGGTTGACACTTTTTAGCATATTATTTCTCATGTTGCGGATGTTCGAGTATCACGATTTCGCTTGCATGAGTCTTTGAAACACTTCTAGTATCTTTGGACAAGTCACGTCACTTTGGGTGACACTGTTTTTACTTAAATGTTTTTATTGTATTTACGCTTCCGTATTTGTAAAACTCTGAATTTATATTTTAATGAAATATGAAACATTTTTGTTAATTATTGGTCGTTTGGTGTAACTAGTGGACTGCGATCCTGGTTTGTCACGATTCCTGCGGTGGTATTCCGCATGTGGATTTTTGGGGGTGTGACATTTATAATAACTCCTAAGCCTCGGGTTCATATAAATACATATAAATACATATAATACTCGTATACGTTATGTATTTATTCAATTTTATTCATTATTTTAACGTAAGGATACGTTCTTATTTATTTTTCACATGCTTAACTATTCTAATATGTATTCCCACGTATATATTCATCAAATGAATATTTCACATGCATCTAAGCTATTAGAACATATATATGTATATACTTACACATATATCTAATATAATACAATCGTGTAAATGTATTTTCCTCCAGTTATTAGTTAAAACTATCATATCAACTTCTAAACACGTATTTCATGTTGATATCATGCATATCAATTATCCTTATTATAAAACACGTATTTATCAATCAACACGTGTACCATTCATATAAACCCTACACTTTATCAATTCATTAACCGTTAATAGGTAAACATGCATTTTTCATACGTTTCATCACGTTTAGCTATCTAACACATATATTTGTAACATAAACACGCATAGCATTGCAAATTATTACCCTTTTCCCATTTATTAACTCATAAGCCATATCAATATACGTTTTAGCTACTTAACACGTATAGCACACGTATATAATTTAAGTTATGAAATTTTGGGGTGTTACAACCCTACCCCCCTTAAAAAGGTTTTGTCCTCGAAACTTGCTCAAATTGTGATTTAACTCACAATGAGATCTATACCTTTTCACCTTTCTTTTTCTGGATTAATCCGGGACCTTTTTCTCATGCATTTAATGCATCCTTTTTATACGAACCATTTGGTTCCTAGGTTACGATTTTAATATCGCAACAAACTCTTTATGAAAACCTATCATTTATCCCTATTACCTATAAGGTAATACTCTAATTATTTTATCCACAGAATTTCGATCCACTTTAGAATGTGGACCGTATTTCTATGATAGATACTAATTCTTTTAGGCAAGAATTCTCTAACGAACGATCTAGATAACGTTTTGAGAGAAATACATTTAAAGGAACCCTTTCCTTAATCAATCTCACATTAACTAAGTGGTGTCATAATTTTTTAGCTATATATATAAGGTAGCTGGATTACGAACTCCACCGGAACACGCTTCGAATTTCCTCCAGGTTGAAATTTATCGTGAAGCTTCTGCCATCCTGCTTTAACCTTCTACGTATGTTTAACATTTATCTGCCTACACGGGACTAGTCCTAGTGCGCAATCTCGTTTAGTGTTTTGCATCTCTCGAGTGTAAATACTACTGCTGCAATTTCCTTTTCTACTAGGCCTAATTGGTAATGATTGTACCAATGCCTGAGTTAATCCGTTCATTATTTTCTTTCATGCCTCCTACTGTTTTGGATTCCAAAAGGACTTGACATCTTCTTAGTCAACCTAATGGCGTTACGATCTTTGGAAAGTCTTGGCGGCTTCCAACATATTACTGTTTCTGTTTCGAATAAACTACTAAGGTAATTCTCACGTTGATCATATGAACTTCCCTTCCGCCAATCGACACGCTTCTGAATCTTACATATAGCCTCCTTTTGATCTATTGCACTTTCTTCCAATGCCTCATGCATTCTCCTCCACTCCTCGAGAACTTTAGAACGACATTCGTTAGCATGCTTAGCCACGATGTTTCTGGGTTTGTAGCGTCGTTCGTCACTCCAGTCATCATTACTAAGAACTCGTAATGGTCTTTTTGCTTCCGAAAAGCCATCCTCTTACAGTCTCATTCTTACTCCTTTAGCTGGCACTAATTTGATCTCAGATTGATCCTTGGGGGATCGTCTTGCTCCTTGTAGCTAGTTGTATGATTTGCTGATCCTTGGCAAAGGATATATGCTTCTTACCGACAACTTCTTTATCTTTTTGTAGTCTACGCATATTCTTGGCTTTCGTCCTTCTTGTTGGAAATGCTGGAGTATCCTAAGGCGATATATTTGGTCTAAAGAAATTTCCTTGTTTCAAAAGGAGATAATCGGTACGGTGTTTCTACTCCTGGCGTTGCTTCTGGTATCGCTTTCGTCGTTGCTTCTGGCATCGAGTTGATTTTGGAACTTTATTTCTTGATCTGACTGGCTGCTCATTTGGACCTTTTCATTAATTCGTTCGGAAATTGGCGTGTCACTGGTACGCTCTTCAGCTTCTTGGTTTTACCTCCTAGTCAATGGCATACGTTGAGTATGACTTACCTCTTGACCCATGTACTTCCACGTTATGTAATCTTTACTGCTAAGCCATCACGATTCGTGCATATGAAGTCGAGCCTTACAGTTTGCGCGTAGCATTAATTACATGTAGTGGTAGGAAGCCTATGTTCTCTACTTGAGACACAGGTTCGATTCTTACGGGCAACACTTTGGAAGAGGCATTAATTATAAGTTTTGTAATATTGTCATTAATCTCCCTATTCTAATAAAGGAAGATCCGTGTGAGGATAGATAGCCACGTGTTCCTTTTAATTTTTGCCACGTGTCATCAACCTCATTCCTCATGCCTCCACTGTCTCAAACGCATCCGCTACTGTAGGCAACACTAAATTCCAATCGACATCAGTTTCACTTCTGGATTCAATGGGATTGAATTCTTCGAGTTCAATCGCCGATCTCTAACTCCCAACTTTTTTATAAAAGCAAACAGATTACCTTCTCGAAACTCACAAATCGGCAAACAAGAACTCCTTGAAGAACTTAGGGCTTGTTTGGGATTGCTTATTTTTTCAACTTATTAGCTTATTAGCTTTTTGAAAAGCTAATAAGTTATTTTGGGTGTTTGGTAACCCATAAGCACTTATGACTTTTAGCTTTTTGAAAAGCTAATAAGTCAGTTTTTCATAAGTCAACTTTTCTTGGCTTTTCAAAACTGCTTATGACTTTTTGAGTGGTCAATTACTATAATACCCTTATTTTAACTTTATACTCACTTAAGCTTATACACACTCAACCCCTTTTTAGTCATTTTACATATAAAAGCACTTATCCTTCTAAATAAGCAAATCCAAACACTTTTTTAAAAACTCTTTTTTAAAAAGGCATAAGCAAATAAGCACTTTTAACAAAAAGCACTTATCCACTTAAATAAGCAATCCCAAACAAACCCTTAATCGCCATTTACGCAGAGTTATCTTCACTCATCTCCATTTCTATCTTCTCAGGTTTGTATTTACCATGATTTATTCGATTGTCCTTTCTTGAAGTAGTATGATTTTGATATATCGGTGAAAAAACACCGTGGTTTGATGAATTTTGTACGTTACGGTCGGGTTTTCAACCATTTTAGCCCTAATTGTATTGATAAGTTGATCGACAGATCGGAAAATGGCGGGAAAGGTGGGAAGGTTCTGTTGGCCGGAAAAACAACGGCAGTGGCCGCAGCCGCGACGAACAAGGACATGGTCTTCAGGTTTAAAAATAAAAACCCTAATTTTTTAAAAGCATTAAATTTTATCAATACTTGAGCTAATTTTGTTTATTTGCATAAATCTGGTTGTGCCGCCTTCAATATCAACACTAGATTACAGTTTTCATAAAAAATTTCCACCTTTTGATTCGATATTATTTGCATAAATCTGGTAATTAGGTTCTAATTCTTGGGGTATTATGCCGATTAGAGAACTTAATTTCAAACAATATATGTGAAATTGAGTCAATTCCATCCCGTATTTTTTTCGATATTATTTGATCTAGCATGGTGGGTAATTTTTACACATGCAAACTCAAGGAAAAGAAACCTATTTGCAATTGTAGTTATTCTAGAAGCTCATATCAGATGTGCTGCCATGAACACTGGCGCAGCTTCATTAGGGGGGGGGGGGGGGGGGGCGACCGCCCCCTCGGTTTTTCCGTCCGTAACTACCTATTTTCTCGATTTTATGTTAAAAAAATTGTATTTGTGGAGTATCGCCCCCTCGGATGTATTGATTATCACCCCATCGGTCGATCTTTTGATCCCCGCCCGGCCGCCCCCTCGGAGATCTCTCTCAAGCTCCGCCACTGGCCATGAAGCTTGTGCGCATTTCTGCGCTCTTCTACCCAAGGTCAATTTGATCCCGTATTTTCAGGTATTATTTGTTCGTCCAAATCAAAATTTTCTTTTTGTTTCTATTTCTATATATGTTTAAGCCACACTTCTCTTTTCAGTTTGATTGTTAAGGTATATGTTTAAATCACTGAATTTGTCCAGCTAGATTTCTTTCATGGTTCTGTTTTCTTTTAAGGCATTCCCTTTATGTAAGAATTCCTTCCCAAGATGTCCTTTAGTGTTGTAGAAAATAGATTATGCTTATCATGTGGATCTCTTAAAAAAACAAGAAATTTTATCCCTTGGATCAAGTAAAAAACTTGAAATATAAAAATCCATTTGATTATGCTTAATGGGTTAAAATTTATGAGCCCAACTGTCTCATCATTAAAACATTAACATGAGCCTTAAACAAACATAGACATATCTACCGTGGCCACAATTTTTTTGCCTCGCCAAGATAAATATTATATTATCTAAGCTCAAATCGACTGGTACAGATGTGTATCTCTATCATAACTTTAAAGTAAAACAAACATAGGTAGCAACGGCTGATTAAGTTTCTATCCAAGGTAATTTAGATTCTCATTTTGGCCACTAATTCAAGCACATCTGCAAGTTTTGCTCCACCCCAAATTGCTAACATTATATAAACAGGTAACTAACCTAAATCCTAATATTGATGGAACCACACCTCGAATGTGTTCTTTAGAGTTTATTCATTTTGTATTCTTAGTGGGAGAACATAAATTAGAGATTTTGAGTTGTCATAATACATATTCAGGCACACAAATTGAGATAGTCTTTCTGTTGCTGCTACTGGTTCTTTTGTTTCAGCATTGCAGCAGAAAACATATCTAAGAAACATGAAATAGAGTTGAAAAATGGGTAGGTTAGATAACAGGTTGGTTGGTTGTTAATGAGTCAAAATGAATTAGGTTAGAATTATGTTCATCGTTTGTAAATTCTATAAAGGGCTCGTCATGTGGTCTTCAATCATGTGTTGGGTTTCTTTTCGTGTGGGATGGGATGATGGTTATGGTGTTTCTCTTGGTGTTGGGTCCTGATCCGCATTTGAGAAGGATGATTTATGGTGTTGGCTACCGTACACTCTTGAGACTGGGTAATGCTTTTCATCGAAGGATTGGGCTATTTAGGCTTTTGTGTCAAAGTGGGGCGGTGATATGTGGTTTCCTAATGATGAGCCATGCCCCGTCTGCCGCAAGGCCTGTCTGGACTCCTTCGGCGAGCATGCGGTCCACTGTAAGGAATTGCCGGGGTTTAAATACAGACACGACTGGATCAGAGATGTGTTGTTCGATGTCCTGAAGCGTGCTGGTATCTCTGCTAAAAAGGAGGCTCCTGTTAATTTTCTGACGGATCCGCTTGAAGGTGGGTCTACCTTACGGCCGGCTGATGTGCTTGTGGTTCGATGGGCAGGGGGAAAACACGCCTGTGTTGACCTTACTGGCGTGTCTCCTCTTGTTGGGCTTAGGGACAACGAGTTCATCGCGGGGCAGGCTGCGCAGAAGGCCGAGGCTGGCAAAGTCGCTAAACACGAGAGAGCTTGTCTTGAAAATCAACACGTGTTTATCTCCTTTGCCTTTGATACTTTTGAGTTCCTTACGTCGGAGGCGGTCGATTTCCTACGACAGGTTCAGCGGGTCGTGCACGGCAATTCGGCCTCCCCTAAGGCTCATAACTTTGTTTGTAGTAGGATTGGGTTTGCTATCCAAAAAGGACTCGCGGCGCAACTTGTTGCCCGCTTACCCGCCACCCCTTTGTAATTTGTTGTGTTGAAATCAGACAGATGGTTATAAAAAATGGGATATTTACACACACAAAAAAAAAAAAAAAGAGAGGTTGTTCAAAACAAAGACAATGATAAACTTTCATCCGGTTGTTGCTTTCAGATTGTAGTTAGTAGGGGTGTTCACGGTCCGGTTTATACGGTTTTTGAGTCAAACCGTAAACCAAACCATTAGCTACGGTTTTTAATAATCGAAAACCTAAGCCGAACCGCTATTTCCGGTTTGGTTTCGGTTTGGTTTCACAGTTTAGGATCTTTAGGCTTTCGATATAAGTTTACAATAATAAAATTTAAATTAAAAGAAAATTCGAAATCAACTATAATAAATGAGACAATAAGAGTATAAGCTAAAATTCGAAATCAACTTTAATAAATGAGACAATAAGAGTATAAGCTACTCCACTATACTTGCCATCTCTAATTTGTTAATACAAAATCCACCTCCAAGTAGGACATGTAACCACCAAAACGTGATGCAAATACTAAAGTTCATAATATAAACAATAGTGTACTAAAGTTCTAGATTTCTAGGATGAAAACATGTCTAAATTTCCAGATTTTTAGTTTTTAGACGCAAAAACTTAAAATCTCATTACAAAAAAGAAATCGATGTAATTTATCTATATATATAATTATATATATATGTATATATTATATAATATATATTATATGTACATGGTCCGGTCCGGTTTTTTACGACCGGTTTTTCATATAAAGCGTAAACCAAACCATTCACTACGGTTTAAATTTTTTGAAACCGACCGACCATTCGTTAAGATAAAAAACCAACCGTGAAACCGAACCGATGACCGGTTTGGACGGTTTCGCGGTTTGAAACCAAACCATGAACACCCCTAGTAGTTAGGTTCTAAGTTTCAATCGTGGGACTTTTTATGTTCATGGTTGTATTGTTTAGCCTAGTATAGTTTTTATTGTCTTTTTCCTTCTTTTTCCTGTACTCGTTTTTTTCGTTTCTTAATGCATTGCCGTTCAATTTTTTTATTTTTTATTATTTTCGTTTTTTTATCTAACAACTTTTTTTGTATTCCAAAGGAAGTTTTTTATACACAACTAGACAACCAGTTGTAAACATTTTTAATATACCAGGTACTCTAATAATAACCAAACAAACCCATAACCATCGGACCTGACTAAACTTAATTTTTATGACTTATTTATTGATTCTCTAAAAGGTTTTTTTTTTTTACTTTAAATTCATATTTAAAGAGCAAATCCACCATAGATAATTTCTTGCGTCATATTTTTTAATAATTCAATGTTTGCCCATGTATCACACGGGTTACAAACCTAGTTAGTTATATATAAAAGTAGTTATTATTCATAATTCTTATAAACTTTACTTATTGGAAGCTTTTATTTGCATATAGGATAGGATTCGATATAGACAATACTCGATTATCATCAAAGAACATTCATAATTTCTTCTTCTGCTATCACACATGGTAATAACAAATCTTTAATTTATAAATTATAGATATTCTTTATAACAATAATTTATTATGTTTATTAATTATTACTTCTTGTTAAATATATCCTTCAGAAAATAATCATTCAATCTCAGTCACACCTTCATCAAGCAAAAGACATATTAGTAATCTTTCCAATACTTCAAGTAGTTCAACAATAATTGATATAAATTCGAAGTCAACATTACCTTCCGGAAGACATAATTTGAAAAGAAAATTTTTTAATGTCTCTCTGATTCCTATGGTTGATCTTACATCAAGCGATGTAGTAAATCATGAGCAACAAAATGAACATCTTAGAATCAAAATATCTAAAGGTATTATATCTCTAATAAGCTTATTTTTTATTATATTATTTTTTAATTTTTCAACATCTACTAAATTGTTTATTTAACTTTTCAACAGATTATCTTGACCATGTAGATCAAAGTATTATATGTGATATTTGTAATGCCAAATTATGGAAAGATGAAGCAGTATCAGGAAGAACAACTGATCTTGGAAAGTTAAATAGGATAGTGCCACGTAGGAGAGAGAAAAAAGTAGAATTGAAGTAGAATTTTGAAAAATTTTAAGAGGAGTGGTGGGATTTAGATAGTAGAATTCAATATGAGGATGGGAACCCCAAAATCACACGCAACACAAAGTTTGCCGAGCTGCTAATTTTTGCCGCAAGAATTGTAAAACCAAGTCGATGGGAACAAGCCATGGGTGTGGCGGTCAATAAGCCTGCGGCAAAGTAAGTAGCCGGCGGCTACTTACCCTCCACTCTGCCCCGCCTTAACTTCTTTTTTTTAGAGGGTGGTAATTTTGGGACTCTGAAGACGACAATTACTAACAAAGTAATAATCGGTTAAGAAAAAGAGGTAATTAATATATACTAACAATAATAAAAAAAATTATGATGACCCTCCAGATAAAATGTTCTGGTTCCACCACTGCTCTTTATGTTATGCATATGGGAAGGTGCAACTACAACATCTGAAAGAACCATCACCAAATTATAAAGAATTATTTTCTTCTCAGAATAACAAAATCAAATATTTCTTGAAGAATATTCGTAATTATAATTCAATGTTTGCATTCACTTTTATGGGCAGTAAGGTGGATAAATCCATCAACAAGGGTAAAGGTCATTTCACTTTCAGATTGAGCGGGGAGAATTATCATTCAATTGGAACTTTGTTGTCGAAAGAAGGCGATAAACCAGAATTATTTCAATTATACATCTATGATACAGAGAACGAGGTGTCCAATAGGCAACGAGCTTTTAAGTACGTACACAAAGCTCATCTTTTTTATTTTATTAATTTATATTAATTCATCCTATTCTTATTATTGTTTTTAATTTTATTTTCTTAATAAAAAATAGGTTAGATAAACCAGAAGGAGCATTTGATGTTCAATTAATAAACAGTTAAAGGTGATGTTAGATACAAAAAATGCCTCGGTGAAAAGTTACTGAATGGCTAGAGATTCCCTTTGAAAGAATCCAAATTCTAATCTAAAGCTACGCATCATAAGTAACATGAAAAATGATGGCAGGACGTACAACTTACCTACCACTTCTGAAGTCGCCGTTTTAATTGTTAGAGATGTTTGCGACTTAACTGACCATCGAGATATAATTGTTACTACTCGGTTGGGTTCTCTACAACGAATAAGTGAGATACATCCTTCGTATATGCCTCTTCAATATCCACTTTTGTTCCCTTATATCCCGCATAGAAACATCATAGATGTGGAGAGAAAATGCACAATGAGAGAGTTTTTTTGTTCCGAATTCAAGACAGGGTTAACCAGTTCTCCTTGATTTTAAATTCTAGAAAACTTTATCAACAATTTTTAGTTGATGCTTATACGATGATTGAGAGTGAGAGGCTTGGTTTTATACGTGGGAAGCAATCTTTACGGAGAGCGGAAACATTGCAAAATCTAAATAATGCAAAGAATGAGGGGAATACAGATCTATCATCCACTAGGCAACGTGTTATCCTACCATCTTCTTTTACCGGCGGTGCACGTTTCATGATGCTAAAATTTTTGGATGCAATGTCGTTGTGAAAATGCTATGGTTATCCTGATCTTTTCATAACAATAACATGCAATCCTAGGTGGCCGGAAATTGTTAGAGTTCTGGAAGACACTACTCTTAATCCTGATGATCGTCCTTGCATTTTGTGTCGTTTGTTTAAGATGAAGCTTGATTCCCTTATGAAAGATTTAAAAGAAAAATCTTCATTTGGCAAAGTTCAAGCAAGTACATTTAATAAAATACATTCCTTTCTTATTTTTTACATTTAATATGTAGTCTATACATTTGCTATTTTTTCCAGTTGTCTCTACAATTGAATTTCAAAAGTGTGGTTTGTCACATGCGCACATATGCTTATTTTTGCATCCGGATGACAAACTACCAACACCTGAGCACATTGATCGTCTTATATCTGCTGATAATCGTGATAAGAATGAAGATCCTGAATTGTACTCACTTGTGCGTGAGTTCATGATACATGGTCCATGCGGCCCTGTTGGGCTATACATTGTGAGGCATGAACATTAGACATGTGGGCTTGCATTGACTTGGGCTTGGTGTGTTTGCGATTGGGCTTCATGGGCCGGTTTTGCTTGTTGGGTTTATGATCCTAGCTATGTTATTTGTATGGGTAGTATAAATACCCAAGTAGTTTATGATTGTAGCTAGCTTTGGTGATTACGATTTCTCTTGTTCATCTTTGTATTCACGATCGCAAACACAAGCTAATGGAAGATTGATTGGTTTTCATTCAAGATTTGATTGTTTTGCTTTGTCTTCATCTCATATCAAGTCTATTTCATCATCTTCTAGTCGAATCATCCACAAACAAGGTTTCCGCACTTGTTTGTGTTAAAGATATCGTGAACAGTTGTTGTTTCGGGACCAATAATTGGTATCAGAGCGAAGAATCATCTGATTCGAGGTTCCACGATATTGGATTCGAGTGTTTGGCTGAAAAAGTGGAAGTTTTTCTGAATTTTCTGGGCTGTTCTTGGTGTTTACGATTGCTGTTCTTCATCAGTTTTGTGTTTACGAGCTTCCATTTGGTGTTTACGACTTCAAGATTCGATCTTTGGACGTTTACGATTGAGAAAAAGGTGTTTACGACTTCATGATTCGATCTTTGGACGTTTACAATTGAGAAAAGGTGTTTACGACTTCAAGATTCGATCTTTAGACGTTTACGATTGAGAAAAAGGTGTTTACGAGTTCAAGATTGAGTTTTTAGGAGTTTACAACCTGGTTTACGATCGGAATTGAGTTCACGACCTTGTTTACGACCCAGAGGTGTTTGCGACTGAGATTACGATCAGAATTGGGTTCACGATCGTGTTTACGACCCGGAGGTGTTTGCGACTGAGATTACGCTCGGCTAGGCTGTCAAAAATCGTAAACTGTTGTTTACGATCGGAAACTCTGTTGGACTTCCTTTTCTTAAGTTTTCCTAAGCTTTCATCATGGACTTTGAACCTAGTATGTATCAAAAACTGGACTTTGAGTTGGATCGACTACCCGTCCTCCCAGACTCACATCTACTGACAACTTCCTTGAATGGAAATACAGATTTCAAAATCATTTGAAAAGTGTTGACTTGAGACTTTGGAGATTAGTTGTCAATGGGTCATTCATTCCTACTCACACTAAGTTGGAGTAGTGAAAACTGAAGCAGAATACTCGGATGAGGATTGGGAAAAAATGTAACAAGGACGAGAGAGCATATGCTATTATGACAATGGCATTGACTCCTAAGATTGCTCAAGGGTTTAAAAAATACAAGACTGCAAAGAAACTCTGGGATGCTCTGGTGGTGGCATATGAAGGAAATCCTGATATCAAGGCAAGCCGCAAACAGATGCTAAAGCAGAAGTTCAACTTGTTAAATCACATTCAAGGAGAGTCCTTTGAAGCTCAATTTAAAATATTTGTGTCCTTGATTGCTGAAATGTCAAGCTACGACGTTGAACCCGGACTGGAAAATAAAAATCTGAAACTCTTGAACAGTTTGCCCAAGTCCTGGAATACCAACATTTCATTAATCAAAGACAACAACAAGCTTGATGAGTTATCTGTTGATGAGCTAATTAACAAACTGGAGTCAAAGCTGATTGATGATAAACAGAGAGAGCGGAATCATCTAAGTTCACTTAGTATGGCAGGAAAACTGAATCAGGCTCTCTTATCTGAAGAAGTAGGGTCAAAACAAGCTGGAATTTCATCTGCAAATGATTCGAGTTCAAACACAAAGTCAACTGCATTCGTGGCTCGATCCCAAGCTAATTCTAGTGGAACGGTCAACCCTGAAGAGGCAAATGCTACAAATGATCCCAACTTTGCTCTTGGAATGGGATGTATGAATCGTTATCATGCTCTTATGGCTGGAACATTTGTACCTACTGAAATGTTGTCAGGTGAACTGAACCAGATTAATCCTGAAGATGTGGAAATGCTTGATGTTTCCCGGCAAATGGCAATGACAGTTTTCCGCGCCAAGAAGTTTATGGCAAAAACTGGGAAGAATGTGTGGAAGGATCAGGATAAGGATGGGTTTTGATAAGAGCAAGCTCAGATGCTTCAACTGTGATGAGTACGGGCATTTTGCAAGGGAATGTACCAAGCCAAAGAAGGAGAAATGATGTGTTGCAAACACATCCCTTTTTCTTAAGTCTTTTGTTATGTAATCGAGTCAGTTTAAGTCAGTTTTCTTTAGTTTTATTTTTTTTTAGTTAAGTTAGTGTCTTTGAGTCCTCTTTATGTTTTATGCAAGTTTTGTAGGTATTTGAGGAATTCCCGAGGCCATGAGAGAAAGTTAGAAAGAAGGGAAGAAATAAAGGACAAGTGCTGAACAAGATGTCCCAGGCGTATCGCCTGGGACTGGATTGTGTGTAAGCGATACGCGCGGAAAGAGGCAGTCAACGGGAGCTTTAAGTCGGTTTGACCGACTAAATTGTCGTGTAACAAGGAGTAGGCGTATCGCCTAGAGAGGACACACCTCCAAGCGATACGCTTGGAGGCCTAAAACCCGCAGAAAGAGGTTTCCCGATATAAATTCGATGTTAGGGTTTGTATTCGGTATTATTCGACTTCCAGACGACAGAGGAGCGATCTAAGACGATTTTCAGAGCCAAGGAAGGTTACGATTCAAGGGGAAAGGCTGAAGATCAAGCATTTGACTTCGGTTACGTGTCGGGTTTTTCGTCTAACCTTTTGTCTTGCGATTATTTGTTACGTCTAGTCATGATTTCTGTTAAAGATTAAGTTTTTATCTGTGTTCTTGATTGGATTATGTTTCTAGGCTAGACATTTATACCACCTAGACTCATTATGATGATTTTGATCTATTGATGGTTTTTATTCGGTTATGATTTATCGATTGATGTTTGATGATCTTTTCAATTCCTTTAACTTTCTGTGGTGATGCATTTGTGTACTCGATTTAGTTTCCTAGTTGTGAATAAATCCTTGCTTTGCTTGCGGATGTCTTCCGGTTTGGGTAAAGTAGTTATCTTGTAGGTTTTGCTTGCAAGTTAATGTGATTGTTTCATTGTGGTCATAGGATTAGTTGATAATTAGTTAGTTGAATTTTGTGTGCTGCTAGCTAAATAGACTTAAAAGGGTGATAGCTATTGGGTAGTCGGGTTGGTTAATTGCTTAGGAGTGAATTGTCTCAAAAGGAAATTCCCTAGGTTAGTTTTCTAGCTTGCTACTCCAAATCATTTACAGTTAGTTATTGGTAGCTCCTGCTAGCTTAAGGTACCCGAGATTAAGTTCAGAGGTGGTTAGGTTTAGTTGAAGTAGGAAGTACCCATAAGGTGAACTCTTGTCCGAGCGTAGGATCATCTGCTAGGAAGGACTTAAAAGGTGAACTAGCCACCATCAGATTAGTCATAACTGATTGAAGTTGTCTTTAGTGATTAGGATTCCGAGTCTAGGTGGTATCTCTCCCCGCTTCTGAAGGTTGTCCTTAGGTTTCCTGTCTCTCGTGTGTTGGTTGTTTGTTAGTTAATATTAGTTAATCTAAATCTTATTCAAAAACCCAAATTACTCAGTATTTCCATTTCATAGGTCTAGGTTAGTTTTGTCTATAGAGTGTCTCTAGGGTTCGATATTCCCGGTCTTGCCTTAGCTTAGCTACAATCCGACAGGTACACTTGCCTTAGGGTTCGGTTTAGTTTAGGGATTTTCGGTAAAATTAGGTGTGTCTAGGTCTAGGTTTAGGTCTAGGTTTTTATAGTATTTTTAGAGTCGTTCCGAACACATCAAGAAACCAGAAGAAAAGAAAACTGGAGATGGTAAGGGAAAGGCAGAGACAAATGCTTTGGTTATTCAGGATTGTGGGGAATATCAATGGGCTTCACAGATAAAGGAACTTAGTCTAACTCGTGCTATGATTTCTAAGATGGAGAATGATTCTGAGGAGGAGCATGCGTTTGTGGTCACTGAGGAGAAGTCAGGAGATAAGGAAAAGAACCTGGTTGAAGACAAGGAAGCATTTGCAGCCGAGGTCGACAACACAAAGGTATGTACTAATCCCACTTGTGCACGTTGAATTCCTGGCCTTAGACAACTTTGGAAGAATAATGAGATGAAATTATTTGATATGCAATGTTCTAGAAGTTCGTTTAAGGGTAAATGGGAAAAGAGTGAGGAGAAAGTCAAAGCCCAGAAACTAGATATAGAGAAATACCAAACCCTTGCCTCTCAGAAGTCTGTCCTGTATGACAATGCTAAGTTAGAAATAGCTGAGCTTAGGAAGCAGGTAGATGAACCTTAAACATCAGAACAATGAGATGCAAGTGAAATTAGATGTGAGTCAGATGAGAAACAAAAGAATGCTCCAAGCTGGTAAGGCTTTGTCCACCTACCTAACTGATGTTCGATTTGGTAAGGATAAAGGAGGAATATGAATTACCTCATCTGAAAAAAATAAGAATGGTGTTCCCCAACCTGTGTCTAGAGATATAATAGGAATGATTTATGAGGAGGATCAGGTAGATAGATCTGAATCACAAATGCATGAAGCAGGACCTCCCATGGATAGTGTTTTGGTTGGTATGAAACCCATGACTGAAGAGGAGTTAGAAAAAGAGAAACATATGACCTATGGTTTGGGTAATCAGAATAAAACGATGACATTCACTTGTGAACCGGGTCCATCCCAGGAATCATTAAACGATAATGTTAGTGCTTCTGACGTTTTTGTTTCATGTGCAGATGAAGTAAGGATCAAAGATGTTTTGGGGAAGGATGTCGAATGCTTGCGAGTCAAAGAGTGTCATGAGTCTAGTAGTTTAATTTCTGATTTACCTAAGGACGATGTTTTGGCATCTGTGTCTGAACTTAATGCGTCCAAGTCAAAACAATTGATGTTGTTTATGTCTTCAAAACATGTTATTCTAATGAAGTAGTTAATGGTTTTAAAATTCGTGTGCCCAATACTAAAGCTGGTCGTGAGTCTAAACCCAAGGAATTTGTTCCTTATCCCCAGGTTGTGTCTACTTTTAACAGAACGACAAATCAAAATCAGAACAGTTTTGTTTAATTACGCAACCTGAAAAAGTTACTAAACATTTCATACACAGATGGGATGATAAGCCTGAATGGAAGTCATCATACCCAAGACGTTCGTATGTTTGTAGTCATGTGAATGGGCCTAGACTTATGAATTGTTTCCATTGTGGAAAACCAGGGCGTTTCGCTGCAAATTGTTTGAATAGACCTTATCAACCATACTATCCGCAAAACCCACGGACTAGTATGTTGCAGAAAATGATGACAGGTGGAAATAAAAATCAGAAACAACAAGCTTTGTCTCAGGGGAAGCAGAGTTCAAAACCAATGAAGACACAACAGTCTAAGGTTTTAAACACTAAAACTCCAGTGACAAAGCCTGTTGACGAAAAATGGAATGTGGCCAAAACTCCGAAACCAACTTACGGACCTAAAGGAGTTTACCAAAGAAAATATAAGATGAAACCTAAACTTGTTGAAAAACAGGTACCTAAAACAAAAAGGATTTCTCAACCTAAAGGTTAAACAAAGGTTAAGAAACAGGTTTCTAAATCAAAAGATGTTTCTCAAACGAAACAAGTTGTTCAAACAAAATTGAAACTTGAGTGGACACCTGTCAAGGAACCTGCAGGTAAAAATGTTACATCTCCACAAAAGAAACCTGTAACTGTAAAGAATTTAAACAATGTGTCAAAACCACAGAAACACATTTCTTGGAAACCAAAAGTCAACGCTCAAATTTTAAGTGTAACTGAATCAAAATCACGAATGTCCCTTAAATTATTCAACTACATTGACTCCAAGGGTGTGCCCAGATCTGTTATGGCCTGGGTACCCGACTCTAAATGATCTTTGATTCATGTAGGGACAGCCAAGAAGAACTGTCAACAATCTCTGGTACGTTGATAGTGGTTGCTCCCGACATATGACCGGAGACTTATCACTTCTGAAAGAGGTTCAAGATTTCAATGGAGGGGGTGTTTCTTTTGCTGGTGGAGTAGGTGGCAAGATCAGCAAGAAAGGTGTGGTGAAGAATGGCAGTTTAACGTTCTCTGATGTGCATTATGTGGAGGAGTTGTCACATAGCCTGCTCAGTGTTTCGCAGATTTGTGATAGAGAATATTTTGTTTTATTCAATAACAAGGAATGTATTATTCTCAAGCCTGGAGTCAAGATTCCTGAGGAGTGTGTCTTGATGCGTACACCAAGACGAGGAAATTCTTATCTTCTTAACATGGGTAATCCTCTGTCGTCTGATGTGGCCTATCTTATTTCTAAACAGAATGAAAATATGGCATTATTATGGCATCGTCGTCTAGGACATGCCAACATGAAGAACCTGACCAAACTGGTAAAGGGAGAGCACGCTAGAAACCTCCCTATCAAGGACTTCACGTCAGTTGAGAAGTGTTTTGCATGTGCTAAGGGGAAGCAACACAAGTTACCACATCGTTCTAAAATGACAAACTCTATTTCGTCAGTGTTGCAACTACTTCATATGGATCTCTTCGGCCCAATGCAAGTACAAAGTATCAGCAAGTTCTCATATTGTCTAGTGATAGTGGATGACTTCTCTCGGTTTACTTGGGTTTTCTTTTTGTCAAACAAGCATGAAACTCCAACACTGGTGAAACAGTTTGTTACTCTCATAGAGAATCAGATGAGCAAGAAAGTGAAGGCAATAAGATCAGACAACGGAACAGAGTTTAAGAATGCTGAATTGAATATGTTCTATGGAGAGAAAGGTATAGAAAGGAAATACAGTGCACCATACACACCTCAACAGAATGGTGTTGCTGAAAGAAGAAACAGAACACTCATTGAAGCTACAAGAACTATGCTGTGTGAAGCAAGATTGCCAATTTTCTTTTGGGCCGAAGCAGTCAACACTGCTTGTTATGTGCAAAATCGGGTACTCTTGAAAAAGCGGCATGAGAAGACGCCTTATGAGATTATTTATGGAGAAAAACCAAAGGTAGGGTACTTTAAGACATTCGGGTGTCCTTGCACAGTTCTAATTCAATCTGATGTGGGGAAATTCGAAGCAAAGGCTGATGAATGCTACTTTGTTGGGTATTCTGCAAATAGTGCTTATCGAGTCTACAACAAAATCACCAAAGTGATAATTGAGGCATTCAATGTTGACTGGTTGGAAGACAATCCTACTGATGCTGGAAATGTGCCAGACTGGATCTTTGATTATGGGACATTGTTTGAAGGTTTCAATTTCTCAAATATGTTTCCTAGTCTGGGAGAAGAAGAAGGCATTATTGCTCCAACTCCTCAAGCGAGGCCATTTGTGGAAAATGTTAGTGACAATGTATCAATAGCAGCTCCTAAGGATGATAATGCGGATGTTCCAGAATCATCAGGAACTCATGATGATCAGAAGGAGACAGAAACCTAAGGTATGAATGATAATATTAATGATACTAACCTGCCTGTCTCTGTTTCAGTACCAGATGTTCAAGCCACAAGAATCAACAGAGATCATCCTCTTAGCAATTTGGTCGGACCAGTGTCAGCAGGTGTCACTACTAGAAGCCGCATGGGTGACATCAACTTCTACATGTTCTCATGTTTTATCTCCCAGATAGAGCCTCCAAATGTGATGGTAGCACTTAAAGATCCGATTTGGATGGAGGCTATGCACGATGAATTAAATCAATTTTCAAAATTGGGAGAGTGGCATCTAGTGAAAAGACCAGAAAATAAGAAGGTTATACCCACAAGATGGTTGTATAAGAACAAGAAAGATGATACGGGTGTAATTGTGAGGAACAAAGCCAGGTTGATTGTTCAAGGTCATAGACAGGTTTACGGGATTGATTGTGATGAGGTGTATGCACCGGTGGCTAGATTGGAAGCAATTCGAATATTCCTTGTTGTAGCAACATATCTCAACTTCACAGTGCATCGGATGGATGTGAAGACAGCTTTTCTTTATGCTGAAATGAATGAAGAGGTCTATGTGGCTCAACCGCCAGGATTTGTGGATGAGGAACATCCAGATCACGTGTATCTTCTGGATAAAGCTCTATATGGTTTACATCAAGCTCCACACACGTGGTATGAGACTCTATCAAAGCATTTGGTGGAAAATGGTTATACAAGGGGAGTGGTTGGTCAAACCTTGTTCAGAAAGAAGGTGAAAGATGATATCATTATGGTGCAAGTTTATGTGGATGACATCATCTACGGGTCAACAAATGAAGAGTTATGCATTGAATTTTAGGATATCATGAGAAAGAAATTTGAGATGAGTGATCAAGGGGAGATGAACTTTTTCCTGGCATTACAAGTTAAACAAGATGAATCTGGGATTCTCATTCATCGAGCAAAATATGTGAATGAAATAATGGAAAAGTATAAGATGCAGGACTCCAAGCCCATCTCTACTCCCATGGCATCCCGGCCTCTACTGACAGCAGATGCAAATTGGGAATCAGTGAGTGAATTCATGTATCGTTCAATGATCTGATCACTCATGTATTTGACAGCAAGCAGGCCAGATATCATGTATGCAGTGTGTGTGTGCACGTTACCAGGCTAATCCTAAACTCTCTCACTTAACTGTTGTTAAACGTATTTTTAGGTATCTAAAGGGCAGGCCTCGGCTCAGGCTTTGGTACCCTAAAAGTACTGGTTTCCAATTGTTTGCATTTATTGATAGTGATTATGGAGGTAGTGATCTTGATAAGAAATCTACAACTGGTGGGTGTCAATATTTGGGAGACAGACTCATTTCATGGCAGAGCAAGAAGTAGCATACCGTTTCCAAGTCACCTGTAGAAGCTGAATATGTGGCAGCTTCAGCTGGATGCTCGCAGGTAGTATGGATTCAGAATCAGCTCACGACTACGGTATGGAATTCTTTAATACTCCATTTTTTGTGATAATGTTGCTGCTCTGCAAATTGTCAAGAATCCTGTTCAACATTCCAAAACAAAGCACACAGATATCAAGGTACATTTCATTCGTGATTGCTATGATAGGAAGTTGATTCAGCTCGAAAAGGTAAACTCCGATCAAAATGTTTCTGACCTTTTCACAAAACCCCTTCCTCGTCAAAATTTTGAAATGTGTGTTGAAGGCCTGAGGATGATTGCCTTCGAGGAATGATCTGATCAAAACTGTTTGTTAATAGTTTTGTTTTTATTTTTGTTTTGGTATGATTTTCAATTTCTTTTGGTTATTCAATTAAAAAAAAATGTGTGTTTATATCTCAAAAGTCTCATAAGAACAGGGGAAGAAATGTTATAGTTTCAGAAAATCTGAAAATCTGTTTTAGGTTTTTATGAAGTCTTTTGTGTTTGTCTTGAGTTGGAAGGAAGTGATATAAATGTCCAAGACAATCGGAGACTGACACGTGTAAAGCTGAAGTGAAAGATTGCTCAAAAATGATATGTCGGTAAGCTCAATCCAAAACTATGATCATCAATGTAAGTGCAGTAAACTTAAAATCTATATATGTTTAGTTTCCCTTCCTAGTTTACATGGTTTAAAAAACTGAGTCCCAGCAAAAATGGTTGAGAGTGGTAACTAGTTAGTATTCACTCTCTCACACGCTATGTTTCTACTGTTATGACAACACCACAGAAAAGAAAAACAAAAATGAAAAGAAAAATGAAAAGAAAAAGGAAAGAAAATAAAATAATTATTCTGTTTGGTCTTCTTTGTGTGCTTATGCAGCCGACCTGATCACCAACTGATGATTAACGAAATAAGTGGTAGTCATAACGGTGTTGCATGGTTTCTCAAGTTAGGGGTTTGTGAGTCCTTAATAAACTCTGAGGTTGGGTAGGTTTTGCTATGAACAATTGGGTGTGGGGACGATTAAACATGACAGTAATATTGTACCATAATCAAGCATTTAGTGACTGGATGTGAGTTTATGCGGTCAAATATACTGGCAATCGTCTAGAGCATCGAGTAACGGAAGCTGAAAAGGGTTCCTCAGTCAAAGATAAGTCTGGTATGATCCATGAAAATCATCAGCTTCAAGGCAAGTATATATTTAATTTCGGTATTAGGTTATCTTTGTTTTATGTTCTTATCTTTTTCTAAGTTTCTGACTGATTAAATTTCATTTTTTATGATCAAGATCAGGTACTCGAGGTATGAGTCTGAGGGGAAGTTTTGTAGTTCTCAAAATTTCTAAATTAACATTTGTTCAAGTGATTTTTTGATTAAATGAGGTTTGGGCACATTTGGAATATTTTGAAAAATTAGAGGGGGCATTATGAAATTTTTTCTTAACAAAACCACCAAAACCCCTCATTTACGATCCCCATCCTTTCTGCGTTTACGATTGCCGCCTCCCTCTTCCTCTCGGTGTTTACGATCCCTTCATCGGAAACCCTAACCGCCGCCCCTTTCGCCGGAAAATCGAATTCCAGCTACCTCCGACCATTCTCGGTTGAAATCGAGTGCTCAATCACCTTCGCCTTCACATTCTGACCATAAAACTCACTTCGATCAACCGTTTCTTCTTCGAATCTTCACCGATTCTGTTTTTCTTTTCTCCCGGTTGCTACTCTTTTTTTTCTTCGAGTTCTGCTTCATTTTCTCAAGATTCGGAACCGATTCTGTGTTTGTGATAGTTAAAAAGGTAGTGCTTGATGTTTCATTTACACTGTTGAGTATATTTGATGTGTTTGTGAAGATTTGCAAGTTCATCAATGGTGAAAATTCGAATAGTTTAATGACGAGATGATGAAAATTCGAACACCTAAAAAAAGCGACCCCCATGAAAAATATTCCTGGGTCCGCTACTGCATGTCAAACCAAAATTGTACGAAGAATTTTCCCAAAAAGTTTTGTGAGAGGACCTCAACAGATCAAGATGGTTTCTCTTTATATCGTAGACGTCGTGATGGTCATGAAATCCGGGTCAGAGTTTGATACAAGATATGTTGTTCCATACAACAAGTTTATGTTGAAAAAATATCAATCACATATAAATGTGGAGTGGTGCAATCAAGGTAATGCCATCAAACATCTCTTCAAGTATATCAATAAAGGACTTGATAGAACGCAACTGAAATTCGACAACCCTGAAAAGGAAACTTAACAGTTAAATGGAAATGAGCAGTTAAAGGTTCGTGATGAAATTAAAGATTATTATAACTACAGGTACATATCTGCATGGGAAGCTACTTGGCGTATATTCTCTAGTAAAGTTCATTATAGATATCCTACAGTTTAGAGACTTCCTTTTCATCTCCCCGGACAGCAACAAGTTATCTTTGGCATAGAAGATGATATTGATGACGTTATTGAAAAGGCATCAGTTTTTTCTTCTATGTTTTTGGATTGGATGAGATGTAATGACATGTATCCAGAAGCGAGGTCTCTAACTTATGTTCAGTTTCCTTTAAAATTTGTATGGAATGGAAAACAGAGATGCTAGAAACCAAGAAAGAGAGGCATTTTTGTTGGAAGAATTCATTCTGTATCTCCTGCTCTTGGTGAAGCATATTTTTTAGGTATCCTTCTTAATAAGGTAAAGGGTCCTAAATCTTTTAAAGCAATTAAAACTGTGAACGGACATCTTCATGCTATATTCAAAGATGCTTGCTATGCACTTGGCCTTTTAGATGACGACAAGGAATATATTGAAGCTATTGTTGAAGCAAGCCACCATGGATCCGGTCATTACCTAAGAATCTTTTCGCCACATTGTTATGGTCTAATACGTTATCTAGACCCGAGCATGTTTGGGAAAACTCCTGAAAGACGTTATCAGATGGAATTGTTTAACCCAAACACTCAATGTAAGTATGTCTCGACTTATTTTTTTCTTCTAATAATTGTATTACATAAATTTACAGTGAAGAAAAATTTCTATCATCTGCAGGTTCGTCGATTGGTGATGATCAGTTAAAGAACCTCACTTTACTCGAAATTCAAAATATTTTACTATGTAACAATTCGAGTTTGAGTAATTTTCAATCCATGCCTTTTCCAGATGGTGTTTCTATACTTTTGTGTGATAATATGTTGATCGACGAGGAGCTTTCATATGACAAAGATGCCATGAAAAAAGAGTTTGGAGATCTTTTTGTAATGTTAACCGATGAGCAAAGATTGATCTTTGAAGAGATAAATTCTGCAATTCATAGTAAAAAGGGTGGTGTCTTCTTTGTATATGGCTACGGTAGAACAGGAAACACATTCCTATGGAACACTTTATCGGTATCGGTTAGATCAAAAGGCGAGATTGTATTAAATGTTGCTTCAAGTGGTATCGCATCTCTGTTACTTCCAGGTGGTAGACCGGCACACTCAAGATTCTATATACAAATAAACATCATAGAGGATTCTATATGTAGTTTGAAACAAAACAGTGATGCAGCAAACTTATTAAAACGAACAAGCTTAATCATATGGGATGAGGCGCCAATGACCAATAAACATTATTTCGAAGCGCTTGATAGAACATTGAATGACATATTATCAACTCATAAGGCTTCAAACAATAAATGTTTTTTGGAGGAAAAGTTGTTGTATTTGGAGGTGATTTCAGACAGATACTAGCGGTTGTGCAGGGAGGAACCGATGAAGACATTGTCAACGCATCATTGAGTTCATCATATATCTGGCGTGAATGCAAAGTATTGAAGCTGACGAAGAACATGCACCTCACACAGGGTAATCAGTTGTCAGATATTGAAAGTATTAAGACGTTTACTGAATGGCTTTTGCAGTTGGGAGAGGGTTTACTTGGTGGCAAAAATGATGGACATGCGAATATAAAAATTCCAGATGATCTCCTTATCCATGATTCAGTGAATCCTCTTCAAAACCTAATATAATTTGTATACCCTTCAGTCCTCGAAAACTTCAAGGATCCTGCTTATTGGAAGGAAAGAGCAATATTGGCACCTACTAATAAAATTGTTTACGAAATCAATGAAAGATTGCTAAATGTAATTCCAGGTGATGAAAAAGAGTATTTAAGTTCGGATTCCTTATGTCTAACAGAGGATGTCTAAGAAACCATTGATCAAAGTGTTTACTCACCGGATTTTCTTAATGGGTTACAGTTTTCTAGTCTTCCAAACCACGGGTTGGTTTTAAAAAAAGGTGTGCCTGTTATGCTACTAAGAAATTTGGATAAAAACGGTCTTTGCAATGGCACTCGACTATAAATCGTGTCTCTTGGAAAACGTGTTATAGAGGTGGAAGTAATATCCGGAAACAATCTTGGTTTTCGTACTTTTCTTCCAAGAATATGAATGTCTCCATCTGACAAGAAGATACCATTTAAATTTCAAAGAAGGCAGTTCCCAATTGCTCTCTGTTTTGGAATGACCGTAAATTAAAGGCAGGGTCAGTCGGTTTCTAGAGTTGGGCTATATCTAAAGACTCCATGTTTCAGCAATGGACAGTTGTACTTTGTTTTATCACGAGTGAAAGTAGACAGGGGCTCAAACTTCTTACATTAGACGAGGATGGAAAAGTCACAGACGAAACTATAAATGTACTGTATAAATCTATTTTTTTGAAATTTGTAACTTTTATACATTTTGTACCTTTTTAATAATGATTTTGTTTCACTTTAAATATAATTTTCTTCCTTTATTTGACTTTGACATTAAAAAATTAAAAATGGTTGATATATTTTATTATATGTTTATTTTAAATATACAGCCGTACATCGCACGGGTCCAAAAGACTTGTATATATATATATATATAATTACATATTTTGTCCTTTATCTTTTCCACTTTTGCACATTTTGTCCTTTATCTTTTTTGTTGCATCATTTGTCCTTTAACTTTTTGAAAATTTCAACAGGTGTCATTTATCCCAAATTCCGTTAACTCCCTCACTTGTAAATCACGTGAGGGCAAAATAGTCTTTTCCTATTTTCTTTTACTTCCCTCAGTTATTTTAATCGGCTCAACGAACTCAAATGTTTAAAAGAAACCCTAAATCAATGAGTGTCCTTAATGTTTTAAAACTCTAAATGAATAGCCCTTTTCCCAAACTCTCGATCCTCACCTGAAATCGATTCTGAGTGCACGATGGTGGATGAAAATGACGATGGTCTGTTAGTACGACATGCATTGATTAAAAAAGACATAGATATCATCTATGGTAAGCCGTCTCCAAGATTTGATTTATGCATAATACTATCATCTATGGACTGTTTGATTTTTTAGCTAAAAAGACTGGTTAATTGTGAATGTAGGTTCTGGTTATCAGACCCTCTTCTCCATCAGGTTACACCATGGTGGAAGTTCACAAAATTTCCTTCTTATAGATATGTGAGAGGCTAAATTAATCACATTGACATGGTTGATATTGATAAATTCTCTTTGCACGAATTGGATGGAGTAATGGTGAGGTTAGGATACACAAGTAATGAAACTATATGCTACCACTTCCTACAACCAGGTAAGGATTTGGATTATGGGCTTCAAGCCCTATCTTGTGATTCTGATGTGCTTAAAATGACAGCCAATGTCCCCCAACATAGGTTGATATTTGTGTACACTGAACATGGCTCTTTAACATTGCCAATTGTTAGCAAATCACATATAAGAATTAGAGAAATTAGTGGGGGTGATCAAAATGTTAATGGTAAAAAAACTGTTTCTAATGGGATGTCTGCTAGAAAAAAATTCAAATATCATGTTATTGGAATGGGATGATCAAAATGAGGGTGATCAAAATGTGGTTTCACCAGTACTTGATGATATACAATTTGATGATTTATTCACTTATGGTAAACAAGATAAGGGTGATCAAAATGTCAATCAGGCTGCACCAGAAGATCGGAATATGAATGAGGTTGATGAGAGTGTTAATGATGATGGTGATGGGGATCAAAATATGAATGAGGCTCATGAGAGTGTTAATCAGGCTGCAAAATTCTATGATGGTGATGAGGGTTATAATGATGATGTTGATGCACCTATTGAATCAGAAGTTGAGACTAATAATGTTCATGATAGTGACTATATTGTTGATGATGAGAATAACATGGGTGATTATGATGTGGATATGAGGGATTTTAGATTATATGTTGACTCAGATGTGGAGGAGGTATTAGAGGAGGATGAGGATAATGATGATATTGAGGATGAGGTTTTGGATAATGACAGCTTTAAAGATATAGTTGAGAATGGTAGACAAACTAGAATTAGGAATGTTAATCTTGGCACAATACAATTTAATATTGGTCAAGTGTTTAGGACAAAGGAAGAGTGTAAGAATATGATCAGGGCTTATTCAGTAGAAACAAGAAGGAATATAAGAATAATTAAAGATGATGATGAAAGAGTGGGGGCAATTTGTAAAGGAAGTTTAGGTGATATTGGAAGTTCTTCTAAATGGCCTACATTGAAAAAACAGAAAGGTAAGGAGGCTGCATTGCCGAAAGAGAAAGTTGGGGGGGGGACTGCATTGGAGTTAATGAAAGGTGTGGGGGTGGGGGGCTACATTGCAAAAACAGAAAGGTAAGGAGCACAACGATAAAGGACAAGAATTTGTGAGGAATCTAGGTGGGAGAGTAAAAAAGACAAATCCATAGCAATACCAATGTCCTTAGGTGCTTTTACTTTCAAAAGATAAAGAGATGTATACTTGGGAGATAAGGACATTGGTAGTAACATAATTATTTTCCATTAAGAATGGAGAAGATCAATACCAAGTTAGTTCTCAGCATGATCAGGTAGTGGTGAATCTTGCTGAGAAGTGGTGTGCATGTAGAAGATGGGGAATTTCAGGGATACCATGTAGACATGTTGTTGCTGCCATATGGGATAAGATTGACCATGATGAGGATGTGAGTCAATTACTGACTTGGGTGAATCCAATTTACACAACTAAGAGATGGAAGGAGGTCTATAGTCACAAAATTAACCCACTAAATGGAAGGGAAATGTGGGAAAAGGTTGAGGTACCTACAACATTGACATCACCTACAAATCACATACAAGTTGGGAGGCCAAAAAAGGAAAGGAAGGGATCAGCAGGGGAAATGGATAACATGAATAGTTCTGGGAGGATCTCAAAGAAGAACATGACCATCACATGCAGCAAGTGTGTGAACAAGGGTCATAACCAGAGAACTTGCAAAGGACAGGGTGGTGCTGCATAGGGTCAGACACAAGCTAAACAAAGAAAAGGGGGAGTTAAAGCACAGGGTGGTACTGCACATGTTGCTGCTACAAAGGGTCAGAATTCACAGGGTGCTACAAAGGGTCTCATTTTACATAGTGCTGATGCACGTGGTGCTGCTGGAGATGGTGTTGCTGCACAAAATCAGGGAATACTAACAAAGCAAAATACTTGTAGCAATTGTGGAGGTAAAGGTCACAACAAAAAGACTTGCAAAGCAAAGGGTAAGCAAGCACAAGGTTAGGACAGCTTTAGTGGTGTTTAGGAAACAATGTTTGGCTACTAATTCAATCTTGTAAACTGTTTGGATGATGAACATGCCCACTTTTGGCACATTTTGACACATTATATTCTTGGTATGTCTTGAATGACACTTATTGCACTTTTGTCATATTTGGTCTCTTTTCGATAGTATTTAACTAGTTAGCATGTTATATGCTTGTGATGGTTTGGTTTAAGTTACCAGATTAGGTTGTTGAAATGGCTGCAAAATAACATGTTATATACTAGTTATCAGATTAGCATTGTAATGTGGGAAAAGGCTGAGCTTTTTGGATCAGTATATACCTTTCACTAGAACTGATTGCATTACAAGATCAAGGATTTCTTACATACTAAATTACATCTTACATCTTCATAAAACTAATTACAAACACAATAAAGCACAGATAACTTAAAATCAAATATTTCTTCAAGTGACCTGTTCTGTTCAGAAACTTTCAAATCCAAGTGAAGCTTGGTTTTTTCATTCATCAGACCAGGGATGACATCATAACATCCTTGACACCTTACATGTTCAACCCACACAAACAACCCACATCCAACAGCCTGATTTAAGAGGAAAAATATGAATTTAGGTGAGGGCATGAATTTAGGAAATAATAGAAAAAACGCAGATAAAACATGAATTTATGTCTATTGCAAAATTAGATTCAGGCAGGAAAGATTTTTACCTGGTCGGGACATCCATAAAATCTTCTGTCGGGTTTACGGGGTGTCTGGGAGGTTTGAATGTGAGCTTCTTTGCCACAGTAGTAGAAAACCATAGTTCATCCCTCTTCGATGAAAAATGTGACACCCGAGAATTTCAAGGTTAACTTCCGTTAGACAAACCCGTTAGTTACGTTATAAGTAGCTAATGCATAACTAGGCCGAATACGTCCACGACCTTTGGTTGATCACTGAACCGTCCATATGTGTTATGTGTTCATCATTGATTGTCTTTATGTGCAATGTGATTTAAATACATGACTTATTATTGTGAATAGCATGATTAATTGTAAATACTTGATTATGTGAAAATTGCCTAAATTTGGTAGTCAGCGAAACTGCCGAGCGAAATTACAGATTCGCCAGGTAGCAGGCTAGACTGATCAGTGTGTCCGAGATCAGAGCCAGTTTCGCCAGCCAGCGAAACTGCCAGCGAAACTAGCCCCTGATATAAATAAACTTAATAAACCCTAGTAGCCTCATTTGCTCAAACCACACAACAACACACACACACTCTTTTCTCCTGGAGATTCTGGTCAGCCGAGGTTCACACCAAGTTGTCGAGATCTCAGCCTCAAACCATCATCCACCAAGCTAGGAGATCGAACCGTGAGTCCCAAAAACCTCCATTATGTGTTCTATATGTGTTTTTCTTAAAAAGCATGACCAAACCTTCATGATATTGCTTGATCTTCTGTATATATGCTTTAGGATGCTAGATCTGTAACAAAGTTGATAACTTTACGTGTGAAGTCCATCCATATTAGAGATTTGTGCAAATTAGTTCATTTTAGGGTTTTGAACCTATTTTAGAGATTTAATGATCAAAATGCATGTTAAACATGATAATGTAAAACACAGTAACGATCTTACTACTGGATGAACCGATCGATCTAGTGCACGAGAATGTAAATAAGCTTTGTTTTATTGATTTCACAAAGAGAACAATTACAAAGCTTTGGTTTCTCTCTCTAGAACACACTTAGAAACACACACTTAGTGGAGATGATATGACCAGAAGTTCTCTTTTCTTTTAACTCTCTACACATACTACCTATTTATAGGTAACTTAGACTAGCTGGCGTACCACCCAGCGTACCAACTGGTACGCTGCACCAACTGGTCCGGCGGACCATGTGGTACGCTCAGTTGCCTAACAAGACTCACACAGTTGCTCTCATTACATAGATACAATACACGAGACACATCGTGGCATAGGAATATGCTCTAACAAACTCCCCCTTAACGTGTAGTGTATCTAGTCTAACTAAATCTCTAGTCTTCAATCTTCAACATAGCTGCATCAGATCTTCAACTTGAAATCTTGTCAGAAACAGAGCTTGCATGGCTGGATCTCTACTTGAAACATCTTTGATCATCAAGACCCACTTGAGAATGATATAACAAACTCCCTCTTTACACCATGCTCGAGTCTTGACACACAGAACCTGCAACTTTAGAAGACAAAAGTGCGGATTTTCTTTGAATTTCCAAAAATAATTTAATCTTGGTGCAAAACTTCTCTTTGAGAATCCAAGATAGTGATTTTGAAATATTGATTTTGTATCAAGTGTTGATCAATCGAAAACAACTAAGAAATAAAATCTTTTTGACTTTTAGAAACTTTAGATCAAAACACACCTAAAATCTTTTTGATTTTTCAAAGTTATGCTAAAACACACCAAAAATCTTTTTGATTTTTACTAAAATGGAAATATAAATGCAATACAAAATTACACTCTATTTTTGGTATTTTGCGAGAAAGATCACGACACGAGATCATATCAGACATAACGCATCTAGCACATTTCAATTTCGGTCTTAATCAGCATGCAAGCCAAGATAATCGCAAATACAACATTTATGTTTATTTCAGCATGCACCAATCATTTTTTATCGTTTTCAGATATGCTTAAGGTAATTTTATCATGCACTGATAACTCGGCCTCCACTCTATCAGAAATACCGGCAAATCATCATATTTATCATATAAAACCAACGTTCTTAGAGATTTAATCATCCTTGATGAGTCATGCAAAAATAAAGCAGAACCCTAAACAAACAACAATCAGGTCGGCTTGTGAGCACGCAGAGAAAGTCCGATTGTTTAGGAAAATAAGAAATATAAAAATAAAGCAGAAATTGTATAATCCAACAACAATCAGGTCGGTACTCCCGTACACGCAGAGAAAGTCCGATGGATTATACGAAACACCAAAGAAAATAAAGCAGAACATCAAACGAACACCAATCAGGTCGATCTTTCGATACGCAGAGAAAGGCCGATCGTTTGACAAAATAAAGAAAATCAAACAAGTTGAAATTTTTGCAAAATGAAAACATGCATTCATCAAGATATCTCTTTATTCTATTTTTGGAATCATCACACAACATTCATCAAGAAGCAAATAACCAAAGATCATCAGGCAAGCTTTATGTTTATATCTTACTTGCAGATATCAGATTAGTCATGCACATTCACAGATTATGCAAGTACCTACAACCTTTAGACTTAATCTATCCATGGCAAATAACATATATGCTGATGTACCATCATTTCTCGCTTTTGTCGGATCAATTTCTCAATTTTTCATTTTTTTTTTTATATTTTTCCAATTTCTCCCCCTAAAATTCAAACAAACATTATTTTTTTGAATTTTCAAATTTTCTCCCCCCTAAAAATATGAACGATATGAAAAACAAACATGAAAATGATCAATCAACACTTGACACATTTTTGAAAATGATTTTTAAAAAAAATTGTGTTTCAAAGATAGGAACGATGCATTTTAACTTAAATTCAATCACAAGTATTCCACTGTCAGCAACCTCCTGATTACTAACAGGTCTTCTTGAAATACCTGCAAACACTGGAAAATAATAAGTTTGTAAAGCCCCGACCCTCATCCCCATTTGTGATAGGTCGTCCAGTGTCTTCAACAAAATCAGTGTTGGCTGTTGAGACAACCTTTGGTCTCCATTCCTGTTTTGGTTTTAACATTTCTAGTGAACCATTGTCAACTGATGAGTGACAATCAGAACTACTACCCAACGTGTCTGTGTTAAGTTTCTTTTTCCAGAAAAATGTAGTGTTGGGCATTGGTTCACTAAAAATAATGCCATCAGGATCAACATACTTTGTATGTTTGGCATTTGATGATGAATTGTTAGTTTTCGTAGGACAATTATTTGCATAATGACCCTTCTCACGACAAACATAACACAGTCGATGATTAATTTTACTGTTTGAAATTGATTTTCCAAACTGATCAGTCGACCATTCATCATAAACTTTTGAAATCACAGGTTTAAATTTCTTTGGTTTCTGAAATTTTAGAAAACATTTTGGAGAATCATAAAAACCCGAATCATCTCCATAACCAAAGAATTTATCTTGATGATAAAACCTGTTAGAATTAGCAGAATAAAATGAATCTGAATTTTTACCGCCTTGTGATGTAGCATCAGATATGCAAGAAAACTCTTCAGAAGAAATCTTTTCATCTGCACATGGTGAAAATACTTTCTTCTTCCAAAACTGAGGCTTTTTCTCTGTAAACACCTTCTGTTTCTTTTTCTGCTCATCTTTCAACTTCTTCTTGTCGGAATCATTAATCGGAACTTCTTTTTCTTCATATCCCAAACCACCATTTTTCTGCTTAGGATGTTCTTTCAAAGAATGCCCTTGTGAAGCTAGACGAGAAAATTCATCTTTGATAGCTTTAACACCAACTTCCTTATGTAGTAAAGATTCATCAATCACAATATTAGAAAAATCAGGAATCTTCACATGACCTGGATTCCCTTCAAAAATCTTTTCTTTATCAAGAAATGTAGACTTGGAATCAATCTTCAATCCTTTGCAATAATCAACCCCCTTTTTATTCTTCTTAGTCTTTGACTTTTGTGCTTTTCCAGACTTAACACCATCTCCTTCAGGAAAATCTTGCAACTTTTGACTTAAATCATCATTAGATGGCTTTTTCAGATCAATCACTTGAGCAGGAACTTCATGATAATCAACATCTTTACTTGGTTTGCCATCTCGTTCCATATGATACAGATAATTCTGAAACACACTTGATGTATTGAAATTCTCAAGTTTTCGTTGAAGATCAAGCATTTCAATCTTTATCTCAGAAACCTTTGTATTAGCTTCAAGTAACTCCTTTTGAGAAGCAATAAATTGCTCAGACAACTCGTTATACTTAAGCTTTTGACTATACATTCTATCACATCCAGCAAGAACTTCTCCAGTAACCTTCTCTACCTGTTTCTTATAATACGCAACATCTTGTTTCAAAATGTCATTTTGACTTTGAACCTCACCTTTTTCATCACGCAACTTAGTGAGTTCCTCCTGAAGTTGGATTACTATATCAGCAGCTTCGACAGCAATTTTATTAACATTTTCATATTTCTGTTGAAGAGGATAACATTTTGCAAATAAAGCATCAAAATCTTCAACAACTTGCTTTTCATTAGCTTTAGCTTTATTGCATTCTTCAATTAACACTTCTTTTTCTTTCAACCAATTTTCCTTAATTTTAACAAAATCAATACACGTTGTACACGAGAAAGATGTACTCTGTTGAATTTTGGCTTCGTAACCATCATGAATTTTATTTTTCCATTCCTCCAATTCTTTTCTCAGAATACTATTCTCTTCGGATAACTTCGCTTCTTTCTTCTCTAATTCTTCAATTTTACCTTGAAACTTCAACTCTTGAGCAACCGTTTTCTGAGAAATTGTAGACATATGTTCTTCACACTGTTTCTTTACAAAATCCCATATCAGCTTTGCTTTTCCACAATCTCTAACTTGATCTTTTAGAGTTATAGGCAAAGCTAACCGAAGAAGTGCTTTAGCCTTCGCATTTTGATCATAGGATTCCCTTTCATCAATTGAAAAATTCCATCTCATCTTACACTCACCATCATAAGTTGTTGGATACTGATATTCATTTGAAATCGGTAACCACAACCGTTTATCCAAGTCAACAACATATGCTCTAAAATTTGTTGCCCAACCATGATAATCTTCAAGATTTATCAACTTCGGCACAATCTGACTATGTCTCTCAATAAATGCATCAATTGTATACATTTTGAAAATTGTGAAATTGGATAACAAAACTTCAAACTCAAAAATGAATGTCTTAGAATTTGATTTTGAAGATCAACTTTGAACGAACAATGTAGAGCTCGTCGAGACGATCGATTTGAGTACTTATGGCTCTCGTAGCGATTAACGATGCAAAAGTTATGACACTTTTAAGAAACTGCCAGCGGACCAAATGTACCCAGCGGACCAAAATGGTACGGAGGACCAAATTTGTACTCAGCGGACCAGATTTGGTACGGCGGACCAAATGGTACGGGGGCGGACCAAAATGGTACGGGGGCGGACCAAATGGTACGGGGGCGGACCAAATGGTACGCTGAAACTGCCGCGGACCAAATTTGAAGATTGCCTGGCGGACCAACAGCGGACCAACGGCGGACCAACTGTTCTTCGAGCGTACCGACGCTGAAATCTACGGATTTTCGCGAATTTTGACAATTTGGACTTGAATTTGCTTCAGAGAGGTGCGAAAACTCACTAGGAACACTCAGAAATCATTTTTTACCTCAGAAACACTCGGAATTGAAGAAATTTGATGAAAAACCAAAGAAACCCATTTCTCTCACTAGAAAAATCCAATTTTGATCAATTTAAACCAGCAGAGCAACCTGGATTCGCTCTGATACCACTTGTAAAACACAGTAACGATCTTACTACTGGATGAACCGATCGATCTAGTGCACGAGAATGTAAATAAGCTTTGTTTTATTGATTTCACAAAGAGAACAATTACAAAGCTTTGGTTTCTCTCTCTAGAACACACTTAGAAACACACACTTAGTGGAGATGATATGACCAGAAGTTCTCTTTTCTTTTAACTCTCTACACATACTACCTATTTATAGGTAACTTAGACTAGCTGGCGTACCACCCAGCGTACCAACTGGTACGCTGCACCAACTGGTCCGGCGGACCATGTGGTACGCTCAGTTGCCTAACAAGACTCACATAGTTGCTCTCATTACATAGATACAATACACGAGACACATCGTGGCATAGGAATATGCTCTAACAGATAAAGCTGCTTGATTTATGTTGGTAAATGCCTATGGATGCTAGATAATGAATTGCATGTATGATCAGAAGCTGTTAGGTTGATTTTTAGGCAAATCCGTATGTTTTTCGCGACCAGCGAAACTGTGTGTTCTCTGGGCGAAACTAAGTAGCGAAATTACATCTCCTTCCAGCGACACTGACCAGCGAAACTATAGTGTCGCCGGGAACCTGACCAGACCAGCTCGAGCGAAACTATCGAGCGAAATACCTGAACGAAAGTTCAAACCAGTTTCCCTGCGAAACTAGGCTAGCGAAACTGCGTCAGCAGTTTCGGGCGAAACTAGCCTAGCGAAACTGTGTTACCGGGCATTGCCTAGCGAAAGTGCTTCCCGTGCACCTAGCGAAACTGCCTAGCGAAACTATGCTAGCGAAACTAAGGTTTGACCTAAAAACCAAACTTGTGAAATTTGCTTAAGTGTTATGCTATGACTTGCATGATTATGCCATGATGAAACATGTTTGATTTCTGATTTATATGAACCCTTGCTTATGATCAACCATTGGTGTCGTGTGTCGGTATGTCGAGTCATAGTTGCAACGTGCTATGTTTTGGGCCATAGTGACGTTAAGTAAAGATTAGACACGAAACTAATACTTAAGACCTAAACGTGTTCTAGGTCTTCGTTAAACAACAATATTGGATTTACTTGAAGTGTAGCAGTGCAACCAAAGGTGAGTGTCACTAACCCGCTTACCGTGAGTCCGTTGGGCCACACAGAATAACTTAACGAAAAACAATGCTGACAAACTCGAGAGTGCTAGGCACCTCACTGATAAACTTGAGAACTCGGGATGCTCGGCACCCATTTGATGAACTGAAGTGTTTTATGGGAACACTTGCGAACTCTGATCAAACTGCTTTTTGAAACAAAACTGAAAACATTTTTAATATGGCTAGTGTAGGTTAAAGTCTAAACCATATGATATCACATGTTTTCTAAGGATGCCTTATAACTTAAAAGTCCTCAACTTAATTGTGCCATTAATTTGTGAAAGCGAGGGGATGTTGGGTAGATCTACTGGAGTTTGACAAACTCCGCCCCGTGGCACGGGGAGTGCACGGAGGAACAATATCAGCCTATTTGACCGTGGTCCCGAGAGGACACGGGGGAGGCAGAAACCGCGATGACTTGGTCCGCACCGTACGGGATGGCTCGGCCCCCACAAAATAAGTCAGCTTTGGTACAAACTTCCTTAGAGCATGGAACAACGGATTAGCTACCCGCGATATCGGTTGAGTCCTTTAACTTTACGGAACTAGTACATACCCGATGACGTGGTCACGGACAAACCATTTATAAACTGAGAATTAAATACGAGCATTGCTTTTCACAAATGAATATTTTGTAAGTACATTTTGATACGAACTATGATTATGAGACTGGGCCAATGCATGACAAGCCCACTGTGAACTCACCAACCGTTAGGTTGACACTTGCGTGGTTTAAACTTTTGCAGATCGCTAAGGAGTATCCGGAGCGGGTTGGCATGGCACGTGAAGACCTTTATTTTTAATTGAACTATTTTGGGGATTTAAAACAACATTCATGTAAGGCACGTGGTTAGTGCTAAAGACAATTAATTTTCCGCTGCGTATGTAATTAAAGACTTTGATTTCTATCTTGTGTTTGAACTAACCTTGATTCGTTTAGTATTTGTAACTATGGTTGTGGATCCTGGTCTAGTCGCGCCCCTTAACGGTATAAACTCCGTTAGTGGTATTTTGGGGGTGTGACAAAAAAAATTAATGGGAGAAGTTGCTGCAAGAAGAACCGTAGCCGGCTGTTAAAGAAGATGAAGTTGGTGGGAGTTTAGCCGATCGTTGTTGGTTTTTTATATAGGGTTTGTTTAATGAGCCATTTAAAATAAATGAGGGAAGCAAAAGAAATTAGGAAAAGACTATTTTGCCTCACGTGATTTACATGTGAGGGAGTTACGGTAGGATTTAACGAAATTTGGGATAAAGGACAACCGTTGAAATTTTAAAAAAGTTAAAGGATAATGTATGAAAAAAAATAAAGGACAAAATGTGCAAAAGTGGAAAAGTGGAAAAGATAAATGACAAAATATGTAACTTTTTCACATATATATATATAAAACTTATGATTTCGTTAATATATATTTCTTTCCGGTTTTAGAAACTTTATATAATAAACTTATGATTTCATGGGAACAACAATATGATTTAATGTTAAGATAAAACCTATGATTTTGTACGAATTAAGTTATAATTTTATATGACATTGCACATATGGAAGTCCTTGCAGAGGGTATTGGGAACCCAGCTCGACATGAGCACGGCTTATCATCTTTAGACTGATGGTCAAAGCAAGAGTACTATTCAGACCCTGGAGGACATGCTCAGAGCTTGTGTGATAGATTCGGTAAAAATTGGGAATCTCACCTACCGTTGGTGGAGTTTTCTTATAACAATAGTTATCACACTAGCATTGGAGCAGTGCCATTTGAGGCATTATATTGTCTTAAGTGTAGATTACCAATCTATTAAGCAGAGGTGGGTGACAGTCAGCTTACTGGACCCAAGATTATTAAAAAGACGATGGAAAAGATCGTTCAAATCCGAAATTGTATGACAGGAGCTCGTGATAGGAAGAAAAGCTACGCTGATAAAGCATATGAAACCCTTATAATTTCAGAAAGGAGATCGAGTCGTTCTGAAAGCAACAACGAAACGATGCTACACGCTACGTCCTGATTTCTACTACGACGACTACGCCGACGGTGACTTTATGGGAAGCCGACCTTCGACGATAGCATTTACGACGTTCTTCGACGACGCCTCAATTTGCACGAAAAATTTTTCTGGACTAATAGTGGGATAACGAGAACTGGCTAATATACATATTATGGGATATGTATAAGATATAACTGTGACTGAACACTGGCTACTTTAACTGTTTAGCAAGATGTCTGGAAGAGGAAACGGAAGAGGTGGTATAAACATGACGCCTGCACAGCTACAAGCGATGATTGCTGAACATGTGCAAGCCGCGGTGGCAGCCGTCCAAGCTGCATATGCCGCACAGGGTAACTATTATGCCGGTTAAGGCACAAAGCAATTATATCATGACCTGTTTAATTTTAAAGTCCGAACTATTTATGCATCAGGAAACCAACACCACTGCACGTACAAGTCCTTCATGGACTGTAAGCCGATGACGTTTTCCGGCGAAGAAGGAGCTGTAGGACTCCTCCGGTGGATTGAGAAGTCCGAGAAGGTTTTCTCCATATGTAACTGCCCAGCGGAAAGCAAGGTGAAGTTTGCTACTGGTACTTTCGAAGGAGCTGCACTCTCCTGGTGGAACGCTGAAATTCAGATGGTTGGGCTAGAAGCGGCTGATAACATGCAGTGGGCAGCATTTAAGGAGCTGATCATGGAAGAATACTGTCCACGTGATCAAGTCAAGAAGCTTGAGGGTGAATTCCTGAATTTGAAGATGTCTGGGTCTGAAGTCGAACAGTATACTGCTCGATATCACGAATATGAGGTCCTATGTCCCACAATGGTCGACGCCGAGTTCAAACGCATTAAGCGTTACCTGGAAGGCCTCGCGCCTCAAATCAAAGGATTGGTGACTGCCAGCAACCCTGCGACCGTACAGCAAGCCATTCGTTTGGCTCACAAGCTCACTGATCAAGAGGTCGAGAAAGGTACACTACCTGCGAAAGCCACCGAGAAGACTGCCCTTAGTGGCAAGAGAAAAGCTGATGATGAAGCTCCTGAGAACTCGATGAATGTTCAGAGTGTGGGTAATAGCACTGGGAGGTCTTTCAACTCCCAAGGTCAGAGCAAGAGATCAGGGAACAACAGTAGCAACTACCGCCAGGGTGGCAATGGTCAAGGCAACTACAGGGGTAACCTGCCCTTGTGCAACAGATGTGGGAAGCATCATGCTGGTGTTTGTAGGAAGAATCAGAATTGTGAAAGGTGTGGCAAGGGAGGCCACGAAGCAAAGGACTGTTGGGCGACCTTGCCCGAGCAACAAAATCGCCCCAGAAGAAACAACAACTATGGGAACAATCGGGGTAACGGGAACAACAACGGTCAGAACCAGAACAACAACAATGGGGGAGCCCGTGGCTGCTTTGAGTGTGGTGCTCAAGGCCACATTAAAAGAGACTGCCCTCAGTTAAGAAGACAAGGTAATGGCAATCAGGGGAATAACGGTGGGAATGGTAACGGTGGAGGAAATGGTAATGGGAATGGCAATGGAAATGGTGGAAACGGGAATGGTGGAAATGGTAGAGGTCGAGCTTTCGTCATGGGCCAGGGTGAAGCTCGCAATGATGCCAACGTGATCAACGGTAAATTTATTTTGAACGGTTTCTTTGCTACTGTTTTATTTGATTCTGGTGCTGAGAAAAGTTTTATTTCCACTAAATTTGCTAGAATAATTAATGCTAAACCGATTGCCCTAGACGCTAAATATGTGGTAGAACTAGCAAATGGTAAACTTCATGATACTACCCAGATAGTTAAGGATTGTAAGCTAGAACTAGCGGGCCATACCCTAGGAATTGACCTTATGCCTTTCCCAATTGGTAGTTTCGACGTTATAGTAGGAATGGATTGGTTATCCGAGAATCGGGCTGAAATCTTATGTAAAGAAAAAGTGGTTCGTATTCCACTCGAAGACGGTAAGGAATTAACGGTCCAAGGTGAAAAAGGTGGAGTAGTAACTGGTATTATCTCGTTTCTCAAAGCTCAGAAATGCCTCCGTAAGGGTCACTTCGCGATTCTTGCGAACGTCACTGACACGACACATCCCGAGCGCAAAATCGATGATTACCCGATAGTTCGCGACTTCCAAGACGTATTTCCTGAAGATCTGCCTGGCTTGCCTCCATTTCGACAAGTTGAGTTTGGGATTGATTTAGCTCCAGGTGCCGCTCCGATCGCACGCGCACCTTACCGATTGGCTGTAAGTGAACTCAACGAACTCTCCTCACAACTGCAAGAGCTGCTCGACAAGGGGTTTATTCGTCCAAGTTCGTCTCCATGGGGAGCTCCGGTACTGTTTGTTAAGAAGAAGGATGGAACGTTCCGCATGTGCATTGACTACCGAGAGCTTAACAAAGTTACGATCAAGAATCGGTATCCACTTCCTCGAATCGACGATCTCTTCGATCAACTACAGGGTTCAAGCTACTTTTCAAAGATTGATCTACGGTCTGGATATCACCAACTTCGCGTTCGTGATGAGGATGTACCCAAGACAGCTTTCAGAACTCGGTATGGTCACTACGAGTTCCTGGTTATGCCGTTTGGGCTAACCAATGCACCTGCCGTATTTATGGATCTGATGAATCGAGTGTGCAAGCCGTACCTCGATAAGTTTGTGATAGTCTTCATCGATGATATTTTGATCTACTCCAAGTCAAAGGAAGAACACGAGGAGCATCTGCGACTTATATTGGAATTGCTCCGCAAGGAACAGCTTTATGCTAAGTTTTCGAAATGCGATTTTTGGATCCGCGAAGTCCAGTTTCTTGGACACATTGTTAATGAGGAAGGAATCCATGTAGATCCAGCCAAAGTGGAAGCAATTAAGAACTGGTCTACCCCAAGAGCGCCAACAGAAATCCGACAATTTTTAGGGCTTGCCGGATATTATCGAAGGTTTATTAAGGGTTTCTCTCAACTGGCTAAACCCTTAACAGCCTTAACGCACAAAGGAGTGCAATACAGATGGGGTGAGAAGGAAGAGCGCGCATTCCAAACGCTCAAAGATATGTTATGTTCGGCTCCAATTCTTGCGTTACCCGATGGAATGGACGACTTTGTGGTTTACTGCGATGCATCGATTCAAGGACTCGGGTGCGTGTTGATGCAATGAGATAAAGTGATTGCCTATGGGTCCAGGCAACTAAAGGATACAGAAAAGAACTATACAACGCATGATTTGGAAATGGGAGCCGTTGTTCATGCACTTAAGATTTGGAGACATTACCTATACGGAACAAAGTGCACGATATTCACCGATCATAAAAGTCTACAGCACATCTTTGATCAGAAAGACCTCAACATGCGGCAAAGAAGGTGGGTTGAATTACTAAATGATTATGATTTGGCCATTAAGTACCATCCTGGAAAAGCCAACGTTGTGGCTGATGCCCTAAGCAGAATAGAGTACGAAAAGCCTCGTCGGGTACGAGCGCTTCAACTTACAATACATTCAGGATTACCGGATCGGATCCGTGACTGCCAACGAGAAGCTTTGAAAGCAGAAAACTTCGCAGCTGAAGCACTGCGTGGTGTAGATGGCCATTCTGAAGTTAAGTCTGATGGACTCACGTATTATAATGACAGAATCTGGGTTCCTTTGTTTGGAAGTCTCCGTGAGCTCGTGATGGACGAGGCTCACAAGTCAAGATACTCGGTGCACCCTGGATCGGATAAAATGTATCAGGACTTGAAGAATCTTTATTGGTGGCCGAATATGAAAGCCGACATTGCTCGATATGTGGCTAAGTGTTTAACATGTTCAAGGGTCAAGATTGAATACCAAAAGCCTTCTGGCTTACTACAACAACCAAAGATCCCAGAATGGAAATGGGAGGACATCTCCATGGATTTTGTAACGGGATTACCTCATCGATCAAACCAACCGGATGCGATTTGGGTTGTCATCGATCGACTAACCAAATCGGCACATTTCATTCCGATGAAGGAAAGTGATAATATGGATAAATTGACAAAACTGTACATCGACAAAATTGTGAAGCTTCACGGTGTGCCTAAGACTATCATTTCCGATCGAGATCCTCGATTCACTTCCCGGTTATGGCAATCAATGCAGGAAGCATTGGGAACCCGACTAGACATGAGTACAGCTTATCACCCGCAGACTGATGGTCAGACGGAACGAACGATTCAAACATTAGAAGATATGCTCCGAGCTTGCGTTCTTGACTTTGGAAAGGATTGGGAGACTCACCTTCCACTGGTGGAGTTCTCTTACAACAATAGCTATCATTCAAGCACCCGTGCAGCCCCTTTTGAAGCACTTTACGGCAGAAAATGTAGATCGCCCGTGTGTTGGGCTGAAACAGGTGAGAAAGGGCTCACTGGACCGGAAGTTATCCATGATATGACCGAACGGATTATTCAAATCAGACAACGGCTGGCTGCAGCGCGTGATCGACAAAAGAGTTATGCCGACAAACGCCGAAAACCTCTAAAGTTTGAGGTGGGTGACAAAGTATTGTTGAAGGTATCTCCCTGGAAGGGAGTGATACGCTTCGGAAAGCGTGGAAAGTTAAATCCTCGCTACATCGGTCCGTTTGAAATTATTGGGGAAGTAGGCCCGGTGGCCTATCGATTGCAACTCCCTGCTGAACTCGATGGAGTTCACAACGTGTTTCACGTTTCCAATCTGAAGAAATGTCTGGCTGAAGACATCGAAATAATTCCCTTGGAGGAATTGGAAATTGACGAACATTTGAGATTTATTGAGCAACCAGTAGAAATCATGGGACGCGAGGAGAAAGCCCTCAAACGTAGCAAGATTCCGATCGTCAAGGTGCGATGGAACTCAAGACGTGGACCTGAATATACTTGGGAACGTGAAGATCAGATGAAGAAAAAGTATCCTCACCTGTTCGAGCAAACGTCCACGGAAACTCATGGTATGATTTAATTTTGGGGACCAAAATTCCTTAACGGGAGGAGGATGTGACAACCCTAAAACTTTTTGCTTTCTTTCCCCAGCGACGATAGCAACGACGACAGCTGATGCTGCGAACGCTACGACACAAGAATAATTTCGGGACGAAAATTCCAATTTCAGGGGAATGATGTGACACCCGAGAATTTCAAGGTTAACTTCCGTTAGACAAACCCGTTAGTTACGTTATAAGTAGCTAATGCATAACTAGGCCGAATACGTCCACGACCTTTGGTTGATCACTGAACCGTCCATATGTGTTATGTGTTCATCATTGATTGTCTTTATGTGCAATGTGATTTAAATACATGACTTATTATTGTGAATAGCATGATTAATTGTAAATACTTGATTATGTGAAAATTGCCTAAATTTGGTAGTCAGCGAAACTACCGAGCGAAATTACAGATTCGCCAGGTAGCAGGCTAGACTGATCAGTGTGTCCGAGATCAGAGCCAGTTTCGCCAGCCAGCGAAACTGCCAGCGAAACTAGCCCCTGATATAAATAAACTTAATAAACCCTAGTAGCCTCATTTGCTCAAACCACACAACAACACACACACACTCTTTTCTCCTGGAGATTCTGGTCAGCCGAGGTTCACACCAAGTTGTCGAGATCTCAGCCTCAAACCATCATCCACCAAGCTAGGAGATCGAACCGTGAGTCCCAAAAACCTCCATTATGTGTTCTATATGTGTTTTTCTTAAAAAGCATGACCAAACCTTCATGATATTGCTTGATCTTCTGTATATATGCTTTAGGATGCTAGATCTGTAACAAAGTTGATAACTTTACGTGTGAAGTCCATCCATATTAGAGATTTGTGCAAATTAGTTCATTTTAGGGTTTTGAACCTATTTTAGAGATTTAATGATCAAAATGCATGTTAAACATGATAAAGCTGCTTGATTTATGTTGGTAAATGCCTATGGATGCTAGATAATGAATTGCATGTATGATCAGAAGCTGTTAGGTTGATTTTTAGGCAAATCCGTATGTTTTTCGCGACCAGCGAAACTGTGTGTTCTCTGGGCGAAACTAAGTAGCGAAATTACATCTCCTTCCAGCGACACTGACCAGCGAAACTATAGTGTCGCCGGGAACCTGACCAGACCAGCTCGAGCGAAACTATCGACCGAAATACCTGAACGAAAGTTCAAACCAGTTTCCCTGCGAAACTAGGCTAGCGAAACTGCGTCAGCAGTTTCGGGCGAAACTAGCCTAGCGAAACTGTGTTACCGGGCATTGCCTAGCGAAAGTGCTGCCCGTGCACCTAGCGAAACTGCCTAGCGAAACTATGCTAGCGAAACTAAGGTTTGACCTAAAAACCAAACTTGTGAAATTTGCTTAAGTGTTATGCTATGACTTGCATGATTATGCCATGATAAAACATGTTTGATTTCTGATTTATATGAACCCTTGCTTATGATCAACCATTGGTGTCGTGTGTCGGTATGTCGAGTCATAGTTGCAACGTGCTATGTTATGGGCCATAGTGACGTTAAGTAAAGATTAGACACGAAACTAATACTTAAGACCTAAACGTGTTCTAGGTCTTCGTTAAACAACAATATTGGATTTACTTGAAGTGTAGCAGTGCAACCAAAGGTGAGTGTCACTAACCCGCTTACCGTGAGTCCGTTGGGCCACACAGAATAACTTAACGAAAAACAATGCTGACAAACTCGAGAGTGCTAGGCACCTCACTGATAAACTTGAGAACTCGGGATGCTCGGCACCCATTTGATGAACTGAAGTGTTTTATGGGAACACTTGCGAACTCTGATCAAACTGCTTTTTGAAACAAAACTGAAAACATTTTTAATATGGCTAGTGTAGGTTAAAGTCTAAACCATATGATATCACATGTTTTCTAAGGATGCCTTATAACTTAAAAGTCCTCAACTTAATTGTGCCATTAATTTGTGAAAGCGAGGGGATGTTGGGTAGATCTACTGGAGTTTGACAAACTCCGCCCCGTGGCACGGGGAGTGCACGGAGGAACAATATCAGCCTATTTGACCGTGGTCCCGAGAGGACACGGGGGAGGCAGAAACCGCGATGACTTGGTCCGCACCGTACGGGATGGCTCGGCCCCCACAAAATAAGTCAGCTTTGGTACAAACTTCCTTAGAGCATGGAACAACGGATTAGCTACCCGCGATATCGGTTGAGTCCTTTAACTTTACGGAACTAGTACATACCCGATGACGTGGTCACGGACAAACCATTTATAAACTGAGAATTAAATACGAGCATTGCTTTTCACAAATGAATATTTTGTAAGTACATTTTGATACGAACTATGATTATGAGACTGGGCCAATGCATGACAAGCCCACTGTGAACTCACCAACCGTTAGGTTGACACTTGCGTGGTTTAAACTTTTGCAGATCGCTAAGGAGTATCCGGAGCGGGTTGGCATGGCACGTGAAGACCTTTATTTTTAATTGAACTATTTTGGGGATTTAAAACAACATTCATGTAAGGCACGTGGTTAGTGCTAAAGACAATTAATTTTCCGCTGCGTATGTAATTAAAGACTTTGATTTCTATCTTGTGTTTGAACTAACCTTGATTCGTTTAGTATTTGTAACTATGGTTGTGGATCCTGGTCTAGTCGCGCCCCTTAACGGTATAAACTCCGTTAGTGGTATTTTGGGGGTGTGACAAAAAAAATTAATGGGAGAAGTTGCTGCAAGAAGAACCGTAGCCGGCTGTTAAAGAAGATGAAGTTGGTGGGAGTTTAGCCGATCGTTGTTGGTTTTTTATATAGGGTTTGTTTAATGAGCCATTTAAAATAAATGAGGGAAGCAAAAGAAATTAGGAAAAGACTATTTTGCCTCACGTGATTTACATGTGAGGGAGTTACGGTAGGATTTAACGAAATTTGGGATAAAGGACAACCGTTGAAATTTTAAAAAAGTTAAAGGATAATGTATGAAAAAAAATAAAGGACAAAATGTGCAAAAGTGGAAAAGTGGAAAAGATAAATGACAAAATATGTAACTTTTTCACATATATATATATAAAGACTTATGATTTCGTTAATATATATTTCTTTCCGGTTTTAGAAACTTTATATAATAAACTTATGATTTCATGGGAACAACAATATGATTTAATGTTAAGATAAAACCTATGATTTTGTACGAATTAAGTTATAATTTTATATGACATTGCACATATGGAAGTCCTTGCAGAGGGTATTGGAAACCCAGCTCGACATGAGCACGGCTTATCATCTTTAGACTGATGGTCAAAGCAAGAGTACTATTCAGACCCTGGAGGACATGCTCAGAGCTTGTGTGATAGATTCGGTAAAAATTGGGAATCTCACCTACCGTTGGTGGAGTTTTCTTATAACAATAGTTATCACACTAGCATTGGAGCAGTGCCATTTGAGGCATTATATTGTCTTAAGTGTAGATTACCAATCTATTAAGCAGAGGTGGGTGACAGTCAGCTTACTGGACCCAAGATTATTAAAAAGACGATGGAAAAGATCGTTCAAATCCGAAATTGTATGACAGGAGCTCGTGATAGGAAGAAAAGCTACGCTGATAAAGCATATGAAACCCTTATAATTTCAGAAAGGAGATCGAGTCCTTCTGAAAGTCTCACCCTGGAAAGGAGTCTTTCATTTTGGTAAACGAGGAAACCTGAACCCTAGGTACGTGGGATCATTCGAGATTGTCGAGCGAATTGGCCTAGTAGCCTACAGATTGAATCTTCCTGAACTGCTGAGTTCTATGCATAACGTATTCCATGTATCTACTCTGAAGAAAGGTCTATCGGATAAGTCGCTCATAGTTCCACTTGAAGATTTGGAGATTGATGAGCAACTGGTTTCGTAGAGGAGCCAGTAGAGATAATAGATCAAGAAACCAAGAAGCACAAGCAGAATAAGATTCTGATTGTCAAAGTCCGACGATATTCGAAGCGTGGACCAAAGTTTACCTGGGAACGTGAAGATCAAATGGTGAGCAAATATCCGAGCTTGTTCAAGCAACCCGTGTCGACAGCCGGAAGTACTTCTTAAATTTCGGGAAGAAATCTCTTAAAATCAGGGGATGTTGTGAGAATCTGGAAAAAAAAACTTTCATTTACTTTCGAGTAAAACTGTTCAACTATGATCTTTACTGTTAAGTAACATTATTTTATTTTACTGGTGAGTAAAACACTTGCTGCAATGAAGTTGAAACTTTTAAACTTGTGAAACTGAGATAGTCAGCAACATGGTTGCGATCTTAATTTTCGGGACGAAAATTCTCTAACTGGGGAAGGATGTGACATTCGGGTCTGTCGGGTGGGACCCGAGCATCAAAAACAGATAAAACTATGTCAGTTAAAGTATTAGAAGAGTCTAATAGCCTTAAAACACTTCATTAACATCACACACAAGTTCGAGTCTCGAAACATTGGTGATTAATTGAAAACTATATGTACTGTGACTTATATGGGAACTTGTTAAGTGAATTTAATTGTACAACCGTAATATGTTACATGTCATGTGAATACTTGATTTTATGGGATTTTATGTGATAAAAATGATGGTGAATAGAGGAAAATCTAAATCATTGAAAACCGTGACCAAAACATCAAAAAACATGAAAACTCAACAAATGTTAAACCGGCTACGGACGGGAGTCCCAAGCATATCGCTTGGAGTAGCAGCATGTGCAAGCGATACGACAATTTTGTAATTTTCAACAGTAACCCTAATTTTCCACTATTTAAACCAACCATGCCTCATTTGATCATTTGTGCTCCTCAAAACGTCCCATCAGCTGTATCTTCGTCCCTAAACCCTCTCTTACTCCTAATTTTTCAAGATTGGTGCTTTATTTCAAGAATCAAGTCCAAATTTCATCCCCCGAACATTCTCTATTCATCGGTATGTGTTTTCCTTTGATTTTCTTTGTTTGAAAATCATCAAGACTTGAGCTTTATGTTTGATCTAGGGCTGCATGATGGTGATATGATGATTTCATGAGTAGATCTAGGGTTTATTTGAGTAAAGCTTGCATCTTTGGATCAAATATGTGATTTTTATGTCTAGGATGATCCATGCATAGATCCAGGGTTTTGAGACTTGCATGCAAGTAAATGTTTAATTTTTATGCATGACTCCTCTTATAGAGGCTTGATGATGATAGATCTAGTGTTGTTATGCAATAAAGTCATGAACTTTACGTGAGGTCTTTTACAAAATCCCGATTTTTGTGATTGTGTATGCTAGATCTAGTGTAAAGGTGCTTGATTCATGATAGATGTACAATAAAGTTACATGAATTATGTTAAGGGCATGATGGACTATAAAGTTGCAAACTTGATGTTGGATTGCATGTAGAATAATTTATTTAAATTATTTACGTGAATTTATCGTGTAAACGAGGTAGTAGGTCAACGAGATGTGTATGCATGTAATTTTAAATCCATAATATGACTTGGAATGTGCTAAATATGAATCAATGTGGCTTAAAATATGACAACAAGGTGATTTTGATATGAAATTGGCTAACATGCAATATATATATATATATATATATATATATATATATATATATATATATAAGAGAAGAAAAAAATGAAAATTTCTTCGAGTTTGGAAAACCATGAAAACCAAGCTAAAAAGTTCGTTTTTTCTTCCGATTTTTTATGGTGACTCTCTAAGTTAACCCCCCCCCCCCCCCCCCTTATGCAAAAAAGTAAAAAAAAAAAAAAAAAACGCCTAGTAAATAAAAAAAAATTATAACCGATGTTACATATGTAACAGGGTAATGTTACATATGTGACAGGGGTAATTTACACCATTGGGCTTGTATTAACACATAGAATCACTAAAAAAAACCTACTCGGCGTTTTTTTGATTTCTTTCACTATTGAGCTTGTATTAACGCATAGAATCACTAAAAAAGTTCAAAGAAAAAAAAATCATTTTAGGGACATTTTAGCTTGGTTTTCACGGTTTTCCAAACTCGGAGAGGTTTTCATTATATCCCTCTCCTATACATATATATATATATATATATATATATATTCTCGGAAAATAAATAGTTAGGTGACGCATGCGTGCGAACTTGTAAATGCTTGGTTATGTGCTAGCATACTTTAGGTAAAGTTTATTTATGAGTTATACACGTGTACAAGTCCTAAGTCTTCTACCTCGGTGGGAATGACAAGACTCTGTAAGATCGCCCCGTCGATCTTACATCGTATACGTGGGATGACTTCGTAATAAATTATGACACATGGTATTTGTCACAATGTAACATGTTATGTGTGATATACTAGTTAGGATGAATATTAGAAAACCTAAATGATCACCAATGTGTATTCGAGTCAAGTTGTCTATTGTCCGCGCGTTGTCAGGACGATCGATCAACACGGTCAACATTAACACTATTATGTGTCATATGTGAAGTCTATGAGGATTCGCCATCTTTTTCAGGGGTTGGCTATTTGGATAGCTATTTTGCACCCTAAGATGAGTTCATGGCTTCACTTTTTAACTTATAACACTTTTGGGGGAGAAGACATGTGGTAACTATTACTGTCGAGAAATGCTAAACTATTTCTGTTGAGAAATGCTAAACTTTTTTTTATATACTGGTTTGTAAACCATAGATGAAAACATGCGGAAAGTCCTTCCACTAATAACCCATGCCATTAGTATCGGGATTGATAACGGGGAACTGTGAAACAGATTTGTTGGGTCTGACAAGCCCTGCCCGAGCTAGTCGCTCTAGCCCCTGCTTGCCCTTCGGGGGAGAGGAACAAGTATTATATTGTCCTTTAACTGGGTCATTGCTTTGCATTGTAGCATGGCCGGAAGGAAAAGTAACTGTCAGGAATGGTGTCACGAAGGCCTATGAATTTACAAATGATGTGGTCTAGCTAACCCAAGTATATAAAACGCTAAAAAACTTTTCCTAGATGTGTGATTCCTGGGGGTTACGCCTCGTTGAGGGTAATTGGTTAACTTACTGTTTTTAGAAAAATTGTAAATTTCATAATTGTTAAACTCTGTGAATTCACCAACCTCGTGTTGACACTTTACATGTTTCTTCTCAGGTCCTTAAGGATAGCTAAGGAGCACGTTTAGGATCATATTTGATTCTCGTCTGCATGGTTTGTAAAACCTTCAAACATATTTTGTCGCCTTGGGCGAAATCAGTTAAACTTGGTTGTTTTTAAATTCGTTTCCGCAAAATTTTGATTAACTTTGTTTGTTTAAAAATCGCTTCCACAATAAATTTGATAAACTCTGATAAAACTTGTTTTAGTCAATTGGACTGATAAAATGTTATTTTAACGTTTGTCGTGCATATAGAATGTTCCTCGTGTCTGACGAGACAGATCCTTGTATGTCACGCCCCGTTTGCGGTGATACTTCGCGGGTGAAACTATAGGGATTTCAAGTTGGACCAATGATGAGTTTCCTCCTAATAAGGAATGTAAATGATCGGATTGTGCTAGTGACCTTAATAATCCAAATTTAATGTTTAAAAAAATGCAACCTATAAGTGCGTGTTACAATTTTATGATTGTTTGTTTTATTTTTATTTAATCATTATATTATTTAACTATATTTTATCTTAAAATATTATATCATAATTTATAACTTTCTATTACTAGCCATTTAGCATTTTTTTTTACCTAGACTCATATAATACATGAATCTTAACCTATATATTACAAAGTATATAAACACATTTAAAATAACTTACAAAGTTAAACATGACATTCACTTATAAGATTATTTAACTTCTTGATAATATTTTGAGTAAATTACGGCTTTCGTCCTTTTGGTTTGCACGTTTTACGTCTATGATCCTTAAACTTCACTTATTACGGCTTTAGTCCCCAAAGTTTAACGGCTCATAATGGCTTTGGTCCCTAGCGTTAAAGGGCATCTATTTTTGCCGTTAATTTTTATAAAATGACATGTTTACCCCTCATTTAAATAAGGAAAAAAAAAAGAAAAAGACTCTTTTGTCCCTATCTTCTTCCCTAAACCCCACTATTTCTTCTTCATCCACAAGCACCACCATTTATGTCCACCACCATCTTCATTCACCACCACCACCATCTCCGTCACGCCACTGGAAGAGGGAGGGATGTATTAGATTTTGGGGGAGTGTGGGGTACTCTGTTTTCTAATTTTGAAATGAATGTGGGGAGCTGTTCAATTGCATCGATCATGAAGAAAAACTCACTAATCTGTAATTCTTTTATGAAATTAATGGATAACTATGTTAAGTTTGTTCTTCAGTTTTATTTATAACATGTTATGTGTGATTCCTTCGACGAGTATCTGGGGATGTCCGATCGGACTATTAGGACGTGCATTCAAAAGTTTTGTAACGGTAATACTTATCGTACAACACTTGTTTAGTAATTTAATTTAAATATCATATTTGTTTTATTCTCATACGTAGTTTTAAAATTAGGTCTTTACAACTTGTATGGAAGAAAATATTTACGCCAAACCACTGCTAGCGATATTAGACAGTTGTACGAGTTTCACGAGCAGAAATGGGGTTTTCGTGGGATGCTCGGTAGCATCGATTGCACACATTGGGAGTGGAAGAATTGTCCCAATGCTTGGAGGGATCAGTGTAGAGGCTAGATTATGAGGCTTGTAATTTTAAATTAGTTGGGATGAGCTTAGAGGGTTTAATTAGATTAGTAGACTAGTTTGCTTAGGTTTACTATTGGGCTTGGGGTTTACCATTGGGTTAACCATTAGGGTTTAAGGTCCATTAGGGATCCTATTAAACCCCATGTGGTTCTCCATTCTAAAGGTGCTGATTACGGTTTTGAGAGGAGCAGCCCGAGGTGTTTACGATCACAAGGTGATTAAAATCGTAAACCCGAGAGAAGTGAGTTTACGATTTCTGTTTCGTACCCGACAAGTTCAACTTGTGTGCAAGTTCAGGTTTTTAACGTTTTTAATCATCATATTCTTCGATTTCTTCTTTTCTCTTTTTTGGATCACTAATCTAACCGGATTCCGCACGTTTAGATTAGTTAGATATCGTGAAGATTGTTGTTTCGGGACCAACAATTGGTATCAGAGCCAAGAAACGAGAGTTTCACGGTTCTCACGATATTGATTCAAGAAGACCTAACGGTTTTTGTGTGTTTTTCTTGAGTTTTTCAGGTTTACGATCGAGTTTGCTGCTGTTTCTGGGCTGTTCGTTGAGTTTTTCTTGAAGGCTTGAAGGTTTATGATCATGGATTGAAGGTTTATGATCAAGGCTTGAAGGTTTATTATCAAGGCTTGAAGATTTGAAGGTTTACGATCCGTTTCTGCGTGTTTACGATCGAAAAAAAGGTGTTTGCGACTTCAAGATCGAATTTTTCGGTGTTTACGATCGTGTTTACGACCCGGAGGCGTTTACGACTTAGTTTACGATCGTGTTTGCGACCCGGAGGCATTTACGACTGAGATTACGATCGGAATCGTGTTCTCGATTGGGTTTACGACTCGGGGTGTTTACGATCGGAAACTAGTTTGCGGCAAAAAGTCACTATTTCACACTTTCACGGAAACGGACATAACTTTTGACTCGTTTGGAGTTAGAAGCTCAAATTTTAACACAACGTTCGTGACAACGAGCCCCAGAATTACCCCCAACTAATGTCCAGGGGAGCTCATTTGGACCCCCAAATTTCACTCCGAAGGCATCCGTTTTCGCATTTTAAGTTTTTGACACTATTCCTTGAATAGTACTTTTGCCAATTTTGCCAATTTTGCCGATTTCACCAGATTTTCAGAAGTTGCATTTTTAAAGAAAGAAAATGAGTTCGGAAAAATCCTCAATACAAGAAAGTTCTTACTTCACTTGTCCTCGGTTGATCAATTCTAACGAATTTAAAGAATGGAAGAACGGGGTTGTAAAGTATTTTAACAATGAAGATCAAAATATGATAAAAATCGATTACTAATGGTCCGTTCATACCGAGACATCAAAATTGGCCTAAAGAAGGAGAGCCTAAAACTCAAGCTGAATTCTCTGAAGATGACCAAAGAAGAGTTAACATTGACAAAAGGGCAAGTGAATTTATATTCATGGCTTTATCTCCAGAAATAGCCCAAAGATTTGAAAACTGCAAATATGCTCAAGAACTCTGGCACGCTTTGCACAAAGCTTACTATAGAAATGAGGATGAAGAAAAGAAAGAAAATGAGAAACTTGTCCTCATGATAGAAAGTGCTGGTGTTGAATGTTCGAATCCAACATGTGCGCGATTAATTCCTGGACTTCAGCAAATTATCAAAAATTTAGAAATCGAATTGTATGATGTCCAATGTGCCAGAAGTTCGTTCAAGGGTAGATGGGAGAAGAGTCAAGAGAAGGTGAAAGCTTAAAAATTAGACATTGAGAAATATCGTGGATTAGCCACCGAGAAGACTTTCTCATATGATCGAGCTAAGATTGAGATTAGTGAGCTAAAGAAGCAACTGGATGAACTGCAACAAAAATATAATGAGCTGCAGGACAAGTATGATTGCAACCAGGGTAGAAATCAGCGAATGCTAGATGCTGGAAAGGAATTGTCACATGTTGTTGTAACTCGTCAAGTTGGGAAAGATAAAACTGGGTTTGGGTCAGAAAAGTCTGATAAGTCTCTGTCTGCAAACAATATTATTCCTCCACCAGTTCCCGGAGACATTATAGGAATACTTCTCAGTGAAGATCAAGTTGACAGAACCAAGTCTGATTATAAAGAAGTTGCTCCTCCTATTGATAGTGTCTTGGTTGGAACTACATCATTGACTCAAGAAGAAATTGATAATGAGGCAAACATGACTTATGGTGAAGGAAGAGTAGAGGATATATCAGACAATGATGCTGAGTGCCAGAAGTACAACAGGTGTCATAACTCTAAGTCTGATGATGCGGGGATAGAGTTGAAACCATACCCTAAAATTGAAACTCCATACTTCAAAGTAATTGACAAAGTCAAAAGGGAAAAGGTGATCTTGACAACACGGCCTGAGGGGAAGATCTTTATGACATCTGGATCAATGTTTGACCAAGGACCAGATATTGGATATAAATTACCATTCTTCTCCTCCAAGTTCAAGGGAATAACTGATGGAGTAATAAGTGAAGATGAAGTTGAGAGGCCAAAGATCACCATCAAGCACCCGAGTATGAAACCAACAGCTGGAGTGAAGAATGAAAAACTCAAGGGAGTAGCTGTGTCTCCCATTTCTTCAGTTGGATCATGCAGCTGCCGTTGTAATTGCAAGAATGGTGCTTCAACGTCAAAGAATCAAGGAAGCACAAAGATAGTAAAGACAGGTTCAACACAGGCTTCGAGGAACCAGCAAAAAGTCAAATTTGAAGCTGCAGTCAAAGCAAAGAAGCAGACACAAGGCAAACCAGCTCCATATCAGCCACCAAAGACAAATGGGTACACGTCTGACTTCTATCTAAAGAAGCAGACTTGCTTTAATTGTGGCAATGCTGGTCATATTGCTAGAAACTGTCTTTATCGCCCCTATGTACCCTATTATCCGAAAAGTCAAAGGGTTTCATCTCATGAGTCTGTAAAGTCTAAGCCGATGATGGTGCAAACTCCTAAGGCAAGGAAGACTGTCACTCCTAAGGTTAAACCCTCTAATCAACATTGGGGCGCTGCCAAAGCTGAAAGAAAATCTATATACCAAAACAACAGCTTTCCAAGTTACAGAAATTTCCAAAAACAGGTGAAGAAACCGTTTTCAAAACAACCAAAGTCTGAAAAAACCAAAGTTACCCCTCCCAAGGTAACTAAAATTGTTTTGAAAAATGATTCTAAAATGAAGAAGGTTGAAACACCTAAAGTCACAACTCCAAGGTGACTAAAACAAAAATTGTTTTAAAAAATGAATCTAAAACGAAGAAAGTTGAAATACCTAAAGTCACAACTCCAAAAGTGACTAAAACAAATGTTAAATTACCTGAACTTGGAAACCAAAAATCAAGGCAGCTCCATCCCAACTTCGTGATTTCTCAAAGGGGAAGTTCTTACAAGAAGTATCTTTTATTGATTCCTCAGGTGTACCCAGAAAAACAATGGCATGGTACCATTGGCTAACTAATCTCTCACTATGTGCAGGAACAGTCAAGGAGGATTATCACTAACATTTTTATTATTAATTTGTTTGTTGATAAGTGATTGTTCCAGGCACAGTTTAGGAGACGTATCTTCATGTCATGACAAGCAATTTTTTATGGAGGATATGTTTCCTTGAGAGGTAAAAGGTCATCAGCATGAAAGGTACTGTTCTTAACTTGGTTGTTTGTTTGATGAAGCGGTAAAAGGTGTTTGTGTCAAACCAAATTCCTTAAAATTTTCAGTTGGTGCTTGGTTGTTCAAATTTAAAAAAAAATGAGGTATGCATACTATAAAACCCATTTTTCTAAAAATTTCAAATCCATACTTTGAAGGTTAGCTTGTCCAGATGTGTGTGAAGTTATTTGTTCTGCTTATGTGTTCGTGTTTAAAAAAGAAAAAAATTTGATGTTCACAAAAGTTGTGACATTAAAAATCAAAAAGCAAGGGGAAGAAATGTAAAGATGAAGAAAAAGTTGACCCCTCAAAAATAGTGTGCTTTTTAATTTTTAATTGTTTGTGTTTGTTTCTGAGAAAGGTAGGGGGAGTTAAATATGTCAGGATTGGAGATGACTGACACGTGTAAAGCGGAAGTGAAAAGCAAGCTCCACGGTGATATGCTCGGTAGGCTCGACCTAATCTTAAGACCACCAATGTAAATGAAATGAACTTAAAATATATATATGTTTAGTTTCCCATCTCAGTTTGCATGGTTTAAAAAACTGAGTCCCAGCAAAAACGGGTTGAGAGTGGTAATTATACCTAGTATTCACTCTCTCACACGCCATGTTTCTGCTGTTATGACTACACCACATAAGAAAAAGAAATGAAAAAGAAATGAAAAAGAAAAGAAAAAGAAAAGAAAATGAAAAATAATCATTCAGTTTGGTCTTCTTTGCGTGCTTGGGCGGCTGACCTGATCACCAATTGATGATTAATGAAATAAGTGGTAGTCATAATGGTGTTGCATGGTTCCTCAAGTTGGGGGTTTGTGAATCCTCAATAAACACTGAGGTTGGGTAGGTTTTGCTATGTACAATTGGGTGTGGGGACGATTAAACATGTTGGTAATTAGTAATCTATTTAGCATGATGCATTTGGTTGGGTTCAAACGGGTTTGAGTTTAAAGCGGACAAACATACCGGCAATCACCTGGACTAGTCGAGTAACTGAAGCTGAAAAGGGTTCCTCAGTCAGATTCATACGGTTTGATCCCTTGTAAACTTTCTCATGTTTGATATTGGTAAGTATTTGTTTATTTTTATCTTTCGTGTGTGAGTCTTTAAGTTCTTTTTGGTTGTGTTTACGTCTTGACCAGGTTAATTTGAGAAGTCAAAATGTGTTTTCATGGGTTTTGATGCATGACAGTATGCCCCCTGCAGATCTTGACAAATTTTTAGGGGAAGGAGAGGGGATAATAAGTATTATCCGAAGGGAACTCGAGGGTGATACTTATTATCTAATGAAAAGACTTCCTTAATACGTAGTATCTGAAGGGAACTCGAAGATACTATGTATTATCTCAGGGGAAGTCCTTAGCTGAGGGGAAGTAATCAGCTAAGGGGAAGTCTTTGAGAGAGGATAATAAGTATTATCCAAAGGGAACTCGAGGATGATACTTATTATCTAATGAAAAGACTTCCATAATACATAGTATCTGAAGGGAACTCGAAGATAATATGTATTATCTCAGGGGAAGTCCTTAGCTGATGGGAAGTTATCAGCTAAGGGGAAGTCTTTAGAGGTCTTGGGTTCAAAGGAAGTTTTATAGAAAACCCGTAATCTATATTAGGGTTTTTGGTTAGAATTATGTTAATTTGAATCAAATGAACAGATGATAACTACCTTCTAACCCAAAGACCGATCATCAAATGTCTGGGGGAGTATATTTTTTCAAATGTGTGTCAGACAGGTTGATGATAGAAAGATGTTGCTGCTGCTCAAAGTTAAAGAACCAGCCGGACAAGACTTCCATCTGAAAAGCAAATGTTCAGGGGAAGTTGTTGGTGTCTTTACAAGTTTCCAAAAGCTTCAAAAGTTTATCAAAGAAAATGCTCACAAGTTTAGGGGAAGCTGAAGATTTCAAGTCAATCTTTGATAAAGAAAATGATACAGAGAGCAGTCAGAGATCTTGAACTTTAAAGATCAACAATCAAGTTCTTCACAGTTAGAGGTTTTCAAAATTTTACCCTCTAATTTTTGGAGATTCAAGACAGTTACCGAAGTTTCAGCAAGAACCAGTTCTTTCAAAAGAAGCAAGTCAATGAGAATCCTCCATCTCATTAACTTGTTAACTTCAATAAGTTCGAGCTGATGCTGATCAAGAGGAAGTCCCAAGTGCTCGTCATGAAACCCATTGAAGATTTCTACAGAAAGAATCTTCATCAACATCTTTGCCAGCCAGTTAAGAAGAAGAATTTCAAAGATTGAAGACATTTAATATCACAAGCCTAGGGGAAGATTGTAGAGGCTAGATTATGAGGCTTGTAATATTAAATAAGTTGGGCTGGTCTTAGAGGGTTTAATTAGATCAGTAGACTAGTTTGCTTGGGTTTACTATTGGGCTTGGGGTTTACCATTGGGTTTACCATTAGGGTTTAAGGTCCACTAGGGATCCTATATAAACCCCAATGGTTCTCCTCATTAGGAGAAATTTGGAGATTACGATTTAAGAGAGAGAAATCAAGGGAGTTTACGATTGTAATCGTAAACTAGAGAGAGAAGCTTGTTTACGATTTCTGAGTTGTACCCGACAAGTTCATCTTGTGTGCAAAGTTCAGGTTTTTAACAATTATTCATCGTATTCTTTGATTTCTTCTCTTCTCTTCCTTGAATCATTATGCTAACTGGATTCCGCACGCTTAGATTAGTTAGATATCGTGAACGGTTGTTGTTTCTGGACCAACAACGGTCAAAAACCCCACCAAACGGCTATAAAGCCGTGGCAACGTTCATATCCTTGAACCGCTTTTTTTGTTCAGCTTTTCTAACTGGTTTTCTTAACCGGTTTATGAACCGGTTTATGAACCGGTTTATGAACCGGTTTTGTAGCTCGGGTGGTGTAACCGACTTCTAACCGGCGGTCCGGTTTCAAACTGAACCGGTTTTGATAGTAACCGGTTTCTTCCCAAACAGGTGTCGGTTTTTTATTAGGTAATCGGACCTCTAATCGTTTGGGATGAGCACCTCTAGACTGAAGTAGTAATTATTAGGAGGAGGTAAATAATACATTGTAATTTGGGATGTATAAAGGAATGATTATGATGGTCACTTGGTGTATATAGCGGAATAAAAATGAGTTGGTTTTTAATGAAAAAGCAACTAGTGTGGAAAAGGTTTTGGAGGATGCGAAAACTTTAGGGTATTTGTGGATTTCAAGGCGTATGAAGAAGAAGCGTATCGAATGGTCACAATGGTGTATTTTTGATCTAGGTTGAAGGTGGTATATTTGGTTGTGTATGTATGGTTTTGATGGTTGTAATTTGTATCGTTTGATGTTTTAAAGATTTTGTTCTTTGGTTTCTATTATGGGGTTGTAGTTTCTTACTCGCCTCTTTAAATAAAGTTTCTAACCGTTAAAAAAAATATTTAGCATTTGGGAATAAAAATTGGCATTTCCAAAAAACAAAGGTAAATAATAAATAGAAAAAAGGGTGAGCAAGAACAGTAGAACACCCAATCTGGGATGTCAAACCAGTCAACGATAAACGAAAGATTCGTAAACCCTAATAATCAAAACTTATGAAGCACTAGGAGCTCTGATTCGATTTCAAATCTTCTCATCTGCTTGATCACATTGCTTTTTTAAAAAGATTTGTACTGCGTAAATAGAGGTAAACCTCGATTTAAGGCTTAAATTGTCATGATATTAGTGTTTTTGCTCAGTTTGAGCTTTCAGTTATTCGAAAATGTAGGTGAGGTAGAATTGATTACTGTTTGATTAGTTATCGGGACAGTAAACATAAAAAAGAGGTTGTAGGAGTAACATCTAAATCTGGAATAATAGTTGATAAGTTTCAGAACATTGTCATCTATGCTTTCTTCATTTTACCTAAATTACTTGATTACATACTCAAGTCTCTTTTTTTGTCTTCCTAAAATCACTTCAATGCAAATGTTGTTAGATTTAAAGATTTACTTTGCAATTGAATCTGTGAATTTGGCTTCTTGGGTGTGAGGGATCATATACTCTTTAAGTATCTGTTCAATTTCCGCAAATCGTTGTGTTTGATGTCAAGTAGAGAGCCCCTGTCCCCTGACTAAGAAAAAACCAACCTTTTTTAGCTTGAAACTTGAAATACACGAGGATATAACAAGTGGGAAAGTAAGTAAGAAAACCAGCAATATTCTCAACAGCTCTTTATGATCCTCTTGTATTTTGTTGAAGCTTCAAGAGATAGTGATATACTATTTATGAAGGATAACCAAGTTCATTTAGATAGTTATCTTGATTGTTGGAGCCTACTACATAAGAGGTAGCCTTTGTCAGTTGTAGCATTAACTGAGGTGGAGAAACATGTGTAAGAATCAAAGTCTGTGAGAAATCAATTAATAAAATGGATGTTTTACTCAATTCCTTTGGAAGCATAAACCAGCATCTGTCTCGCCATAACTCTAAATTATTAAGAAGCACATTTAATGCATATATGTGTTGTATTTCAAAACGTACATGGTACATAGAGTCATAGAGAAAATAATATGCATAATCACTTAATGTAAATGGTAAACTGAAGCGTGACAGATTTGCATGAATATCACTCAAACAGTCATAGAAAAGTAAAGAATCAAGATTAGTTCATAAAACTTTTTTTGTAATCATAATCAGCACATCCATTTTGTATGTGTTTTATATTGAAGTGGACAAAAAAGTGTAGTTGGTGGTAATTATACCTAGTATTCACTCTCTCACACGCCATGTTTCTGCTGTTATGACTACACCACATAATGAAAAGAAAAGAAAAAGAAATGAGAAAGAAATGAGAAAGAAAATAAAATAAAATAATCATTTAGTTTGGTCTTCTTTGCGTGCTTATGCGGCCGACCTGATCACCGACTGATGATTAATGAAATAAGTGGTAGTCATAACGGTGTTGCATGGTTCCTCAAGTTGGGGGTTTGTGAATCCTCAATAAACTCTGAGATTGGGTAGGTTTTGCTATGTACAATTGGGTGTGGGGACGATTAAACATGCTGGTAATTAGTAATCTATTTAGCATGATGCATTTGGTTGGGTTCAAATGGGTTTAGGTTTAAAGCGGACAAACATACCGGAAATCACCTGGACTAGTCAAGTAACTGAAGCTGAAAAGGGTTCCTCGGTCAGATTCATACGGTTTGATCCCTTGTAAACTTTCTCATGTTTGATATTGGTAAGTATTTGTTTATTTTTATCTTTCGTGTGTGAGTCTTTAAGTTATTTTTGGTTGTGTTTACGTCTTGTCCAGGTTAATTTGAGAAGTCAAAATGTGTTTTCATGGGTTTTGATGCATGACAGTATGCCCCATGCAGATCTTGCCAAATTTTTAGGGGAAGGAGAGTGGATAATAAGTATTATCCAAAGGGAACTCGAGGATGATACTTATTATCTAATGTAAAGACTTCCTTAATACATAGTATCTGAAGGGACTCGAAGATAATATGTATTATCTCAGGGGAAGTCCTTAGCTGAGGGGAAGTAATCAGCTAAGGGGAAGTCTTTGAGAGAGGATAATAAGTATTATCCGAAGGGAACTCGAGGATGATACTTATTATCTAATGAAAAGACTTCCATAATACATAGTATCTGAAGGTAACTCGAAGATAATATGTATTATCTCAGGGGAAGTCCTTAGCTGAGGGGAAGTTATCAGCTAAGGGGAAGTCTTTGAGAGGGGATAATAAGTATTATCCGAAGGGAACTCGAGGGTGATACTTATTATCTAATGAAAAGACTTCCTTAATACGTAGTATCTGAAGGGAACTCGAAGATACTATGTATTATCTCAGGGGAAGTCCTTAGCTGAGGGGAAGTAATCAGCTAAGGGGAAGTCTTTGAGAGAGGATAATAAGTATTATCCAAAGGGAACTCGAGGATGATACTTATTATCTAATGAAAAGACTTCCATAATACATAGTATCTGAAGGGAACTCGAAGATAATGTGTATTATCTCAGGGGAAGTCCTTAGCTGAGGGGAAGTTATCAGCTAAGGGGAAGTCTTTAGAGGTCTTGGGTTCAGGGGAAGTTTTATAGAAAACCCGTAATCTATATTAGGGTTTTTGGTTAAAATTATGTTAATTTGAATCAAATGAGCAGATGATAATTACCTTCTAACCCAAAGACCGATCATCAAATGTATGGGGGAGTATATTTTTTCAAATGTGTGTCAGACAGGTTGATGATAGAAAGATGCTGCTGATGCTACTGCTGCTCAAAGTTAAAGAACCAGCCAGACAAAACTTCCATCTGGAAAAGCAACTATCCAGGGGAAGTTGTTGGTGTCTTTACAAGTTTTCAAAAGCTTCAAAAGAGCTTCAAAGAAGATGTTCACATGTTTAGGGGAAGCTGAAGATTTCAAGTCGATATTTGATGAAGAAAATAATGCAGAGAGCAGTCAGAGATCATGAAGTTTAAAGAACAACAATCAAGTTCTTCACAGTTAGAGGTTTTCAAAATTTTACCCTCTAATTTTTGGAGATTCAAGACGATTACCGAAGATTCAGAAAGAACCAGTTCTTTCAAAAGAAGCAGGTCAATGAGAATCCTCCATCTCATTAACTTGTTCATTTCAAGAAGTTCGAGCTGATGCTGATCAAGAGAAAGTCCCAAGTGCCCGTCATGAAACCCATTGAAGATTTCTGCGGAAAGAATCTTCATCAACATCTATGCCAGCCAGTCAAGAAGAAGAATTTCAAAGATTGAAGACATTTAATATCACATGCCTAGGGGAAGATTGTAGAGGCTAGATTATGAGGCTTGTAATATTAAATTAGTTGGGAGGGGCTTAGAGGGTTTAATTAGATTAGTAGATTAGTTTGCTTGGGTTTACTATTGGGCTTGGGGTTTACCATTGGGTTTACCATTAGGGTTTAAGGTCCATTAGGGATCCTATATAAACCCCATGTGGTTATCCCTTGTAAAGGTGCTGATTACGATTTTGAGAGGAGCAGCCCGAGGTATTTACGATCACAAGGTGATTAATATCGTAAACCCGAGAGAAGTGAGTTTACGATTTCTGTTTTGTACCCGACAAGTTCAACTTGTGTGCAAGTTCAGGTTTTAACGTTTTTAATTATCATATTCTTCGCTTTCTTCTCTTCTCTTTCTTGAATCACTAATCTAACCGGATTCCGCACGTTTAGATTAGTTAATGGGAGCATGGAAACTTCAAATTAGACAAAGCATGAGGTTTAAATATATATATATATATATATATATATATATATATATATATATATATATATATATATTGAAAAGTTCATTGTAGACACCCTCATAAGTGTAGACAGGTAGACACCCTTTTTCTCCATTAGATCTCTTGATCTAATGGTTGTGATTAATTTTCTTTTTTCATTTTTTCTTTTTTCTCATTACTAATAGCATCTGAAAATTGGTGCAGCAAATTTGGAAATATCATCCAATTCAAAAAACCAGAACTCAGTTCTTGGTATGAGGAAATCCGTAGGCGCGAAACAAAAACCAAAAACTGAAGCTCTTTTTATATAGCAATGAATCAAGAACACACGTGTTCTTGAGGATGAAAAGGCGGAACACGTGTTCAACAACCAAGTGTATTAGACCTTCAAGTTGTACCATTGTACCATAGGCTTGCTTAGTGAACAAAACATTAATCAGATGGAAAAGGACTAAAAGAAGCTAAACAAACCTATACAATGTGCAGTAAGTTGCATACCTGTTCATGTGACTTTCCATTTAGGTCATTTCATTCAAACAACTATGAAAAAAACACAATAATGGAACATAATGGATTTCAGGTGATCCGCTGATTCCTCAACGTCTCAATCGAACACATGTTCATCTGCAGTATATTTCTTCTATTCTTCATCTTTCCTAAAAAGAGTCGCACCACCAAAATCAATCGAATATTCATATTGATACAATCATAATAGTTACAGAAATAAGTAATTAACACCCATATACTGATATTCATTATAGGGGGCTTGTTTGCCTTCGACTCTTTAATAATCAGTTGTCTCCTCAACCTATCCATTCATCAATCAACGCCATTTTATTTTGGGTTTCTCGTCTCCACAATCAAGTTTACATAATGACCCCAACCACTGATTTGATTATTGGAAACATTAGAAGTAGAAATAGTGAAAGAGCATAATTCAGGGGTGATCATAAATGGGGTATATCCGATTTTCCCGATTACCTGAGCCGGAAAATGCCATGAACCAAACCATAATAAAAAATCAACTACCATCAAATATGTTGAAATTCAACTATACGTTTGATAGGATGATGTCCAAGAGCACAACGCCTGATTTTGATTCATATGGTTCCTGTTGATAGCTGCAAGTTTAAGACCATAATCAAAGTCAAATCATATCTCTTTACATATGAAGCAAAATGTCGTTCACTTAAAACAAACAAAGCAATGCTAAACCAATACATTAATCCAATCAGAGCAATTCAATATCAGTCCCTTTGTTTCAAAACTAGACGGTCACTTTGATCATAGTCAAATGAAATGTTGTTTTTTTATGCAACTTTAACCAAATCAGACATCTTACATGAGAACAGGTAGCAATTTTTAAGGTACAGCTTCAACCAAAAATCCCTCAAAATCACTAACCCAAATACAAAGCAGATCTATGTTCACAGTGTGGGAGATCATAGTAGTAACAGAAATAAAAGAGAAAATTGACCAGTAACCAGTAAACTAAAACTTTAGATAAAATATCAACAATACCTATAAAAATCAAGCATCCTTCATCTATAAACGGAAATTACTACAGGTTAAACCAGTAATTTCTACTGAAATACAACTAAAACAGCCTTTCAAAACAAATGAATATTACTGAGATTCAGAAATTACCTGAATATTGCTGTAAATTTCAAATATGAGATTCAGATCTAAAAGCAGAAATTACCTGAAAGAGAGAGTTTATGAGAGACGAGAAGAACAAGTTTAGAGTTCATGAAACTGAGGGAGAGGATGGAAATCGAAGTTGGAGGTTGCAAGGGTAGCCGGTGTATGGTGGTTGGAGGTTGTTGGTCGATGGGGTAGATCCGCCGCCACTGCTCGGTTTAGGGTTTGCGGAAACGATGTCGCAGAGGGGGGGGGGGGTTGCGTGGTAGAGATGTGAGAGGGAGGAAGAAAGGTCGCCGGTTGGAACGTCGGAGATGGGGTGCGATGGCTGCCGGAGTCACAGGTCGCCGGTTGGAGCTTTTGGTCGACGATGGAAGGAGGGCGCCGCCCTCACTTCTTCTTCTCTTTTTCTTTTTATTTTTCTTTTAATAAGAAAATATTAGGGCAGATATTAGGGCGAAAGTGGAGAGGGAATCGATTTGTGAAGAAGGAATGCATGGTGAGTGAATTAGGGCTTTTCGGGAGAAGAAGGAGAAGAGATGGATTTTCGGGAAATTAGGGTTGTATCATATGAGCGGGATTTTAGAAATCCGTACATTTTTATGGCGCCAAAATAAAAATAAAAGATGACACTTGATTCTTGACGCGCGGATTTTATATGTCCTCCGTGTTTTTTTTTTTTTGAAATATGACATAAATTCTTGACACTCAAAAATGCGCGTCATGAATCTTAGGAATTACCTATAATTGACATTTTATTTTGACACTTCAGTTTTTGCACGTCAAGAATTATCGAGTGTCATCGTTCGCGTGTCAAGGAAGGCAGTTTTTGTAGTAGTGGTTTAAGACAATCCCGAACGTTGGTGACTAACTAATAAAGCATTAACGAACGAACATAAGTTAAATAACCAATAATTGCACGATTCTATGTGACTCTACATGCGAACGAATTTATATGGTATTAAAATGTAATTTATTATGTGCATTGTTGGGTGTTACCAGAACACATGTAAACTAGAAAATGTTATGAATTAATGGGAGGATGGAAACTTCAAATTAGACAAAGTGTGAGGTTTAAATATATATATATATATATATATATATATATATATATATATATATATAGGGGATAGAATAACTAATAACCCTTCTTTAGAGAATTAACCAAATAACCACCATCTAGTGGTGGAAAAAAACCAGATTGAACCAGATCATGCCATGTGTCTTTTTCTTTTTTTTTAATTATAAATGGCAGTTATGTCATTTAACACACCCACATAAAACACCCCTTCATTTTAAAAAGTCCATAACTTTTTTATACTTCGTCGGTTTTTTATAAAAGTTTCACCAATAAACTCATCGCATTTTTATCTTTAATTCAAGTATAGTCTCGACTTTTTTTATTACCGTTTTCTCAAGCGTACGAAATAGCACTAGTGTTATACGTATAAGCACTGATGTTACAACTACTAACATCACTATCATAATTATTAACAAGGAACAAAATCACATCCATACACTCATAACCACTAGCATTAATGTTTCTACTAATGTACAACTGCATATGCATATATGCAACCTACAAATGCATCAATATGCATATAAACACTGATGCTATAACCATTAACAGTGGTGTGATGATCTGTAAACACCGATGCTATCAAGATTCAACAAAAAATAATCAAATGTATAAATAAATATACACATATTACAAACTACAAAAGCATCAAATTTAAGCAAAAAAAAACAAAAACCCAGAAGCGTGTATGTGTAACACTCCTACAAAAAAAAAACATTCAAAAGCGAATCCATAATTTTACTTTAAATGCATATAAAATAAACTCCTTAATTACAAGATGAAGTGAAATAGTTGTTCTGAAACAATTAACCTTTAAGAGGAGAACCATCAGATTATACAAACAAAATAATTTCATAAACATAACAAAAAAGAAATTCTTTCCCGAGCATATATATAAAAAAAGGAAAAAGTCAAACCTTTAAAGTTTTAGGTTTGCAATTTGCAAATCATCAAAGACTCTGTTCACGGTTTCTATTACCGTCATCGCAAGCTCCGGTGACCTCCACAAAACCCTCTCTTTCCAGCAAACAGTTTGAAGTAATCCTTGTACTTTTCGATTCGTTCTTAATCACCGATCAAAAACCCCAATATTATGTTGGCAAACAATCACGTCTCTCGATGCTCAATGTTAGAAGATCAGATCCTGGCGAGAACATCGGATCTGGGTTCTAGAGAACATCGGATCCGGCAAGAACACCAGATCTGGGATTCTGGCGACTTCAGTGATTGTGCGATGTCGTTCGTCTCCGAGAACACCGGAGAAGAGGATGATGATCTGAAGAACATCGGAGAAGAGGATGATGATCTGAAGAACGCCGGTCTTCGTCGGTGACGGAGAATTCGGTTACGGGATTTCGATGGTGTTCTTGACGGAGGGGAATTTTTGGGATAGGATAATTTTTGGAAGATGTTTATGTAAAGAAGGTTTTTAGGGTTTTTAAGAAAAGATAAAAGTGTGTATTTTACCTAAATACCCCCAGCTCATCACCACCATTGATTCAAATTTGATTACTTTATATTAAATCAATGGTTGAGAACCAATTTGATTTGAGAACTAAAAAGAACTAATTTGAGCCACATGTTTATTACATGTATCCCCCCTCCCATGAATTGTAGTGGTCCCCCCCTGAAATTTGTGGTTGAGATTTAGTTCTCAAAAGTTCTCAAAATAAAAAGTTTTCATTTGAACCTAACCCTATATAGGGAGATGATCATTTATATATATATATATATATATATATATATATATATATATATATATATATATCCTACGTAACTTTATTGGTAGATAAGGAGCCTATCCATAAGTTGATTTAAATTAAGGGGTAACCCACTTCCCTATCCTTTTGTAATTCAAAAACCCCCCATATTAAACAAACACCTAAACACCCTCATTCTAAACTCCGTAGCACCCTTTTGTTCTCCCATATATAACGGCATTCCATCTCCTCCCTCACCTTCCTCTTCGCTAAACCACCTGCAACCCCCTTGGCATGCGCAAGTAAGGAGTACGAAGACTACTAACAGCCTAGTAAAAATCACAGCAGCCTCCTAGCAATCAGAGTTCAATCATCGAAGGTATTCATCCACCCATCTCTAGGCTCCTTTTCCGTTTTTGCGCAAACTATATTGGGGTTCGACTATGAATCAGTGTGTGATATACGATGTTGTGTTGTACGCGTTTATGTGCACTACATGTTATTAGAATAATGTATTGTTAAGACTATTAAGGCTCGCGTATAAATCGCATAAACCCGCTAGTTTCAAAAACCCGTTTTTTTCTTCAACGTGTCCTTGTTACAATTCTTTTTTTGAGTTCGGGATGTCACCCTCGATTTCTTTGGACCATGAAACGTTGATTTGAATACGGTATGGGGTGGTTCAAAACCTGGTTCAAAAATGGCAGCCGTGATGTAGGGTTTGGTGTGAAGAAAAAGACAACCTCAAGGTACTGGCTAAATACGATGCGAGCTGTGTTAGGAACAAAACTAAGTGTTGGCCGAATGGTTAAGGCGCATCTCTGGAAACTGTGGGTCGCGATTTCGAACCCTGTGCACTGCAGTCTTTAATTCCGTTTTTTAATTATGTGTCATTATTAAGGAGTTACCACCAGAATACAAGTAGTTAAATAAATTAGAAACTGGATTGAATCATCAAATTGAAAGCTGCCTGGTTGGTAACTTCTGTGTATGGGAACTGGTGGGTCGCAGGTTCGAACCTAGCTCCCAACAGTCTTCTTTCTTTTTATTCCTGATTTATGTTGGCCCTTTTCAACTCCCCTATGAAGTGGTATAATGCATGTGTCATGGTAGTATGTTTTCATGAAACATGTTATTCTTAAGGCAAAAATTATGACATACAATTTATATAATTAAATTTCTGGAAAATTTGTACTTAATGATCTAATGACACCGCAAAGTATCTCGTATGTTAAAAAGGTTATGTGATTGTGTGATCTTAGGAACCTTATTAGTCGAGCTATATCATGAATGATTTCGTATGTGGTTAACATAATTATTTAAACGTGAAAACATTATGTGCTTCTTGTTACCGCTTTGAGATGACTAGGATGCATGCTAAAAACGTTCGACATGTGCTTACCTGTTATAATTGGAAAAGATTTAGCCAAACAAACAGACCCAATTATTAACGAGTCACCAACACGTCGTCAGGGTCTATTGAGTCAGTCTCGTTGTTCATTCACTGTAGTCTTACACGTTCACAAACATATAGGTGAATCGTAGGAATTCATCAACAGTTTTGTTTGAACTTTCTTGTCGAGCTCCCAAAGGTGAGTTCTCGAACATTTTCTCTAAGTATTTCCGTTAAAGAAAGGAGCATGCTACAAACATTCTGGTAATATAATTGTATTGGCTGATCACGTATGTGCACACATAACACGAATTACAAGTCCTTACATTTCGAACAGCTAGTTTATTGGAAAGCGAGGTAATCTTTGGTAGTACTACTGATTTTGACAAACCCCGCCCGCGTTAGTAGCTCTAACTCGACTGGATGTCGAACGGGTGTAAAATTTGCCTAGATAGTATCACCATCGTCCGTGTTAGGCGATGGTGGAAGGCATTACAAACACAAACAGTCACGCTTCGGTTGCGAACCACATAGTGATAGCATTATTGGCCTTGCTAGCTACGATTACTATTATGATTACCATGGCACGAACATTTTATAAACATCTTTACAAACATTTAATTTTTTTTTCTTGCATTGACATTATGAACTCACCAGCCTTGCGCTGACCCGCATAGCATGTCTTTCGCAGGTCTTTGAGGTACGAGCACACTAGGACGCACATTGCATGAAAGTTTGAACATTTTGATTTGCATTTCAACTTTTACAGTTGGATTTATTTTCTTTTGTGTTTGGTTTTGAGGGCGCGTGTTTTGCGCAGTACTTTCGCTTACCTTTACGCTTCCGTATTTCTTAAACTATTTTAGTGTGTTTGCATGGTTTGGTATGACTAATGACTCGGATCCTGGTTTATCACACGCCTCGCGGTATAAACCCCGCACGTGGAAATTTGAGGGTGTGACAGATTGGTATCAGAGCCATTGGTTATAGTGAACCCGGTCTTGCATTTAGGCCAACTATAGCCTTAGAGTTGCATTAGTCATACACGAGAGCACACACTTGGTTTAGTTACATGTCAACATTTCATTCATTATGAGCATTATAATATACATACATGAATATATATATGTTACGTACAGACATGGCTGGTTCATCATCCGCTCCTCCTTCTACCCCTTCGACAAACAACAATGAATCTGCACCCGATAACTGGGCCTGGTATCCTTTCGCAGTGGACATGATGATCCGCAATGAAGGAGTGCCTCCACTTCCCCAAGAGCCAAACGCACGCATGTAGCCATGGACCCTTCCGCGAATACTCTATCCCTTGGAACGAGTCGTTGCATCCCTTGTGTCTAAATGGGGGAAAACAACTCAGCAGTGTCAGGAAATGGCTGCCTCAATCGAAGAGCTAAAAAGGGAGAACAGGGAAATGCGTGGGAGATTACGCGTTCAAGATGAGAGGTTGCTGAAACAAGAGCGTCGTAGTAAGAAACTAAAGAAGGATGTGAGGTTGAATGACGAGGGGCGTGGAAGGTTGTTGGTGCAGCTTGAAGAACTACGAAAAGACCTTCAAGACCTTACACACGAGTTTCATTTTGAAATAGATGAATCTAATCTCAGAGAGGAAGATTTAGAACAACTCAGGGATAGAATGGAGAATCTGGAATTAATGTTGTTGGCCCAACAGGGTGATATAGAACCTGCACAAGAAGAGCCTGCAGAAGAACATGAGCCCGAAGAAGAAATTGAGCCCGAAGAGGAGATGGAACCTCAGGAGGAAGAGGAACCTGCAGACGACGACCATTCAGATATCTCCTCTGTTGATACTGATGTTTAATCATGAACCTAGATGGGACGGGTTGTTCCCATCAACTAGTACTTTGAATATTAATTTCTGAATTTTTGGATATTTTTGTGAACTAGTTACAAATTTATTTGAATTGAAATTACCATTTAATTTATTATGTTGTGTTCAGACGTTGTTAAATTCGTTGTGTTGTGTGTATGTATCTGGGTGATATATTGCATTAAATTCTTTGTCTCATTTTGGATATTTGTGATTGAAAGGATAATGTCGGGACGTAGAAGCGGAAACCCTGCTAACCTAACTGCGGCTCATGAAAGTTTGTGAGCGCGTGGATCTTCTACTTAGTCGTATAGAAATCAATGTAAACGAGTAAAACACAGAGAGTAAATACAACTGAGACTTGTATTAACCACAGAGACCACAAAGTACACTTAGAGAGAATATGACACGGAAGCTCTCTAATTCTATACAAGACAAACCTATTTATAAGCTGAAACTACGACTGGCCGATCCTCAGGTTCGCCACACGCTCGGAGCTGTCCGAACTCCAGGTTCGCTGGAAGTTCGGACCTCAGCAATCTTGTGAGTCTTCGTCTTGTATTCGATACTTCACATGACGATCAGGACTATGTATCAACAAACTCCCCCTCGGCATGTGTAGTATTATCTTCTCTTAATAAAACTTGTATCTTGTATCTTCAATCAAACTCCTCCTCGATCTAGACGATGAGTTCAATCTTGAATACTTGATATTGCAACGTGTGTAGTCTTTTTATCAACAATCTTCAGAAGACTTGAAGTTGTGATGTTCTCTTTCCACTTAGAAACCTGCCAAAATAAATAATCTTGGTGCAAAACGTCTCTTCGAGACTCCAAGATATCTTGATTTTGAAAATGATGTTGTATTCCGTGTTGATCAATCGAAAACAAATCAGAAACAAAATCTTTTTGGCTTTTAGAAACTTTATATCAAAACACACCTAAAATCTTTTTGGTATTTTCTGATAAGAAAGTAAATGCCATACAGAATCAGACACTATTTTTGTCTTTTGTGAGAAAGATCACGACTTGGGATCATATTGGTCATAACATGCTGAACTACACTTCAATTTCGATTATTGTAGCACATAAGCCATGTCGATTGCAAATATACTTTGTCCAACTTTAAACTCTGGCACAATCATACTCATAACATCTGGATATGTTAAGGTATTTATTAGATTTGCATTGACCAGTGCACCCCACACTATCAGACATACTCAAATATGCTTTGCTTATCACATTTTGTGATTTCATTTGTGATTTTAATCACATAATGATTGTAACCATGATATAGTCAACTGTGTTCCATGCAAAAAGAAATAAGAACGTTAAATCGTCTACCTTAAGGTCGATCTTTCGATACGCAGATAAGGCCTCGGATTTAACAAAAAAAAGAAAATAAAAACAAGTTGAAATTGTATAACTCAACAACAATCAGGTCGGTACTCCCGTACACGCAAAGAAAGTCCGATGAGTTATACGAAACACCAAAGAAAATAAAGCAGAACGTCAAACGAACAACGATCAGGTCGGTCTTTCGACACGCAGAGAAAGTCCGATCGTTTGACAAAATAAAGAAAATCAAACAAGTTTAAATCTTTGTAAAATGAACACATGTATACACAGTAACTTCTCATTTTATTTTTCACATATCTTTTTCTTGATATATCATGAGATATGCATCAAGATGTTGTCCACTAGGTCAAACATCAGATTTAGTGTATATCACATTTGTATACTTTCTGATTTACCGAGCCTATCTTGCACATCAATCAAATGGTCTTATTTCTTTTTCACTTACTTTATCCATGAGTCAGACACTGTCAGCCAATGTACCATCATTTCCCAATCATGTCGGATACAATTTCTCATTTTTCAATGTTTTTGGCTTTTTGCATTTTTCAATGTTTTTGACTTTTTCAAATTTCTCCCCCTAAAAATGACAACTCTATTTATAGATTTTCATTTTTACGATTTGAAAAACAACACACTATTTTTGTATTTTTGCAAAAACAAACTCCCCCTCAGAATGAGATGGAGTGAAAAATTGATCAACCAACACGAACACTGGCAGTTGAAGTCTTTTTGAAAACACAATTAATTTTGAAAGGCAGATTAATTAGAACAGATATTTCACAATCAGCAATTATCCAATTACTGAAAGGTCTTCTTGAAACACCTGTTGACACCAAATAAATCATTAGTCGCTCTGGGATCGACCCGATGTAACATCGTCGGGTCGCCCGGTGTCTTCCACAAAGTCTTTGTTGGCCTTGGAAACAACTCTTGGTTTCCAAATTTGTAAAATTTTCAATTTTTGATCAGAACCTGAATCAGATTCAACCGACGTACTTGGTTTAGACCAAAACGATTTACAAGTTGATTTAACATGTGACGACCATGGTTCATCAAAAATTTGACCTTTGTTATCCACATATTTGGCAGTGTTGTGGATATATGCAGTCGTCGGACAATCAGCAGCTAGATGTCCTGGTTGACGACATACATAACAAAGTCTTTCTCGAAAATTGGTTGAAAATGATTTTGATTTTGAAAAACCAGATGAATGCTCAGAATCGAAATTGTCAAAAAAAACATCAGAAGAATCATACCTAGGAGATGGACTCCTTGAAGATGACGATCTTCCAGAATAGTAAGTGAATTCCTTCTGAGATGATGATTTCTTTGCATTCTTTGCTTTAGGAGCCTTGGCAACTTTCACCAGTTTCTTCGTTTGAATCAAGTCTTCCTTCACAACAAACCCCACACCTTTGTGTTTGGAGCCTGAAACTTTTAAAGTACTTGAGGAAGAACCCGAAGCTTCTCTCGCCTTAGCTTCACTAGTAAATTTGGCTTTAATGTCCTTCAGCCTGTTCTTCTCAACCAACACTTTTTCTTCTTCAGTTGCAGATGAAGAACTTGACACAACCTTATCAAAAACCTTCTCATTCTCCAACAAAACAGACTTTGACACAAATTTTGGAGCTTCACCCAAAGGCTTTTCCTGCTTTTTGGACTTAGATCTATTCTGCTTGGGTGGAGTAGCAAACTTGGAATAATCATGCAATTCATCTTTTGGATCAATCTGAGCAGCAGTAACTTCAGTTAAATCCACTGGTTGAGGAACCAAGTGAACATCAGCCTTCTGAGAACTATCTGAACTCTGATCCTGCTTGTATAAGAAATTTAGCATTGTTGGTGATAAATTGCAATTCTTCACTTGCCGCTTCAACTCCAAAATCTCCAGTTTTAAATCATTGATCTTTTGTTGAGCTTCAAAAACTTCCTTCTGTGACTTGATAAACTTTGCATTGAGATCATCATATTCATAAGTTTGTAACTTTCGGATCTCACATTCAGCAAATAACTCTTCAAGAACACTTTCTCTCTTTTTCTTGTAAATCTCAACATCCTTTGTCAAAACTTCATTTTTATCACGATAGAGAGTATTCTCATCTTGAAGCATAGAAATTTTGTTCTGAAGCTTTTCAACAGTAACAGCAGTTGTAGCAATAAGAGTTGTAGCTTCTTCATACTTTTTCTGAACCGGATAACTTTTCTCAAACAGATTCTCAAAATCTTGAGCTGCATCTAAAGCTTCAGCCTTTGCTTTCTCACATTCTTCAGCCAATATTGCTTTCTCTTTTAAAACATCTTCATGAACATGAACCAACTCATAATACTTCTTTTGAAAATCTTCCAATTCGTGCTTTAACACCACTATTTCTTCAGTAGATATTTGACGACTTTGTTCAAACCTTGCAATCTCCTGAAGAAATTTCTTACATTTAAGACATTCAGTCTCCTCAACCTTTGAACTCTCAGAGACTCTAGGTAATTCTTCTTGAACCAAAGATACACTTGAATAAGAATCAGAATCAGTCAAAATGCTATCATCATCAATATGACGAACAGTCAAAGCAATTGCAGGTTTAGAATTATTCCTTTTAGCTTCAGTATCTGCATTCCATGCAAACTCATTTGACTGTGGAAAAGTATTGGTCCAATCATGAACAAGATTAGCAGATTTCATCTCAACCTTCTCAACTTTATTTGGTGAATGATAAACTAAATGTGCATGTTGACCAGTCTTCAATTTATGGTCTGCAGAACTTGGACATTCTCGAGCAAAGTGACCATAATTTGCACACTTGTAACATTTTACCTTAGATTATCCAAACCAATCTTACCCTCCTGATTCAATCTCTTCTTCCCAGTTCTGTTGAAAAATTTCTTCGTTCGTCGAACCAACATTGCATACTGCCAATTTAGATCCATTTCTTCTAAATGATCATAATCAATCTGATCATAATCTTCGTTAGCTAACTCGGCATTACTCACAGCACCCGTGATAACACCAAAATACGAAGATACCAAAGCAGACATTAATGCATTATAATCATCAACAGTTTGAGCAGATAATGCAGTTTGATTTGAAGAACTCGGAACAGAAACAGTACAACCAGCAGAAGAATAACTGGAAGATTCAGATTTACCTGCCAGGAATGCTGTTGGAGGTGCAGAATTAAGAATATTCGATTTCCCAGCATTCATTGTAGAATCATTTTCACCATGATACACTGCAGGATTCTGAATTTGTGTAGGAATAGACTTGTTCACCATCAATTCCATATCCCTAGCCTGAACTCTTTGAACTAAATCATTGAAAGACAATCCTTGAAAATCCTTGTCATGAGTAATCATCATAACATAATTCTCCCATTTTTCAGGTAGAGCTTCCAAAATCTTCTCTTTCATATCAGCTTCGTCTTTAGTAAGATTCACCAAACGCATTTCACTCATCAGATGAGCAAATCTTGCAATCAGATTGGGAATTGTTTCATTCTGATAATGTTTGAAACTATCAAACTCTTTCTTCAAAACCTTTTGTCGACTTTTCTTGTACTGGTCATTGCCTTCACATCTTTTCTCTAAAGCATCCCATAGACTTTTCGATGTGTAATTACCAGCAAATTGATGAAGTAACTCTTTAGGCAAAAAGTACCATAAGCCTTTTTCTCAGCTTGATAAGCTTTCTTTTGTTCAGAAGAAAATTTTCTATGAAGTATAGGTTCACCAGTTTCATCTTTAGGGTAAATGTATTGCTCAGTAAACGCTAACCACATATCAATGTCATTTGTATCGACATATGCTTCAAACCGTTTAACCCAACTATGATAATCTTCCAACTTTAGCAATTTGGGAACTTTCTGACTTGTTCCAATTTCATTATCATAGTTCATCATCGTTTGCATAGTCGCTTGAACTGAGTTTTGAATAGCCGCGAACGCTTGAAAATCGGACATTTTCGAAACACAGGTTACTGTTCACTCCGAACCTCGTCCGAACCTAATATACCCTCCGAACTTCAAAACCAACAACAGCACCCGGCGCAAAACCAAGGTAAGATTTTACCGCTCTATTAACATGCCAACCCATCGAGGACATGACGTAACCGGTACGTCTATCTCCATGAATTGCAGGTGCAGGCACCAGCACCCATAAGCAATTTATGGATGGGAAACCACCCACATTTACAGGAGAGACCGGCGTAGTGGGGTTGCTGCGTTGGATTGAAAAGACCGAGTCTGTGTTTGCTATATGCAACTGCCTTCAAGCAAACAAGGTGAAGTTCGCTGCTAGTACATTGGAGGGCCCGGCTCTCACATGGTGGAACCTACATGTACAAATGTTGGGATTGGCTGAAGCTAACGCCATGTCTTGGGATGATTTCAAAGCAGCATTAACTGAGGAATACTGCCCAAGAGATGAACTTCAGAAGCTTGAACGAGAACTCCAGGATTTGAAGATGCAGGGGTCAGAAATTGAAGCCTACACTCGGCGCCATAATGAACTAGCAAACTTGTGCCCGAACTTGGTACAACCAGCATATAAGCGGATCGAGATTTATCTTGGTGGGTTAGCCCCGCAAATCCAGGGAATGGCCGTCTCAAGTAACTCTACTACTATACAACAGGCCATCCACATGGCCCATAAGCTGACTGAGACAGCTGTGAATCAGGGAATTCTGCCAAAAAGAGGTGCCTCTACTAATGCATCAGAAAACAAAAGGAAATGGGAAAACAGTGACTTGAAGTCTTCATCGTCTCAGCAACAACCGCACAAGCAGGGAAGGCATGCTCACAACAATCGGGGTAACAATCAAGGTGGTTCAAGCAATCAAGGCAAGTATAATGGAAAGTACCCCAAGTGTAAAAAGTGTGGGTACCATCACTATGGTCAGTGCGAGAAGTTTTAATGCCGACGTTGCGGGAAAATAGGCCATGTCGCCAAAGATTGTCGTGGAGAAATTCAGACAAACCATCAGCAAAAAGGGTGCTATCACTGTGGAAAAGAAGGCCACATCAAACGAGACTGCCCACAATTGAAGCAAAATAACAACAATGGTGGTAGTGGTGGTGCTAGGTGCAGAGCATTCACTATTGGCAAGGGAGATGCTAAGAACGACAACAATGTGGTGACTGGTAAGTTTCCTCTAAACAACCGCTTTGCTAATGTCCTTTTTGATTCGGGTGCCGATAAAAGTTTCATATCAAAAGACTTTAGTAAACTGTTAGGGATCGAACCAGTAGAATTAGAAACTGCTTATTCCATAGAATTAGCTGATGGAAAAATTGTGAGGGTAACACACATTTACAAGCAATGTAGGATAGAACTATCTGGCCATAGTTTTCATATCAACCTTATGCTCACACCTCTCGGAAGTTTTGATGTCATCATTGGCATGGATTGGTTGTCTGACCACAACGCTGAGATCGTATGCAACAACAAAGTCGTCTGTATTCCACTTCCCAACGGGGAAGCCATTTCCGTTCAAGGTGAAAGAAGTGGTACCGTCAAAGGAATTATTTCCTTTATGAAGGCTCAGAAATGTCTCAGAAAGAAAAACTGTATGGCATTTTTGGCACTAGTAACTGACAATGCTCGGGAAGAGAGGAAGATATAAGACATTCCTGTAGTACGCGATTTCCCTGATGTTTTTCCGGAGGACTTGCCTGGTCTTCCGCCTCATCGTCAAGTCGAGTTTGAAATCTCACTCGCCACCGGTGCAGCGCCAATTGCTCGTGCTCCCTACAGATTAGCCGCACCTGAGCTGAAAGAATCATCTACGCAATTGCAGGAACTTTTAGATAAAGGCTTCATTCGACCTAGCACATCGCCATAGGGAGCCCCTGTCCTTTTTGTGAAGAAGAAAGATGGGACTTTCCGCATGTGTATTGATTATCGAGAACTAAACAAGGTCACTATCAAGAATCGTTACCCCCTGCATCGCATAGATGACCTGTTCGATCAACTCCAAGGGTCGAGCTATTACTCAAAGATCGACTTAAGGTCCGGCTACCATTAACTACGTGTAAAGGAGGAAGACATCTCCAAGACGGCATTTCGCACAAGATACGATCACTTAGAATTTCTGGTCATGCCATTTGGGCTAACTAACGCACCCGCCGTATTTATGGATCTCATGAATCGGGTGTGTAAGCCGTACCTGGACAAGTTTGTCATTGTTTTTATTGATGACATTCTCATTTATTCGAAGAGCAAGGAAGAACACGAGGAACACTTACGGTTGGTTTTGCAATTGCTGCGATAGAAGGAATTATACGCAAAGTTCTCCAAATGTGATTTTTGGATTCGAGAGGTGCAATTTCTCGGCCACGTGGTTAACAAAAATGGAATCTATGTTGATCCGGCAAAAATTGAGGCGATCAAAAACTGGGAAGCACCCAGGACTCCTACTGAGATTCGACATTTCTTAGGTTTAGCTGGTTATTACCGGCGCTTCATAGAGGGCTTTTCGAAGATTGCTCAGCCCCTTACAGCGTTAACACAGAAAGGCGTCGTTTTTAAGTGGAGTGACAAGCATCAGCAGGCATTTCAATTGCTTAAGCAAAAGCTAAGCAGTGCACCTATCTTATCCCTGCCAGAGGGAACAGAAGACTTCGTGGTGTACTGTGACGCATCCAACCAGGGTCTCGGTTGCGTATTGATGCAACGCGAGAAAGTTATTGCTTACGCTTCTCGGCAGTTGAAGGTACACGAGAAAAATTACACCACTCACGATCTAGAGTTGGGAGTTGTGGTCTTCGCACTAAAGATTTGGAGACACTATTTATATGGTACAAAGTGCACAATTTATACGGACCACAAGAGCCTGCAGCACATTTTTTACCAGAAAGAACTTAACATGAGGCAGCGTCGGTGGGTCGAGCTGTTAAATGATTATGAATGTGCGATAAAGTACCATCCGGGGAAGGCTAACGTGGTAGCCGATGCCCTCAGCAGAAAAGAAAATGCCAAACCGAAATGGGTCCGTGCTTTGTAATTCACAATACACGCAGGGCTACCTGACCAAGTCCGCAACGCTCAGATCGAAGCATTAAAGGATGAAAACCGAGCAGCTGAATTGCTTCGTGGGATGGACAAACAGTTAGAAATAAAGGCTAACGGTACAAGATATTTCCAAAATCGGCTATGGGTTCCTTCCTTTGGGAATTTACGTGAGCTCGTGATGGACGAATCTCATAAATCTCGATACTCAATCCATCCTAGTGCAGACAAGATGTATCATGATCTGAAGGTAGCTCACTGGTGGCCAAACATGAAAGCAGACATTGCTACATATGTGAACAAGTGCTTGACGTGTTCCAAGGTTAAGGCAGAATATCAGAAACCATCGGGGTTACTTCAACAACCAATAATTCCCGAGTGGAAGTGGGAACACATATCAATGGACTTTATTACAAAGTTACCAAAGACCTCTAGTGGTTGTGACACTATATGGGTGATCGTTGATCGACTAACAAAGTCCGCACATTTCCTGGCCATTAAGGAAGAATACAAGACGGATAAGCTCGCAAAAGTTTATGTAAAGGAAATAGTTTCCAGGCACGGGGTGCCAATCTCCATTATCTCGGATCGGGACGCCCGATTTACCTCACACTTATGGAGATCACTGCATAAGAGGTTAGGTACGCGACTAGATATGAGCTCGGCATACCACCCTCAAAAGGATGGCCAGAGCGAGCGAACTATTCAAGCACTTGAAGACATGTTGAGAGCATGTGTTATAGATTTCGGGAACAACAGCTACCACACGAGCATTCAAGCAGCACCATTTGAGGCACTGTATGGGAGAAATTGCCGATCACCTATCTGCTGGACAGAAGTTGAGGATAGCCAACTCAACGGTCCAGAACTGATACTCGAGATGTCAAAAAGGATTGTTCAGATCAGTAACCAAATGAAGGCGGCTAGGGACCGTCAAAAGAGTTATGCAGACCGAAGGCGAAAACCACTTAAGTTTGAAGTCAGTGACAGAGTTCTTTTAAAAGTGTCACCTTGGAAAGGTGTCATACGCTTTGGCAAACGTGGCAAACTGAACCCACGCCACATTGGACCATTTGAAATTGTCAGCGAAGTTGGCCCGGTAGCGTACGAGCTAAACTTACCAGAGAAATTGCGTGGGGTACACAACGTATTCCATGTGTCAAACCTGAAGAAGTGTCTATCAGACGAAAGTCTAGTAGTGCCACTAGACGAGATCCAAGTCGATGAACAATTGCGCTTAATTGAGGAACCGGTTGAAATCATGGATCGTGAGGTCAAGACGCTCAAACGAAGTAAGATCCCGATAGTTCGAGTCCGCTGGAACTCGAAACGTGGACCTGAGTTCACGTGGGAACGCGAAGATAAAATGCGAAAGAAACACCCACAACTCTTCGACAAACAAGCGACGACCAGTAGAGGTACGAACTAAATTTCAGGTCGAAATTTTTTTCAACAAGGGGATGATGTGACAACTGAAAATTTTATTTTTCTTTGTGTCTACCGAACGAGCAACGATCTTAATTTTCGGGACGAAAATTTCTTCAACAAGGGGATGATGTGACACCCAGCAAATTCAGGTGACATTTTCTGGACAAACATGAACATGAACAATTACTTATATCAAACACACATACATTCATACATCTAATAAGACCATTAGATGTGTCGAGTTCACAAGCATCCACACACAGTTCACTACTACAAAAACTTGCATTCTTGACGTGCATTGCGCGTCAAGAAGGTGCCTTCTTGACACGCAAATGCGCGTCAAGGATGCGGGGGTCAAGAAGCTTCTTGACGCGCAAAATGCGTGTCAAGAAGCTCTTGACGCGCGAACAATGACACGCTATCCTTGACACCCCATTCTTGACACCCATTTTGCGCGTCAAGAAAGGGTGTCGTCTGTGATTAATATTTTTATTTATAATATTTTTTTGTGTCGTTTGTTTATGACACGCAGATTTGCGTGTCATGCCTTTTATGACACTCATTCTTGTGTGTCATCCTTGTAAGTGTTTTTTTTTTCTTTCTAAAATTACTGATTTCCCTGTTAATAAATCATATTTCACAAAACCAAAATACAGAATAGCTGCTGTACCAAAACACTGCATTTCATACAAATAGCAATTGAAAATAATTCGATTTCATGTTCATCATACATGCAATTAGATCACAATGACAAAAGTAATAAAATTTAAAATATGTTGTATTTTGAAGTTTGTTCAACATTAGAACCCAAAAACCTAAGACCTGATTTAACATCAGAACCCAAAAACCTAAGACCTGCATTTTTGTGTACATGCATTTGCCACACAAATCCATATTCTTTCCCTTGTTTAAGCTTCAAGTCAGCTACTATGAAGCCTGTTTGTGAAGCCTATTTCAGCTGGAGGTTCTGTCAGTTGTAAGCTGGACTGAGATTTGTTCTTCCTTGTGCATTCCTGATGCTGGATAAGGAAGAGATTTTATAGTTAATATTTCAAGTTTGAGAGTTAATAAAGGAGGAGTATATATTGAATGTAATCTTCACAATAATTGTTCATATTTGTATACACACTAATCAATCAGTTAACAATCATGTGATTATGTAATGATGGTTTGTTTGTGCAATCAGTTTGCTCACAGATGAGCAATCAGTTTGCTCATAGATATTGCATACAAAGATTATGTAAATCTCGTTCTATTCATAGATAGATATACATGGCTTAAGAACAGAACTATAAACATGCACTGGTTATAATCAATATAAATATGCTTGAGGTCAAGATGATAAAATCAACTACTAAAGTATTTTAACTTATCTAAGACGATACATTAACGTCTCCAACATAAAAAAGGTTTCATGCTAAATTCATTCCAGTTATAGTTCAGCAAGAATAATGAAAAAAATTGTTCAGGACATTCCTCAGGTTGAAAAAAAAATTGTGCAGACACACAAAACGGTTAAACGCCCAAGAATGCATATGTATAACATTTGAGAGATGCATGGGCAATTAGAAGTCTTATCTTGATCTACAAAAAAAGTAAAGAGAAAATCAGTAGAAAAAAGTTTGAAAAAATTATGTTTATAGAACTAAGGACATAAAATGACGAATCTAAGTTGAGGAAAAGGTCTACCTTGCATGAAACTCGTTCAGCAAATGACAAATAATAAAGGTCTTTAATGTCCTAAGGGTTGATAAAGCAATGCAAATATTCATTTAACAGCTAACTCATCGCCACTGTTCATACCACTTTTCAAGATTATGCAAAAATTATTTGTCATTTGTTTTAATTTCATGAAAATTAGCTTTTCACAGAAAGGAAATAAAAAATATGTTTGTGTATTGAACCTTAGAAGCCAGCAGTAGTAGGCCTGCTTCCAAGAGAATAGGTCTGAACGACGTGTCCAATGCGGTACCAACATCAGAAACAAGTTAGGGCTAAAATTTCAAATGATATTTGGTTTTATAGTTAGAAATTAAGGTAGATGACATTAGATTAAATGATATTCGGCAGCATACCTGGTTCTGCTCTAATAATAAATGACCAGGGAGCTCAGGGTCTGCTACCTTGCCAAGCTGAAAATCATTAACAAAATATTATCTCCTAGTAATTATTTACTTGAAATTTTACATATAACACTAGTCACTGTGAGGATGACATATGAGCATTAATAATGGCATCACTAGCTAAAACAGTAGTTGGTGTTGTACATAACTTTAATTAGATCACAGATATGTACCTTGTCCAGAATAGTACTTAGGAGTTTAGCAACCTCATCATGATTCTTTTAATAGTATCAAAAGTAGAACTATAACAAACAAAATGACATATATAACAGAAAAGCAGTTTACCAACCTTTATGTAGGGTTAATATTTTATTTCGGACAGAAAAATACCAGTATACCACCCTCGAACACACAGGAGATAAAATATAACCAAACAAAAAAATTATAAATAGACTCTAAATAATAGTTATTAAAAACACTAAAAGTCTTATATGGTAAGTTTTTTTACTGTTCTTAGAATAATGCCTTCTAATTTGCCCTATGAGTGTTTAATATAGTGAGTACTAAAACATCAAACTTGTTCTGTAATTAGAAAATTTTCCATACTCTACAAAATGATTAATTTTTGTTATATTTTTGGATGGTTAATTTTTTTTTACCTTCTACATACCTACGCTTTACTAAACCTGACTTAGGAGGCATTGTCTTAAACTTAACTAAAATATAAGATAAATTAACACTAACTAAAACTAAGACATAAAAATTGGAAAAAGAAGCAACTGAAATGAACAAAAAATAAAACTTACAACAAAACAGCAAACTCCAGCAAACTTTGCAAACCTGAAAGGAAACTCAGAAAGAGATGATCATCACAAAACCAAATCAAAAGAAACTGAAAGCAAACGACAAAAATTAGCAGACTATTCAGAAATACCACATCAATTTACTAATAGCATCTGAAAATTGGTGCAGCAAATTTGGAAATATCATCCAATTCAAAAAACCAGAACTCAGTTCTTGGTATGAGGAAATCCGTAGGCGCGAAACAAAAACCAAAAACTGAAGCTCTTTTTATATAGCAATGAATCAAGAACACACGTGTTCTTGAGGATGAAAAGGCGGAACACGTGTTCAACAACCAAGTGTATTAGACCTTCAAGTTGTACCATTGTACCATAGGCTTGCTTAGTGAACAAAACATTAATCAGATGGAAAAGGACTAAAAGAAGCTAAACAAACCTATACAATGTGCAGTAAGTTGCATACCTGTTCATGTGACTTTCCATTTAGGTCATTTCATTCAAACAACTATGAAAAAAACACAATAATGGAACATAATGGATTTCAGGTGATCCGCTGATTCCTCAACGTCTCAATCGAACACATGTTCATCTGCAGTATATTTCTTCTATTCTTCATCTTTCCTAAAAAGAGTCGCACCACCAAAATCAATCGAATATTCATATTGATACAATCATAATAGTTACAGAAATAAGTAATTAACACCCATATACTGATATTCATTATAGGGGGCTTGTTTGCCTTCGACTCTTTAATAATCAGTTGTCTCCTCAACCTATCCATTCATCAATCAACGCCATTTTATTTTGGGTTTCTCGTCTCCACAATCAAGTTTACATAATGACCCCAACCACTGATTTGATTATTGGAAACATTAGAAGTAGAAATAGTGAAAGAGCATAATTCAGGGGTGATCATAAATGGGGTATATCCGATTTTCCCGATTACCTGAGCCGGAAAATGCCATGAACCAAACCATAATAAAAAATCAACTACCATCAAATATGTTGAAATTCAACTATACGTTTGATAGGATGATGTCCAAGAGCACAACGCCTGATTTTGATTCATATGGTTCCTGTTGATAGCTGCAAGTTTAAGACCATAATCAAAGTCAAATCATATCTCTTTACATATGAAGCAAAATGTCGTTCACTTAAAACAAACAAAGCAATGCTAAACCAATACATTAATCCAATCAGAGCAATTCA
>JBCNJP010000012.1:69299543-69378720 GCA_039602395.1 Deinandra increscens subsp. villosa | reverse complement strand
TCAGTCATGAGGTCCTCATTGAGTTGTCAGGAAAGTGATGAGGACTGCATGGGTCCTTTTCGCACACTGCGCGCGGTCCTCATCGTCGACCAGATACTAAAAAACCCTCATAAACCCTTATAAAAAGGGGGGTGCCGTTTTTCTTGGAGAGAACTCTCCCAATTCGATCAGATTATATATTTTGAGGGTTCTAAGCACGATTTTGAAGAGATCAAGGCCTAAGGAGCAAGGATTTTGGAAGAAGGAGCTTGGAAAAGTGAAGATTTCGGTTTGAGATTCATCATCCTTCTTAGATTTCTTCCTAGATCTTGATTGTTTTGACATGATTATCTCAGATTTGAGTTGTTTCATGTTTAGATTCATGATGTTAGGCTAGATTTCTTAGTACTACTTGGTAATGGATTGAATTTGGGTTTTTGTTGACTTTTATTTTGACTTTTCCATGTGAATTGATGTTGAGGCTATGAAATCTGATTTGAATTTATGGAATGATCATATTAGCATATTTATCTTCTGTTGTGATTGCTTGATGTGATTAGGTTGCTTAGGATTGAAGAACTTCAACCTAATTAGTGATTTGATCATTGTTTGATTTGACTTTTAATAGTCTTTGTTCAAATGCATGATAGGAGACCTTCTACATGATCTTGCAATTATGATTTGAGGCTGATCTTGCATGATATTTGTGTTGAATTGAATTGACCAATTTGTTTAGCACACTAGGTGGTTGTTTGACATTGTCGGTAGGTTAGAATACTTGAGAACTTAAGGTTTTGACCCGCTTGTACGTGTTAGGCATTACCTAGGTTCCATTGACCCCAATTTAGATTTCTACCACGTTATAGGATCCATATTGAGAGACCTCTCGAGTGGCTTGTGTTTCGTGTGAGTCTGATTTGCTTTGACCTAAGCGGTTTAACTCTTTAGCTTCAACCATCAAGTTAGCTTCCCGGACTTCATTTCAGGATTACCTAGATAGCGAGGATGTGTCTATAGTCTTAGTTATCCCGGTAATTATCTTTTGAGGGGAGTGTCGCATGGATTAGTTAATTTAGAAGTCAATTTTAGGCCCAGAGGATTCCTTACCAGGTAGTACCCTTTTTCTCATCTGAATTTCACCTTAGATCACGTTGCTTTGATTCCTTAGTTATTTCAGTTACTTGTTTATCTGTTTCTTTACTTTGCTTAAATCATTACAATTGCATCGGTTAAATATTAGTTATGATACATTATCGGGAGTCTGATTACGCGTCCGTGGATTGATACTCGGTAGTTATTGATACTATATTGCATACGACGGGTACGCTTGCCCTAGTGTGTGGTTTGGTCACTCAGTATTTACCATTTAAAACTTGACCACATTTTTATATATCCAAATTGACACATCATACGACTCAACCAGTAGCACAGAAGATCAGATTCGAGAGGAAGAGAATGAAACAGTCGCTGTTCGTTGCGGGGGGGGGGGGGGGGTTAGAATGAGAGAGAACATAGAGTTTAAGTTTTGGATAAAGTGATGAATTTAAAGGATTTCGACCTACTTAACCCACATTTGATCGTAAAGATAAAAAAATTTCTAAGTATAAAAAGAAGTCCGTATGGACGATTTGAGTTTTTCTTCTAGAATGAGTTATCCGTATAGACAAGTTATCTGAATTGCCCTATACAGACAAGTTATCTGAGTTGCCCTATACGGACAAGTTTGACTTGTCCGTATAGTCCAAGTCAAACTTGTCCGTATAGGGCAACTTAAATACCTTTTCTATATAGAACAAATCCAGATGGATAACTCCAAAAGAGCTTATACGGACAACTTGTTGGGCTATATATTTGAGGCATGAACATTAGATATGGGCTTAACTTGTAATTAGGCTTATTTACGTTTATGGGCTTGTATGGGCTTCTTAGATAGGTTTATGATTGGGCTTGTATGAACCAGTTAGCTTAATGGGTTTATGATTGGATTAGGGTTCTTGTAAGTGGGTAGTATATAAACTCACATAGTTTATGATTCTCCAAGCTTTTGAATTTACGATTCTGTCTCTCTTGTTGTTTACGATCAGATTTCATTAGCTCAAGAAAGTATTGTTTATCATTCAAGATTTGATCTTTGGGTTGTTTATCTCTTTGTCATATCTATTTCTTCTACTTTCTTCTTGAATCAATCTTGTACAAGGATTCCGCACTTGTACTAGATCAAAATATCGTGAACGGTTGTTGATCCCGGACCAACAATTGGTATCAGAGCCAAGAATCACTGATTCGAGGTTCTCACGGTATTGGATTCAAGTGTTTTCTGAAAAATATATGTTTAAGGTTTTTATGATGTCTTTTGTTTGCCTTGAGTTGGTAGGAAGTGATATAAATTTCCAAGACGATCGGAGACTGACACGTGTAAGGCAGAAGTGAAAGACGTCTCAAAGATGATGTTTCGGTAAGCTAAATAAAAAAGTATGATCATCCATGTAAGTGCAGTAAACTTAACTTCTATATATGTTTTGTTTTCCATCCTGGTTTACATAGTTTAAAAGACTGAGTCCCAGCAAAAACGGGTTGAGAGTGGCATTCACCTAGTATTCACTCTCTCACACGCCATGTTTATGCTGTTATGACAACACCACAGAAAATTGAAAAGAAAAAGGAAAATCAGAAGAAAAAAAAAATGATGATAAAAATAATAAAAAATAAATAAATTATTGTGTTTGGTCTTCTCTGCGTGCTTATGCGGCCGACCTGATCACCAACTGATAATTAAGAAAATAAATGGTAGTCATAGCGGTGTTGCATGGTTCCTCAAGTTGGGGGTTTGTGAATCCTCAATAAACTCTGAGGTTGAGTAGGTTTTGCTATGAACGATTGGGTGTGGGGACTGTTAAACATGACGGTAATTATGTACCATATTTAGGCACTTTAAATATCTTTTATCTGGATGTGAGTTTATATGATTTCAAAAATTTTGAGTAATCATCTAGAGCGTCGAGTAACGGAAGCTAAAAATGGTTTTTCAGTCAAAGATTTGTCTGGTTTGATCCAAGAATTTACATCAGCTTCGAGGCAAGTACATTTTTTATTTCTGTAATTAGGTCTTAATTGTTTTATGGTTTATTTTTGTTTAAGTATTTAAAATGTTCAAAATTTATTTCTTTTAAATTTTATTTTATGATCATGATCAGATACTTGGGGTTTGAGTCTGAGGGGAAGCTTCGTAAATTCTCAAAATCTTCAAAGTTAACATGTTTTTAAGAGAATCACCATTTTTATGAGGTTAAGGATGTTTTTAAAATGTTGTGAAACTTGAGGGGGCAAAATGAATATTTTTTATAACAAAACCCCATTTACGATTTGTTTTCACTCTCATTTACGATCCTCTATCCTCCTCTCTCTCACCATTTATGATCGGTTCCTCAGAAACCCTAACTCCGCAGGAAAATCCACCACAGCCACCTCCAGCCGTCCTCTGTGAAAACCGAGTACATCAACGCCTTTCGGAATCCTTTTCCGACCAAGTAACCCATTTCAATCAACTGTTTTCACTAGGATTCGTCTGTCTATTCTCGGGTTTTTTACGATTTGAGCCCTAACTCGAGATCATCTTCTCTTTTCACTGTGTTCGAAGTTGTTTTGAGAAGATTTGAAGTCGAATTTGTGTTAAGAACTGTTAAAAGGTAGTGATAGATGCTCTTTTTACAAGATTGATGGGTATTAACGTGTTTACGAGGTGATTGCAGGTCTGGCTATGGCAGATTTGGTGTTTACGACTTTCGCAATGAAGAAGACGACTGTTGGACTTTACGATCGACGTTTACGGTCGTTGATTACGATCGTTGTTTACGATCCGCGGTTCCGACTGTTGTTTACGATTAGGCCTAGGGTTATTTCGCGAATTTACGATTGGGCTGAATGATTACGACTGGACTTAGTTTGACCCGATCGTGAACCGTTTTCTATAATCGTAAACCTGATCTGTGGATCGTAAACTCACTTAATTGATGAATTAAAATCGTAAACACATAATTGTTTTAAAATCTCATCAAACATAATTTCTTTTTGATGAATTTAAGCCTGATGCATTTGTCTCGTTTTCTCAAATGGCAGACGAAATGCTTGATGAAGAGATCCATTTTGAGAGAGACCACTGCATCCCGGCATATCTTGATGACCCACCAGAGAGGCACATGCAGCTATGTAGGTCCGAGATCAAACCACCTACACGATATATGATCGTAAATGAGTGCGGAAACCTCAAATACGATTGATTCAAGAGACAAGTAGATGAAATAGACAAGATCTAATGAAAAGATCAAGTCTTGAATGAAGAACACTACTTGGAAGCTGATCGTAAACAAGGAGATACCCAGAAATCGTAAACTGCCTTTTGAATAAATGAAAAGCTTCCTTTAATCATAAACATAATGGGTTTATATAGTACCCAATACAAGAAACCTAGCCCAATCATAAACATAAAAGCCCTAATCATAATCAATACAAAATCGGCCCACATGGCCCAATACATTAACTAACCAAACCCAAAACAAAGATAAACTAAGCCCAATACTAATGTTCATGCCTTAAATAAATCTAGCCCAACAATCTTCCCCTAGGCATGAACCATTAGTCCACTTACGGCAGCAGCAAATCGAATCTGAATGTGCTTTGAACGTTGTTCGACCACCATCTGTTCGCCACAATCCGGTTTGCCGTTCCATGGAAGATTCCCACCCTCACAGCGTTTTCCAAGTCATTTTCATCTCCAAGAATAGGCTGTGAGGCGAGCAGCTTGATATCCTTTTCTCCAAACCTTAGCAAATCCACTGGATCGTAAAAGCGAAACTGCCTCAGGGCCTTGCAGAGAACCACCACCTCGTGTGTCGTTGGATCATAACACCAGCAGTCAAAGTTTTTGACCAAGGTACCATCTTCAATTTCGTCCAACATATTGATAACTCTTGTACGTTTGGTGGGTGGTCTCCTTGCTTCACCAATAGGTTCTCCAGTTACTGGGTCACTTTCAGTCTGGACCCACCTTACTTGCTTCAGATCAAAATTTACAAAGTTATTTTCTAGATGGTTCAGCAAATTGTTTCTGATAAGGTCTCCGTCAGGGCTGTTCCATCTGTTTATGTAGGGGGCTCGAAGTAGATTTCTGATCTCAGGTTCAGTCCAAGAATGTAATTGTGCACGAGTTCTATAATATTCAACTGGACTATAGCCATCACGGATTACAGCAAATAATTTCTTCTCAGCGTCGTAATGACAGCACAAGATGGGTTCACAACTCCCCTTTTTGTCTAAAGAGCTACTTCCAAGATCAAGAGCATACTGAGTGGGGGCTGGTCCTTGAAAGAATTCTCGTAACCAGTTGTCTTGACCTTCAGGAGCTTTGGAGATCACTCTACCTCCTCTGGCATATTCAGACATCTCAATATTTTCATCTCCATCGTCTTCATTCATTGCATCAGCACCATGCACACCCTGTGATGAACTTTGACCTGGGGCTCCTGAGGAGTTGGATCCCACAACATCCTTCAATTCATTATACTTCTTCCTCAGGTCCACCAGCATGCTGTACAGATATTTCATTCTGTCTTTGTCCGCCACCTCCTTCTCTCTCATATATTTATTTTCAGCTTGAAGAGCCTTGATCTCATTTTCTCTAATTCTGTTTTGAGAGATCAAGAAATTGATCTGAGGATCAGCACTTATCCTCATATTTACTGGAAGCTCCGCTGCTTGAAATGGCCTGAAGCTAGGGACAGCTGTAGGCTGAGTTAAGACAGGTGCAACGCTTACTCTCACAGGGCTTGGAGCAACAAAGGTATGATCAACCTCCAGGAATTGAGTTTCTTCCCGAACTGGGCTACGCTCGGTTAGAACTGGAGTTTCAGTTTGCACAGAAGTAGGTTGATCTTGTACATCTTCAGCAGCTGTTTCTACTTGAGCACTGGGACCCTCAGAACTTGCCCCAGCTGAATGTACCAACAAAATGCTTGAGCTGGTCTTTGAAAGCTTGAATCTGATGCTTCTTGGATCTGACCTCTTTCTTGGTGAAGGTTCACGTGCTGGAACAGGTTCTTCAAGAACATCTTCAGCATCCAGATTCAGCTCAGGAGGGGTTGTGTCACTGCCTGACGATCCGATCATGTCATCCCTTGACCTTTTAAGGTTAAGGGGACCCAGATTCCCATAAATATCATCATCAGTAATCTCCTGGCCAGCGAGAATATCATCCATTACATTCTCTTCATCAGAGGGTATGACTGCATCTTCTTCTTGAACATTAACAGCCGGAGTTGCTGTTAAGTCTTGGTCTTCTGCAACGGATGCATTGACATTTGGCACTGCAGCTTCTGAGTCTGAATCATCCATTACTTGTTCCCTTGCAACCTCTGGGAACGCACCCCTCTTTGCCCACTCCAGTCTACCCTCAAAAGATTGCTTACCCGGTCTGTCTTGGGTTTGCAAGCCAAAAACTCCGATGTCCATTACCTTCACATCCAGTTTCTCAACCCTCTCCTCAATCATTGGATACTTCTTCATCACCACCATTTGGACGAACCTCGGTGTCATTAGAAACTGTTCTCTGGCACTTAGCATTGCATTGCCTACCCAGTTAATCAGCATCATCTTTGAAAAATTAAAATCCCAATCTAAGGACAATGCTACGAATGCAGTTCCATGAAGTTGGTTTAACTGATCGAAGCTCGTTCTCTTCCCAAGGAAAGATTTCTGCATATAATGCGCCAGACACCTCCAGTAGTGTGGCGGAAGCTTCTTAAAGATGGGTGGAAATTTTCCTTCATACCCCATTGATTGCGCACCTGCCAGAACTACCTCCTTCGGATACTTGATAGGATGAGAAGTATCATCAGTAATGTTCAGCCCCTGCCTTATATCTTCTTCCTCAATAACAATTTGTCTGTTCTGGACCGTTGCTGTAATCCTTGTCTTGTCGGAATTTGCCCTAGCAGTACCCCATAATTCTCTGACCAGCATCTCATCTATAGGCACATTCGACCTCAGGGCGTGGTTGATTTTGCAAGTGTTCATCCCTGCCACCAGTGAGTAGAATAGCTCCATATGTTTTTCTGGCTGGTCTTCCAGATAAGCAGGCATACAGTGATCCTGTTCATATTTTATATCTTCGATAAGCATCTCTTCTGCCATCTGAGAAAGACAAGACATATGCATCAGACATATTCAACAATGCTATTATGTTTTTCAACAACTTGAAGTTCAAAAGATTAACTCATTTGAATTCTAAAAACTTTCAATTTAAATTATTCAAGTGAAATATTTGATTTTGTAACACAATTTGACAAACACAATAATTTTAACTTAAAAACCAATTAAGTTTGATGAGATTTAATCAAAAGAATTAGGTGTTTATGATTCTCATTAAAAATTTAAGTGTGTTTATGATCCAGAAAAACATGTTTACGAACCAATGACAGCGTTTACGATTAAAAAATGGGTTCACGATCGGGTCAAAATCAGCTATGTCGTAAACATCCAAGCCCAATCGTAATCTCCATTTAACCCTTAGCTCGATCGTAAATGATGAATCGTAGACCCGACTCGTGAACCTGATTCGTAAACCCGGGTCGTAAACACAAGTCGTAAACCCGGGTCGTAAACGACGATCGTGATCACCAAAGGTCATCTTCTCCAACGGGAAAGTCATAATCACCATTTCCGCCATAGCCAAAACCTGCATAAACTCGTAAACAGGTTAAAACACCTCATAATCTCAACACAACCAATGACCATTACCTTTATCGAGTTCTAAACACGAAACCGACTTCAAAACTGTGTGAAATCCACTCGAAAACACCAAAAACGAGAATGATCGTGACTTAGGGTTTAAGCCACAAAATCTGAGAAATAGATCGAGATAGATCTGTGGAAACGGTAGGAAAGGTGAGGGTTCTTGATGGGAAATGACTTGCAAGAAGGATGGTGAGGTCAGATTGTGAGGACGATGATCGGAAGTGGTCGGAAACGACTTTCCAGCGAGACAGGCGGCGGAGTTAGGGTTTTCTTGGGAGAAATCGTAAACACAGAGGAGGATGGTATGATCGTAAATGAGGAAATGAAATCGGAAACTTGGTTTTGTTTATAAAAAGTTTCATTTTGACCCCTCATGATTCAAAGACATATTGTTTAACACCCAAACCTCTTAAAACCAAAGTTTTGATAAACCAAACTTACACTTAACCCCTCAAACTTTTAAAAACAAACAAGCTTACCCCAAACTTTGATAATTCTCATAAAAATGTTAACTTTAAAGACTTTGAGAATTTACGAAGCTTCCCCTCAGACTCAAACCCCGAGTATCTGATCTTTGATCATAAAAATTAAAATAAAATTTTAAATATCTAAAGACTGAAAATAAATTGAAAAATGCACAAACTTAAGATAATTTAAAAAAAACGGGACACAAACATACTTACCTTGAGATTGATGATTTTCATGGATCAAACCAGACAAATCTTTAACTGAGGAACCCTTTTCAGCTTCCGTTACTTGACGCTCTAGACGATTACTCAAAAATTTTGAAATCATATAAACTCACATCCAGTTGAAAGCATTTTAAGTGCTTAATTGTGGTACATAATTACCGTCATGTTTAACCGTCCCCACACCCAATTGTTCATAGCAAAACCTACCCAACCTCAGAGTTTATTGAGGATTCACAAACCCCCAACTTGAGGAACCATGCAACACTGCTTTGACAACCACTTATTTCTTATTTTCATGAATTATCGGTTGGTGATCAGGTCGGCCGCATAAGCACGCAGAGAAGACCAACAGAATAATTTTTTTTCTTTTCATTTTCTTTTTCACAATTTGCATATATATTTTTTTTAATTCTTTTTCTTTTTCTTTTTCTGTGGTGTTGTCATTTACAGTATAAACATGGCGTGTGAGAGAGTGAATACTAGGTAAATACCACTCTCAACCCATTTTTGCCGGGTCTCAGTTTTTTAAACTATGTAAACTAGGATGAAAAACTAAACATATATAAGAGTTAAGTTTACTGCACTTACAATGGATGATCATTGTTTTTGATTTAGCTTACCGAACATCATCTTTGAGACGTCTTTCACTTCTGCCTTACACGTGTCAGTCTCCGATCGTCATGGAAATTTATATCACTTCCTACCAACTCAAGGCAAACAAAAGACATCATAAAAACCTCAAACATATATTTTTTGTATTTTCTGAGACAATTATATTTCTTCCCCTGTTTTTATGAGGCTTTTGAAAACAAACACTATATATATATATTTTAATTTTCTTAAAAACAAATATTGACAAATAAAAATTGATCAGATCATTCCTCGAAGGCAATCATCCGAAGGCCTTCGACACACATTTCAAAATTTGGTCGCGGGAGGGGTTTTGTGAAAATGTCCGACACATTCTGATCGGAGCTTACCTTTTGAAGCTGAATTAGCTCCCGATCATAGCAATCTCGAATGAAATGTACCTTTATGTCTATATGCTTGGTTTTAGAATGTTGGACAGGGTTTTTCACAATTTCCAGAGCAGCAGCATTGTCGCAAAAGATAGGAGTGTTAACGAATTCCATACCGTAGTCCGTGAGCTGGTTTTGGATCCATACTACCTGTGAAGTACCGGCAGATGCTGCCACGTACTCTGCTTCGGCAGTTGATTTAGATACGGTATGCTGCTTCTTGCTCTGCCAGGGAATGAGTCGATCGCCCAGATATTGACATCCTCCAGTGGTTAACTTTCGATCCAAGTCACTGCCTCCATAGTCACTGTCAGTATATGCATACAATTGAAAGTCAGTGTTCTTTGGGTACCAAAGACCAAGCCTAGGCCTGCCCTTCAGATACCTAAAAATACGTTTAACAGCATTTAAATGAGAAAGTTTAGGGTTAGCCTGATAGCGAGCACACAAGCAAACTGCATGCATAATATCTGGCCGGCTTGCTGTTAAGTACATCAGTGAACCAATCATTGATCGGTACGTGAATTCGCTCACTGACTCCCCGTCTGCATCTGCTGACAAGAGAGGTCGGGATGCCATTGGAGTTGAAATTGGCTTTGAGTCTTGCATCTTGAATTTTTCTAGAATCTCATTCACATATTTGGCTTGGTGAATGAGAATCCCAGATTCATCTTGCTTTACTTGCAAGGCTAGGAAGAAACTCATCTCCCCCTGATCGCTCATTTCAAACTTTTTCTTCATGATCTCCTCAAATTCGGTGCACAATTCCTCGTTCGTTGAACCGTAGATGATGTCATCTACATACACTTGCACCATGATTATATCCTCATCCACCCTCTTTCTAAACAAAGTTTGATCAACAACTCCTCTTGTATATCCATTCTCCACCAGGTGATTGGACAACGTTTCATACCAGGTACGAGGAGCTTGATGCAAACCGTACAAGGCCTTATCCAGTAGATAAACATGATCTGGATTTTCTTCATCTATGAACCCTGGTGGTTGGGTTACATAAACTTCTTCGTTCATCTCTGCATACAGGAAGGCAGTCTTCACATCCATCTGATGAACTGTAAAATTGAGATACGATGCCACAACCAGAAAGATCCGAATTGCTTCCAATCTCGCCACCGGAGCGTATACCTCGTCATAGTCAATCCCGTGAACTTGCCTGTGACCTTGTACTATTAACCTCGCCTTGTTTCTTACAATGATTCCTGAGTCATCCTTCTTGTTCTTATAAAGCCACCTCGTGGGAATCACCTTCTTGTCATCTGGACGCTTCACAAGTCGCCACACTCCCAGCTTTGAGAACTGATTAAGCTCATTGTGCATGGCCTCTATCCAATTCGGATCTCTGAGAGCAACCATCACATTCGGAGGCTCAATATGGGAGATAAAACATGAGTACATGCAGAAATTGATATCCCCTATGCGGCTTCTAGTTGAAACTCCTGCAGACACTGGTCCAAGAATGTTGCTAACTGGATGATCCTTGTTGATTCTAGATACCTGAACTTCTGGCACAGACACAGAAACAGGCAGATTAGAACTAACAATATTATCATTTAAATCATTCATACCTGAGCTTTGTGGAATTTCTGAATCATTATCACAAGTTCCTGAAGTTCCCGGAGCATCTGCGTTGACATTTGTGGGAACAGGAACTGGTGTCTTCTCACAGACTCTTTCAGTGTGAGGTCTTGATTCAGATGGCTGAGTGATAATCTCTTCTTCTTCCCCTAAGTTGTGAAGCTCATTCGAAAACTTGAATCCTTCAAACAGAGACCCATAATTAAAAATCCAATCTGGTCCGGTCCCTGCATCCGACGGATTGTCCTCAAGCCAGTCCACGTTGAACGCTTCAATGATCAAACCGGTGGTCTTGTTATAGACACGATAAGCACTATTTCCCGAATAACCAACAAAATAACACTCATCAGCTTTCGCCTCGAATTTCCCTACGTCGGACTGTATCAGTACCGTGCACGGACATCCAAATGTCTTATAATATCCCACTGTTGGCTTTTCTTTATAGACAATCTGATACGGTGTTTTCTCATGACGCTTGTTCAACAAGACGCGATTCTGCACATAGCACGCCGTATTGACTGCTTCAGCCCAGAAGAAGATTGGGAGTTTAGCTTCACACATCATCGTCCTTGCAGCTTTAATGAGTGTCCTATTTCTTCTCTCAGCAACACCATTTTGTTGAGGGGTGTAGGGCGCACTAAACTGTCTGTCAATCCCTTTCGCCCCACAAAACATATTCAACTCAGCGTTCTTGAATTCCGTTCCGTTATCCGATCTGATAGCTTTGACCTTCTTGTTCAGCTGATTTTCTATGAGAGTGACAAACTGTTTCACTAGGGCTGGAGTTTCATACTTGTTTGACAAGAAGTAGACCCAAGTAAAACGTGAATAGTCGTCCACAATCACTAGACAATAGGAGAATTTACTGATGCTCTGAACTTGCATAGGCCCAAATAGATCCATGTGTAGAAGTTGTAGAACTGATGACACAGAGTTTGCTATCTTCGGACGGTGTGGCAACTTGTGTTGCTTCCCCTTCGCACATGCCACACATTTTTCCACAGTTGAGAAGTCTTTGATGGGTAGTTTTCTGACATGCTCTCCCTTTGCGAGCTTGGTCAGGTTCTTCATATTTGCATGCCCCAGACGACGATGCCACAACATAGCCAAATTTTCGTTTTGTTTTGAGATGAGGCATGCTTCTTCTGACGTTGGAGGATTGCCCATGTTGAGAAGATATGAATTTGAGCGTCTTGGAGTGCGCATCAGTATAAACTCCTCGGGAATCTTCACGTCGGGCTTCAAAATAATGCATTCCTTTCGATTGAACATCACAGAAAAGTCTTTGTCACAGATCTGAGAAACACTCAGCAAACTGTGAGACAGTTCCTCCACATAATGTACGTCAGAAAAAGACAGATTTCCACTTCTCACAACACCTTTCTTGCTAATTCTACCACCCACACCACCTGCAAATGAAACTCCTCCACCATCGAAATCCTCTACATCTTCCAAAAGGGACAGATCTCCGGTCATGTGTCGGGAGCAACCACTATCAACGTACCAGAGATTGTTGATAGATCTTCTTGGCTGTCCCTACAAGAATCAGAAATCAATAAGATCCAGGTACCCAGGCCATGACAGATCTGGGCACACCTTTTGCATCAATGTAGTTAACTAATTGAAGAATCATTTCAGACTTTGATCCAGACACACTCTCATTTTGAGAGTTGACTTTTGGTTTCCATGCGGTGGTTTTCTCTGGTTTCAACACAGTTGTTGAATTGTTCACAGTCACAGGTTTCTTTTGTGGTGAAATGACCTCTTTACCAGTCGGCTTTTTAACCGGTGTCCACTCAAGTTTTAGTTTAGTATACACAAGTTGTTTTGTTTGAGTGACACCTTTTTGTTTCAAAACCTGTTGCTCGGCTTTCGCTTTGCCATTAGGTTGATTAGCTCTTTTTACTTTAGCCACTTGTTTTTCAACAAATTCTGGTTTTATCTTGTGGTAAACTCCTATAGTTACATAAGTTTGTTTTGGAGTTCTGGTCACATTCCACTTATCAACAACAGGCTTTGTCACAGGTGCCTTTGCGTTCGTAACCTTAGACTGTTCAGTCTTCATTGGTTCAAAACACTGCTTCCCCTGAGACACAGCTTGTTGTTTCTGCTTTTGTTTTTGCTTTTTCTCCGGTCATCATTTTCTCCAACATACTAGTCCGTGGGTTTTGCGGATAGTATGGTTGGTAAGGTCTATTAACACAGTTAGCTGCAAAATGTCCTGGCTTTCCACATTGAAAGCAATTCATGAGTCTAGGCCCATTGACATGGCTACAGAGGTACGTACGTCTTGGGTAAGACGACTTCCACTCTGGCTTATCATCCCATTTGTGTATAACACGTTGTTTATCCTTATCAGATTGTGTAATTAGACAAAATTGTTCCGATTTAGATTTGTTTGTTCGATTAAAAGCTGACACAACCTGGGGATAAGCAACAAAGTCTTTGGGCTTAGTCTCACGACCGATTTTTGTGTTAGGCACACGAATTTTAAAACCAGACACTTTTTCATTTGATTCTGAAACATTTTTTAACAACGATACAGCTACTTGTTTTGACTTGGATGTTTCTAGTTCTGACACAAGTGCCATTACATCATCCTTAGGTAAACACAAACTAGAACTACTAGAACTACTAGACTCATGACTCTCTGCCACTCTCTGACACTCTGCATCCTCCTCAGAAATGTCTTTGATTTCTACTTCATCTGCACAATAAATAGATACATCAGAAGCGCTCACACAGTTATTCAGAGAAGTATTTGATGGACCTGCTTCACATGCGTCTGTCATCACTCTATCCTTATTACCCAAGCCATAAGTCATGTGTTTTTCATTTTCAATTTCCTCTACTGTCGTAGGCTTTACTCCAACCAAGACACTATCTAAAGGAGGTCCTTCTTCATGCATTTCCGATGCAGATCTATCTATCTGATCCTCCTCTAAGATCATTCCTATCACATCTCTAGTTTTATCTTGAGGAACAACGTTCTTGTTTGCAAAGCTAATTCCTATTCCACCTTTATCCTTACCCATTCTAACCTCAGTTATGCAAGTATCTAGAGATTTACTAGCCTGTAACATTCTTTTGCTTCTCATAAGGTTCATGTCAAGCTTAACCTGCAACTCATTGTTCTTATGCTTAAGGTCATCTATCTTCTTACTAAGCTCAGCTATTTCTAACTTAGCGTTGTCATACAAATAGGCATTCTCAGTTGCAAGTTTCTTATATTTCACTATATCTAATTTCTGGGCTTTAAATTTTTCTTCATTCTTTTGCCATCTACCCTTAAATGAGCTTCTTTCACATTTTGTCTCAAACAATTCTAATTCAAAGTTTTTGCAAAATTGTCTAAGACCAGTAATTATACGATGACAAACAGGGTTAGAACATACCTTGGTGTGATCTGCTGCCATAGCTTCATTCTCCTCAGGTTCATCTTCAGTCACGACAAATGCATGTTCTTCATCATCATCATCATCCATAGCAGTCATCATAGCATGTGTCAGGCTCAGATCTTTCATTTGAGACGTCCAATCATAGCCTCCTCCTTCCTGCACCATCAAAGCACTTGTCTCGGCCTTTGCCTTCCCTTCAGCTGGTTTCTTCATCTCTGCTTTCTCCTTCCTTGGCTTGCTACACTCTCTAGCGAAATGCCCATATTCATCACAATTGTAGCACCTAAGCTTCGTCTTATCAAACCCCATTCTGATCTTGTCTTGATCCTTCCAAACATTTCGCCCTGTAGTCGCCATGAACTTCTTAGCCCTGAACACCGCCATAGCCATTTGCCAAGAGACGTCCAACATCTCCACATCCTCTGGATTAATCTGATTCAGCTCCCCCGATAGGATCTCAGAAGGAATTAGAGTTCCGGCCATTAAAGCATGGTAACTGTTCATGAATCCCATTCCCAATGCAAAATTGGGATCGTTGTTGGCCTCAGAATTGTCACCTCCACTCGAACTAGATTGAGGTTGTGCTACAAATGCATTCGCTTTAGTCACAGAACTTGATCCACCTCCAACATACTTTCCTTTCTGCTTCACATCTACTTCTTCCGACAACAAAGCTTGATTCAGTTTCCCAGCCAAACTAAGAGAGCTTATGTGATTCAACTCTCGTTGCTTGTCATCAATAAGCTTGGACTTCAACTTGTTGATCATTTCATCAAGAGACAGCTCACTCAATTTATTGTTGTCCTTAATGATTGAGATATTAGTGTTCCATGACTTTGGTAAACTGTTCAGCAGCTTCAAATTCTTGTCTTCCAAATCCGGCTCCACACCATAACTTGACATTTCTGCCATCAGAGATACAAACCTTTGCACTTGCGCTTCAAATGATTCACCTTGGATATGGTTGAACAAATTGAATTTTTGCTTCAACATTTGCTTTCGACTTGCCTTAATGTCCGGATTTCCCTCATAGGCAACAATCAATGCATTCCAGAGTTCCTTCGCCGTCTTGCAATGCTTAAAACCTTGAGCAATGTCAGGTGTTAGTGCCATGGTCATAATTGCAAACGCCCTCTCAGCCTTGTTACACCTTTCCCAGTCCTCATCTTCAAACTCTTCTTCAGTCTTAGCTTTTACTGACTTAGCTCCTTCTCCATGAGTAGGCACATGTGGTCCATTCAACACTGCTCTCCACAACCTTAAGTCAACACTCTTCAAGTGGTTCTCGAACCTATACTTCCATTCCAAAAAGTTATCTGCCGAAGTAAGTCTAGGTGGACGTGTAATAGACCCAATCTCGAAGTCTAATTTCTGATACATACTCGGTTCAAAATCCATTTCGAAAGCTTAGGAAACCTAAAACTAAAGTCCAAATGTCCAAACAATGAGATTACGATAAAAAACACTGAATACGATCGGAAACACACGATTACGATCGCAAACACTGATTCCGATTAAAATGTCGTAAACCAGATTACGATCAACGATTACGACTCCGGATGTCGTAAACCCTGATTCCGATTAGCGATGATCGTAAACACCAAATACGATCCAATTGATCGTAAACTTCAATTCCGATCCTGTGATTACGATGATGCAAAATCGTAAACGCCAATTACGATCAAGAAAAGTCGTAAACACCAAAAAGTACAATCGTAAACGGTTAAAAATTCAATCTTGATGTCATAAACTCCCAACAAACCCAGAAATGCAATCGTAAACGCAAAGTACAGCAGCAGGAGTAATCGTAAACGCCAAAAACACCTTCAAATCTTCAAAAACAACCCAAAAACCCAGAAAACAGCTTGAATCAATATCGTGTGAGCCTCGAATCGATGATTCTTGGCTCTGATACCAATTGTAGGTCCGAGATCAAACCACCTACACGATATATGATCGTAAATGAGTGCGGAAACCTCAAATACGATTGATTCAAGAGACAAGTAGATGAAATAGACAAGATCTAATGAAAAGATCAAGTCTTGAATGAAGAACACCACTTGGAAGCTGATCGTAAACAAGGAGATACCCAGAAATCGTAAACTGCCTTTTGAATAAATGAAAAGCTTCCTTCAATCATAAACATAATGGGTTTATATAGTACCCAATACAAGAAACCTAGCCCAATCATAAACATAAAAGCCCTAATCATAATCAATACAAAATCGGCCCACATGGCCCAATACATTAACTAACCAAACCCAAAACAAAGATAAACTAAGCCCAATACTAATGTTCATGCCTTAAATAAATCTAGCCCAACAAGCTATTTTACTCTTTTGCGGCGGGGCTGAACGTATGCAAGATAAACCATGCTCTAAGAACAAGTGTGCTGATCGATGAGCAGCTTGTAAGAGAATTCTGGGGAACAGCGAGAGCAAATGCTGACAAGACGAGAATCACCGCAACAATTCAGAATCGTCAAATTGTGATACTCGAAGAAGACATCTGCCAGGGATTGAACATCAATGACAGTGCTGAAGATCCAATTGAGTACTCAAAGACTGTTGTGTTAGAGGGTGCTCAGTCATTGGGATATGAAGGAAAGTTCCCTCCAATTTTCAAGAAGTTGCTGCCGCACTACTGGAGGTGTCTTGCTCACTACATGCAGAAGTCATTCTTGGGGAAGCGAACGAGGTTTGATCAGCTGAACAAGCTACATGGCACTGCTTTTGTTGCTCTGGCCTTAGACTGGAAATTCAATTTCTCAAAGATGATGCTGTTAGACTTGATAGGCAATGCTGCTCTGAGCGCAAGAGAACAGTTCCTGATGACACCAAGATTTGTGCAGATGGTGGTCATGAACAAATATCCCATGATAGAAGAAAGGATTGAGAAGCTGGATATCAAGTTCATGGATAATGGAGTGTTCGGGTTGCAAACCCAAGACATAAAAGGAAAGAGCAGCTTTCAAGGAAGGATTGAATGGACCAAAAGAGGTGCCTTCCCTGAAGTTGCAAGAGAACAAGTTGAAGAAGAATCTGATGCTGAACCAGAGGTGCACCCAGTCAATGCATCTCTGGCAGAAGATCATGATGTGGCTGCCAATGTTTAAAGGGAACCTGAAAATATACCGTCTGATGAAGACAACATAATGGATGATATCTTCCCTGAGAACGAAATATTCGAGGATGACATCTATCGGGATTTGGGGCCCATCAATCTCAAGAGAGGAAGGGATGACCTGATCACATCTTCAGGCAGCGATGGAACTCCTCCAGAGCTGACTCTGAATATTAACGAAGAGGATTTGACTGAAGAACCCATCCCAGTTCGTGAACCTTCTCCGAGGAAAAAGGCTGACCCAAGAACTCTGAGGTTCAAATTCTTAAAGACCAGCTCGAGCCTAATGGTGTTTGATCGTACAGATGCAAATGAACACACTGATAACACAACTGAACCGACAATCGTTCAAAGCTCATCTCAAGCCGATGTTCAAGCTACTGTTCAAGAACCAGCACCTATGCAGACTGAGAGTCCTATCCTCCATGTACATAGCCCAGCGCATGAGGAAAGGCATTTTCTATAGGTTGAAAGCTCTTTTGTTGTTCCCAGCCCAGTGAAAGTGAGTGTCTCTTCAGTGCCAAGTCAACCCACTGTTGTTCCAAGCTTCAGGCCTTTTCGGGCAAATGAACAAGCTGCTGAGCTCCCTATTGAGATGAGGTTAAGTGCTGACCCTCACATTAATTTTCTGATGTCTCAAAACAGAATTAGAGAGATTGAGATAAAAGCACTCCAGGTTGAGAACAGAAAACTAAAAGACAAGGAGATGGCTGACACGAATAGGTTTAAGTATTTGTATGAGACCTTGATGGATCTGAAAAAGAAGTATAATGAGTTGAAAGGTGCTGTGGAGACAAATGCTTTAGGTGACCCCGGTCAAAGCTCATCTCGGGGTGGTCAAGGTACAGAATCTGTGAATGAAGATGAAGGAGATGACACTATTGAGATGTCAGACTATGCTCGAAGTGGAAGAGTCATCTCTAAGTCACCAGAAGGTCACGACAACTGGTTCAAGGAGTTATTTCAAGGACCAGCCCACACTCAATACACAATTGATGTTGGTGAAAGCTCGATCGACAAAAGGGGAAGTCGTGAAGAAATTCTGTGCTGGCACTATGATACCGAGAAGAAGCTGTTTGCTGTAATCCGTGATGGCTACAGTCCAGTGGAATATTACAGAACACGCGCCCAATTTCACTCCTGGACTGAGCCTGAGATTAGAAGTCTGTTAAGAGCTCCACACATAAACAGATGGAGGAGCACAGAAGGAGATCTAGTTCGGAACAATCTGATGAGCCACTTGGCGGAAAATTTTGTGAACTTTGATCTGAAGCAGATAAGATGGGTTTAAACTGGAACTGACCCAGTAACTGGTGATCCAATAGGTGAAGCAAGGCGACCATCCACCAAACGCACAAGAGTAATAAACATGTTGGATGAAATTGTTGGAACAAAAATCCATGTGACTGACGCCATCAAATCTGTTTACCGAAGCATTCGACTGAAGAATCCATGTGAATTGATTCAGAGATGCGGGTTGTGATGCTCGAGGCTTGCGAGATTGGACCGAAGACCGTTTTCCGGAAAAGTCAACCGTTCGGGTCAACGGTCAACGTAAAAGTCAACGGAAGATCGGTTCGAGCGAGTCAAGCTTCGGATTAATTTAATCAGCTTTGATTTAATTATTATTTATGTTTATCTCATGTACTTGTAATTTCGTTTATTCGGTTATGTATTTCTGTTGTTAGTCACCCTCACTATATATAGTGAGGGTGCCCATTACAAGTAAAGGAGTCTCCGAATGTGGAGATGATAATTTTTCTTGTAGAGTGTGAGATTTCCATTCTAGAGAGAGAGTGAGTCATGGATTCTAGAGAGAGAGTGTTCTTCATGATTTCTTGTAACTAATCATTCGGTTATATGAAATCATTCGATATGTTCTTCATCTTTCTTGTTTATGATTATTCATGATTCATCATCATCATCTTCTTCATTTGTTTTGAGTTTTCGAATCCGAACATTGTTCTTGCTCAAGATCGGGATTCTTGATATGAAAATCGGTCATAACAAATGGTATCAGAGCGGGTACCGATCAGATTCATCTCACCGTGAATCTGGTCACTCGAATCTGTGATTTTGAGCTTGAATGGTGAAGATGAGAAAACTTAGTTTTTAGAGACTTTTTTCTATTTTTTCTTCATTTCTGGATGGATTCTGATGATATGGATGATAGATTCATGTTTGGGAGTGCATCTGGATGTTATTTAGTGCTTTACTTCTTCAGATCTGGTGGAAAAATGAAGATCCGAAGCTATTTTTGGAACTTTGAAGTTTTTCCCGTATTTGAAGATTTTGAAGATTTTTAGCTTTGATTCTTCGTTTTCTGGGCATTTCTTCATGGATTTGGATGATATGAGGTATGATTCTCAGTTGAAAACGCGTTCCGGATCCATTGGAAGCATCCGTTTCGTCTGAATCTCAAAAGTTTGGGCAGATCTGGAAAAACACACACTTAGTGCGTGTTTCATGGTGTTCTTCGTGTTCTTGAGATTTCCAGATTTTTTGGGACTGATTCGATCTGATATGCAGCTGTTTATGGATTGTTTGTGGCCAAAACTATCTCGTGAATGGTTCATCTCATCATATCAGTCACGAATCTGTGATCTACACTCGTTTATACATCGAATCGCATCTGGGTGTTCATGTGTTCTTCATTTTTCTGGGTTGTTCTTGAAGCTGTTGAAGATGCTCTTAACGACCTGAGTTCTGTTTGAAGATTGTCTTAACGATCTGGACTCGCTTGAAGATTGTCTAAACGAACAGGCTCTTACCGATCTGGGTTAACGATCAGGTTGGTGAACTTAACGATCATCCTATGTCCTTAACGATCTGACCTTAAGTCTTAACGACTTGGTCTTGGTCTTAACGACCTGGTAAGCAGATCGTTCAAACCTAACGACTTGGGTTTTTTTGGGTCTTCGTTCGAGATGTTTTCAAAGGATTTGGTTCGTCCAGAGTTGTAGAGCATTGAATTACGAGTTCGTGGGTAAAAGTTCAAAGATTTTCATCAAGTATTCGCTGAGTTATGGTGAATTCACGGTTTTCCGACGAGGTGTCCGTTATTCCGGTGGTATTAGGGTTTCGGATGTAGGAGACGACGTTGATGGACAGGCTGTGACGTGTCATGTAACGATTAGAGCAGAAGGAATGTTGACTCTTTCCTCTTTGTCTTTATCCGGCATTACCTTTAATGCTGTCAACGTTTGTTTGGCTGAAAAAACTCTCGTGGGCCCTCCTGCTATAAGGTATCCGTTGAAAGCTGGATTTATGTCGTGCAGTGATAGGCTGTAAACAAAGCAGGTGGGACCAGGTTGCTCAAGACACCCGTTAAAGGTAACAGCGCTGTCGGCTCCTGATTGGCGCTTTCCACTCCTCGCGGATCATCAATTCTGGCCATAAGATCCAGTATTCAGCACCGTTGGATCAATTTTGATTCTTTTTCCTGATTGGCTGATTCAAGGGCACGCGGATTTTGCTCTCTTGATGCTGAATTTTGATTGGTTCATTTAATTTCACAAAGATTATGGTTTTCTTGAGAGATTTAGTTGATTAATTAATTTTTCAGCATTTTTCGTTAAATGCGGGTATTTTCTTATCAGTTTTTTTTAACGAGACTAACGGAGATGACGCCTCAACGGAAATGCAGAATTTTTTATTAGTGGTGGATTTATTCCGGATTTATTGGGGTTCTCGTTTATTGACGTCACGCGTACTTTAGCTATCGATCACTGACGGGTTAGCTTCCTTAGCCGGTTGATGATGCAGCTTTCTCGTTATGTCTCAAGGTTTTTATCTTTAGCTGATGCAGCATGGATGTCAGCGAACCGGATTAACTGGAATCTCAGTTAAATATGTGAATTTATCCGTTAAATTTCTCGAGAAGCCGTTCCTTGACGAAAATTGACGGAATTTTTTGGATCAAGCCGTTTTCACCAGTATTTCTCAAAATTCTTCACGGAATTTAATTCCGAGCTCGATTTTCTTCGCCCAAAATTACGAAGACTCTGGTTTTGATTATTTTCGCTCGGGATCTCAAATTTTCTTCGATTTAACGTTTATCTTTACTTTTCGCATCCAACCTCAGTCGAGCGGATTATTCATAACTGTCAGCATCCGAATTCCGGTTTTTTGCGAGATTGTCCGATTTCAAGATTATTTATCTGGTTTCTCTAGGCAACCGATCGCGACGGTTCGACTCTCCGCATCAGATTTTTAAGCTTCCGACTTGATGTTTTTGGAGAGATTTAGAGAAATAAGAGGAATTATTATGGAACTGGATTATCGGGTCGATTATCCGGAGTTAGAGCATTTTCAATGTTTGACCGGTTTATCTGATTCGGTTTGTTGCGGTTATGACTCCGATGTTCAGCATTTTCTCAGTATTGTACCTGACCGTGTGAACCGAGTGAGCGGAACACTTGGATCTCGAACTGGAGCAACGAGAACAGAAGAAGCTTATTCAGAGGGGGAATCTCTATGACAGATTGTCTCCGGTTTATCAGTTTCTCATTGAAGATGTACGACAGAGCGGTTCTTCAGCAGTTGAACAGATTTGAAAGCATCAGTTAAGGGGGAATTGTTGGAACAAAAATCCATGTGACTGACGCCATCAAATCTGTTTACCGAAGCATTCGACTGAAGAATCCATGTGAATTGATTCAGAGACGCGGGTTGTGATGCTCGAGGTTTGCGAGATTGGACCGAAGACCGTTTTCCGGAAAAGTCAACCGTTCGGGTCAACGGTCAACGTAAAAGTCAACGGAAGATCGGTTCGAGCGAGTCAAGCTTCGGATTAATTTAATCAGCTTTGATTTAATTATTATTTATGTTTATCTCATTTACTTGTAATTTCGTTTATTCGTATATGTATTTCTGTTGTTAGTCACCCTCACTATATATAATGAGGGTGCCTATTACAAGTAAAGGAGTCTCCGAATGTGGAGATGATGATTTTTCTTGTAGAGTGTGAGATTTCCATTCTAGAGCGAGAGTGAGTCATGGATTTTAGAGAGAGAGTGTTCTTCATGATTTCTTGTAACTAATCATTCGGTTATATGAAATCATTCGATATGTTCTTCATCTTTCTTGTTTATGATTATTCATGATTCATCATCATCATCTTCTTCATTTGTTTTGAGTTTTCGAATCCGAACATTGTTCTTGCTCAAGATCGGGATTCTTGATGTGAAAATCGGTCCTAACATAAATTGAAGATGGCACCTTGGTCAAACACTTTGACTGTTGGTTTTATGATCCGACGACACATGAGGTGGTGGTGCTTTGCAAGAAGATGAGACAGTTCCGCTTCTACGATCCGGTTGACCTGCTGAGGTTTGGTGAAAGAGATATCAAGCTCCTCGCCTCCCAACCTATTCTCGGTGATGAGAATGATCTGGACAATGCTATACGGGTGGGGATCTTCCATGGAACAGCAAACCGGATCGTAGCAAATGAATGGTGGTCGAGCAATGTGCAGAATACTTTCACATTTGATCTGCTGCTGCCATAAGCGGTCTAATGGTTCATGCCTAGGGGAAGATTGTTGGGCTATATATTTGAGCCATGAACATTAGATATGGGCTTAACTTGTAATTGGGCTTATTTACGTTTATGGGCTTGTATGGGCTTCTTAGATAGGTTTATGATTGGGCTTATATGAACCGGTTAGCTTAATGGGTTTATGATTGGATTAGGGTTCTTGTAAGTGGGTAGTATATAAACTCACATAGTTTATGATTCTCCAAGCTTTTGAATTTACGATTTTGTCTCTCTTGTTGTTTACGATCAGATTTCATTAGCTCAAGAAAGTATTGTTTATCATTCAAGATTTGATCTTTGGGTTGTTTATCTCTTTGTCAAATCTATTTCTTCTACTTTCTTCTTGAATCAATCTTGTACAAGGATTCCGCACTTGTACTAGATCAAAATATCGTGAACGGTTGTTGATCCCGGACCAACACAACCTTTTCTTCTATACAGACAACTCAAAGCTATACAGACAATTACATGTCCGTTTGGCCAAGTTGTCCATATGGACAATTGTTCGTATAGGAAAAAAATCAAAAAGGCCAAAAAATTTCTAAGTTCAAAGAGATGTCCGTATGGAACAAAATATCCAAACAGTCATCTATTTGTGCTATACGGACAAGTTCCTTAAACGGACAAGTTCCTTAAACGGACAAGTAGTTGTCCGTATGGTATAAAACATGTCCATATAGGCCAAATGCCTCCAAAACTAAAAAAATTCTAAGTACAATGACTTGTCCTATGGAACAAATTTGCCCACACGGTCAAGTTTTATCTATATGGACAAAGTTCTCCGTATGGAAGAAATGACTCTAAAAATTCTGAAAAATTGAAAGTTTTTGCAAACATGTCTAACTAACCAAAATATAACAAGTTATTTGCACAATACCTACCAGGAATACAATTTTGAATTTAATAACACACATAAATTTCAACTTGGTCAATTTTGCACCAAACTTAAAATTTTCAAGCACTTGGCTTTATTTACACACAAAATTCAAAATGCAAGTAAGTAACTATAGAACACATACATTTTTGCATGGTAGTGGTCAGACTATGTTTTGAATCATACCGGTCATTAACATTATCAATAACACATATATGTCAATTCTCCTCTCTAGTCAGATAACCTAGCTCGATTGTCGGTATTGTTATCCATTTAAGCTGACATGGTTATTTTTAGGATAATCTGTGATGTATTCATCATGTTTTATCTGATTAGAGAAATATTATGTTTTCCATTTACTTCAGAGTTAACAACATTCTCCCGCTAGTTAATTTTTCTTTTCACTTATCACACATATCTTTTCCCTCTATTTCTTAAGTGTTAAGTAACTGATTTCATGGAATCGAATGATGGATGAAGTGATCACAAGGTCTTTGCGTAAGCAAAACAGATGTGATCACTGATTTTATTAAGGAAAATGGATGGATGAGACTCAAGGTCATTGCGGGTGCAAAGCAAATGAGTCTCATGTAATGGATGAGACGACACCAAGTTCTTTGCGTAAGCAAAACATATGGTGTGTCGGGGTGAAATCAGTGACTTAATACTAAAAAAATCTTGCGAATGTGATAAACAATACAGGTAATCAGTAGTGTGTCGGGGTGAAATCAGTGACTTAATACTAAAGAATCTTGAGAGTGTGATAAACAATACGGGTAATCATTACTTCTTACTTAGCTCAGACCTTTGGCTAATTTAAAGAATTTTCACTATTTAAACTCTCATGGAACACATTTCTCAGCAATTTAGTGTGTTTTCACATATTTGCCTACTTCTAGGTATGTCTAGCCTACCAACACATCAAGTGACAGTGTTATCGACTAATTGGATCATATCCTATGGTTCGAAAAACAGGCCAGAATTATATCATGTTCCACATAGTGTCTGACCACATAACAAAATTTTTTAATTTTTCTATGTTTTTGTATTTTTGCATAATTTTTTTCACATATTACTGCACATGTGTATAAAATACTTACTGGGTTTGCAGAGTTTGACACTATTATTGGTATTTTGCAAATTTTCAAATGTTTTTGGACATCTTCCACTGGTAGCAGGTAAGGCAAACAACACAAGAAAAATAAAACAAAATCCTATTGACTTTTTTCTCAATTTTGACTCAAGACTTAAAACAGAAAAGCACAAAGTTGGTCAAAAATAGGTTAAAAAATAAATTGGAAAGAAAAATCTTTTTGGGATTTTTAATTTGAAATCTTTTTTTGTGATTCTCATGAGGGGGGGGGGGGGACATGCAAGTGAGGGCACAAATAACACATCTAAGTGTTTAAACTTAAGAAATCAAGGCACTAACATATTAGGAATTGGAGAAAGCCTATTCATAGCTTATCACGCCTATGGAACTAATCAGAAAGTTAAACCTAGTCACTTCAAAGGCTTTGGTGAAAAAGTCAGCTAACTTGTTTTCTGTCTTGACCTGAACTAAGGTAACAAGCTTTTCTCAGCACAATCCCTAATGAAATTATGTCTAATTTCTATATGTTTAGTCTTAGAATGCTGAACACGATTTTTGACGATAAATAAAGCAACAATATTATCAATGTGTATAGAAGTACCCATGAAGTTCAAACCATAGTCCAACAACTGATTCTGGATCCATAATACTTGAGAATAGCAGGATGCAACAATAATGTATTCCGCTTCAGCAGTTGAAGTTGATATAGTTGTTTGCTTCTTGCACTGCCACAACACCAGTCGATTTCCCAAGAGTTGAGATCCTCTCGTCGTTGACTTGCGGTTGAAGTGACAACCAACATAGTCACGGTCAGAATAAGCTCTCAGATCGAAGATTGCATCTTTAGGATATTAAAGTCCTCTGTTAGGATTTGACTTCAAGTATCAAAAGATCCTCTTGACAACAATCAAGTGCGAATCTTTTGGCTTGCTTTGGAATCTTGAGCACAAACATACGCCAAACATTATATCGGGACGACTTGCGGTTAGGTACATCAGAGAACTGATGATTGACCTATAACGATGATCATCCACACTAGCACCCTCTAAGTCTTAAAACAGTTTGACTCGAGTCTATACGGGTGTTAAAAATCGTTTGAATTCGAGAAACCCGAACTTCTTTAGAATTTCCTTGACGTACTTACCTTGGATGATTAGGATACCTTATGGTATCTACTTCACTTGAATTCCAAGGAAGAAATTCAATTAACCCATAGCACTCATCTCAAACTTCTTCTTTATAAGTTCTTCAAATGCATGGCATAGGTTGACATTCATTGATCCAAAAATAATGTCGTCAACGTATACTTGAACTAACAACATGTCTTCACCAACATGATGGATGAATAAATTTTGGTCAGTTATACCCTGTTTATACCAACTTGATAGCATATATGTCGAAAGTGTCTCGTACCATTTCCTCGGTGCTTGATGAAGACCATAAAGAGCTTTGTCAAGCTTCTAAACCTTCTTTGGAAAAGATTTGTTCACAAAACCTGGAGATTGGTCTATGTACACCACTTCGTCAGTTTTTCATATAGAAAGGCAGTCTTCATATCAAGTTGGTAAACCGTGATGTTCATCGACGCGACATAAGTCCAGAATATTTGAATGGCTTCCAGACGCGCAACAGGTGCATACACGTCGTCATAATCAATGCTGACTTGTTGCATGTACCCTTTGTTAGTGCTTTTAGGGTTTCAATTGCAGCGGATTAAAATCAAAGCACTAGGACCAGGATCAACATATTGCTTAGATGATGAACATGAAGTCAAATACAAGGATTACCTTTAGAGAATGCTTAAGATTTGATGACAAAACTAAGTTCTAACTGAAGAACTTCTCTATGTGATGCGCACACTACACGTCCTTGATCACCAACGGATGCTAGTCCTTGCCTAGATCAAATCACGAAAACCGAATCTCCCTAGGGGGAGGTTTTGGCCGAAAGTCTTAGAGAGGGAGGAGAAGAGCACTTTAGGGTTTGCTATAATGTTATATAGTATCCTAATTTACCACAACTTACACTTAATTCCCTAAACTTTTCTCTATTATTTAATTTGGACCAAACTATGATGTTAGACTAATTAGACTAGCTAATTATTTAACACCCTAGATAAATTATTAAGTCTAACTCAATGATTAATATCCGTTAGATAACCTCTTGATCTTAGGTGTCTATATACATAATGTAAATACAACTATATACATTATATATATATATATATATATATCTTTGGTATCTCTGTGTATTTGTGTGTGACCCCATAGGCTCATACGTGTCTAGCCATATGATTATATATTATGACACGAGCATATTCCAACAGCTCCCACTTGTGCATGTCATAATAACAAGTAATCATACAAGTAAAGGTTAGCGTCTAGCAACACGCTAATGCCCTTAGATACACATGAGGATAGTTTCATAAACGTCTCATTTTAAATAGTTAAATTATAACCAGTCATCCCTTTGTTTCAAATACTATATTGAACATTAGTCATGGATTATGTGTCTTCTAATGTATTTAACGATTTTGTTTCTCGATCACGATATTTTATTAGATTACCAAATTAATCAAGATTCATCATAATTACCTTTGGGTACGGCTGTACATACATCTGTTCAAATCATCAAGGGGCCCAGTAGTATCCAACTCCATTTTATGTGGAGGAACAAATCCTATCTTGATTGCACGTGCTCGATATGGGCTTCATGGTGCTCCTAAAGATGGTTTTTATAGCAGCCTTATTCAGGACAACGTTTAACCATATCAAAGAACAACACTCCACTCACACAAACCTGCTTGCATCGCAAGTCTAAGGATGAGAGACATAACCATTTACAATATTCACTATCGACAATATCCATGTAGTGACTTCTCGTGGATTGGGTCAGTCCAATGTATATCAACATAAACATCATGTGAGTTTGGTGGAGAACATCAGTTAATATTCATTTAGAAATGAATATCACAAAAACATCTCACATTTACCTTAATTTGATGATACTCCCATATTATCAACTGGTAAAGGCCAATTTAGAACAATAGACAATTATATCATTCATGGATGTAAACATACATAAATAGAATACAATATATATAAATGAAAATGATCATACGAGGTATATCAGTTCATTAATATATAAAACGCTTAACATTCTAATTATCCAGATACTAAAATAGATTTACATAAGACTTCTAGTTGGCCGAAGCCCAATGTTCCTAGCGTGCTCGACATGCTTGGTACAAGACATCGGCTTCGTAAAAGGGTCAGCTAAGTTTTCATCTGTGTGTAATTTAAGAAGGTTGATCTCTGCCATTTCGATTACCTCGCGAATGTAGTGAACCTTCCTTAGAAAATTTTTGGCACCCTTCTGAACTCCTGGTTCATTGGCTAATCGCACCTGAACTATCACAGTACATATTCATAGGTCTTTCATTACTAAGGACAACTCCAAGAGCAATAATGAATTTACGTATCCAACTAGCCTCCATCGCAGCTTCTGAAGCAACTATGTATTCAGCTTTTGTAGAATACATTGCAGTAGTGCTCTGCTTTGCACTTTTCCAGTCAATAGCACCTCAGTTCATGACGAAGACATAACCAGTCTGCGAACGAGTATCATCTCGATCCGTCTCGAAACCGACTTTAGTGTAGCCAGTAACACTGAGTTGGTATTCGACTCCACCATAAACAGAAACATATCCTTAGTATTTCAAAGATACTTTAGTATGTTCTCGACAGCAGTCCAGTGAATTTCTCCTAGATTCTGTTGAAATCTACTCGTAAGGTTCTGAGCGAACGCTACATCTGGTTGAGTGCACCTTACTGCCTACATAATGGATCCTACTGCCGAACCATAAGGCACACGCTTCATACTTTGCACCTCATCAGGTGTTGAAGGTCCTTGAGTCTTACTCAAGCTTACATGATGTTGCATAGGGAGACTTCCACGTTTGGAAGCAACTATTTTGAATCGATTTAAAATCTTATCTACCGGACTGATGATCCGATTTGTTGGGTGATTCTTGTGAACCCAGGACTATTCAACAGAGGTACTTGAATATTAGAGTCCAGATTTCCAAGTTGAAGATCATCTCCAGGAGTTTCTCACATATCAATCTCTGTGGCACATCTAAATCAGACTCATGTACCACAAGTGCTATATCAACTATGTCGTCATTTTGAACAACTACCGGTGCTGGTTCTGCTTCTTTAAGAATAGGGTCTTGAATCTGAATTACGGGTTGATCTGGTACAATCGATGAAGTTGAAGTTCCATTTACATCAGTTGTTGGTTTTGAAGTGTTTCCCCATAATAACTTCAGTGGATCTACCGAATATATTGAATCCAGGATTAATGAAGTATCAGAAACAAACTCTTTAGCGGCAGGAATAACAGCTTGATTCACATGTTCTGCTTGAGTAGCAGTAGATGTACCTACAACATCAGATTCAAACATATTAAATGTAGATGAGAAAGTCTCTAAGTCATACATGCATTTTGGCTCAGGATCTCTAGTATTCTGAGTCTGCTTGTTAAAAGTAACATTGCATTGACTTGAGTTCTTCTGTTTTATACTCGATATGTCACGTAGGTCATTGAGTATCCAAAAAAATAATTGTCATCTGCCCGAGGGAAAAATTTGGCTAACTGGACAGATTGGATTAATACCGTATAAGGAGATCCCGATGGTTTAAGTCTTTTCAAAACTGGTTTTTGTTTGGATAACAACTCGAATGGGGTCTTGTTTGCATGTTTGACCAATAGAGTTAGATTCAGAACATAGTAGGAAGTGTTCACCGCTTCTACATAGAAAGACAATTGTAGATTAGAGCCGGAAAGCATAGTTCTGGCACACTCCATGATTGTTATGTTCTTCCGTTAGGTAACACCATTTTGCTGCGACGTGTATAGTAAACTGAACTATCGAGTGATGCCCTTCATATTGCAGAACATGTCAAATGTGTGGTTTTTGAATTCGGATCCGTTGTCTGATCTTATGAATTGAACTCGCTCTCTGCTAATGTTTTCAATGCGAGTCACAAAATCCTTTAGTATCTTAGCAGTCTTAGACTTTTCTTTTAAGAAAAACACCCACGAGTATTTGGAGTAGTCTATAGTGATGACAATGCAGTAAGACTTTCCTCTAAACTCTTTATGTTAACTAGCCCGAAAGCTTTGGCTTGTGAGATATCTTGTGTTGTTTTCCTTTCAAACACGCAACGCAGTTGTCGACGTGGACGAATTCATTGTCTGGCAATCCAAACACGTGTTTTCCCTTGACAAGGCGATTCATGTTTCAAAAGTTTACATGACCCATTCGCCTGTGCCACAGTGTAGAATCTTCTTATGATGCTTTAGCTAAAAAGCATGCAATCGAACCCGTTGGCTTTGCAGCATTCATGTCCAGTGCATACATGTTCCCTTTCCGTTTAGCCCCAAAATTTTTTTGATCTGCAGGAACTTTAAAGCCTGGCTTTAAAATTCGACACTCTTAATCATCGAAAAACATAGGCATCTTGTTATCATAGATTTGTGATATGCTCAGCAGATTGAATTTAAGATTCGACACCTAATTAAGCTTCTTAAATGAGATTTCCCTGTTTGACAAGAGACCGTTACCGATTATTTTTCCTCAAAAAACGTCACCACCAAAATCAACGGGACCACCATGTGATATTAGATTGATATCATGTAGCAAGTCCTTATTGCCAGTCATATGCTTGGAACACCGCTGTCCATATACCACGTGTTGACAGCACATCTGGGTTGTCCCTGCATTCACAAAAGAAAATATCAGTTAAAGGTGGGACCCCAGTCATTTTGACCTTCGGTCTTCTACGTTATAGTTTTCTTTGTGGGAGGTGGCGAAGCTGAAACAGAAACTGATGGAGTAGGCATGGTTGTAGGAGCAGGTCTTGGAGTCCACGACCTTGCGAAACTGTAGACGGTGCACTAATTCTCACTCTTTCAGAAGCAACAGGCCTGAAGGTGCCTTGATTCATTCCCAACCCATGTGGTATGTAAGGAGATTGGTTTGGAATGTAAGGCTGATTTCGGTAAGATTGTTGATGCATTGACTGGTCCCTTTGGTAGTCATAGTCTTCACTGTAGTTACCGAAATACCTTGGAGCTGGTTGGTTCATTTGCAGTAGCATCATATGTTGACCAAAGTAAGGTGTAGGATATTGTGGAGCATATCCAAATGTGGAGTATCCCGGGTTTTATACACATACCCTGGCATCATGATGAGGATTTCCACACACAAAACATCCTCATGTCTTGACTAGACCACTTGGGGCCACTTGAGGTGCTTCCACCACAACTTGAGGTGCCGCAAAAGGTGGCTTAGAGGATTTGGTTCTCTAAGCTTTCTCAGATTCATCTAAAACCTTATTCTTCCTCCTTCGGTTTTGTTTCTACTTTTTCTTCGACGTTGAAGCAGTCGTCGATGCCTCTTTTACATCCTCAACTTGCTCGACCATAGGAGGTGGTATTACAACAACTGGTACAGGTTTTTCACTGGTTTAGCTTTAGTTGGTTCCTTCTTCTTTTTAGCTTTTAGGATCTTAACCATAACCAAGTTGGAACTTTCAGCCTCTTTTGGAGAAGATGAAGATGTAGCTTCTTTAGACTTTATCGTCAATGGTACAGATGTAGCTTGAGTAGCATTCTTGGTGCTTCCTTTGGAATAGAGTCAATTGGAGTCACTTTACCATCGGTGATTGTTAAACCAGCTTGCATGTGTAAGATTTTCTTACCGTGCTTTAATGCCATTTCAGCAAATGCTCGATTGTAAGCATCATCAGTCACATTTTCATGCTAACTAAGTACCGTTCCACTTACTTTCTTATTGGGCTTACGCCTTCTAGTGGTTTTTGTTTTCTTTGAAATCTCATTAGTTTGAAAAACGCAAAGTTTTCATTGAAGACAAAAGATTGGCCATTAGAGGCATCTTGTTTGATCAGTTTAAGTACTCGACTTCAGCTGCTTGCTTGTGTAAAACCACGGAGGGATCTTACTACTACATGATTCGGTAAATCGAGAAACACAAACGTAAATAAATCTTGGCTTTATTGATTCACAAAGAGGTTACAAAGCTAGAGAGATAAACACCTTGGAAACACACAGTTAAGAGATATGAAATGATAGAACTCTTGAACTCTCTCTAACAGGAACTATTTATAGTAGACATTAAAAGCAGCATGCCACCTTACGTACCAGTTGGTAAGTCCGTACCAACTGGTACGACGGACCATATGGTACAACCTCTAACAGATGTTGACTACATTGACTCACACAAACGCTTTAGACTAGATACAATACACGAGACACAACGTAGCATAGGAATATGCTCTAACAAACTCCCCCTTAAAGTGTAGTGTATCTAGCTATCTATCTACCTAACAAAACTTCAGTCCGCAATCTTCAGCATCGCTGCATCTGATCTTCAACTTGAAATCTTGTCAGAAAAAGAACTTGCATGGGTGGATCAATCTTGAACAATCTTTGAACTTCAAGATCCACTTGTGAAAGATATTACATACTCCACCTTTCACCATGCTTGAGTCTTGTCACATAGAACCTACAATTTCAGAAGACAGAAACGCGGCTTTCTATTTCTTTTGAAAAATAATTTAATCTTGGCGCAAAACTTCTCTTTGAGAATCCAAGATATAATTTTGAAATCATAATTTTGTATCTTGTATCGATCGGTCGAAAACAAATAAGAAACAAAATATTTTTGGCTTTTGAAACTTTGTATCAAAAACACCGAAAATCTTTTTGATTTTTCCAAGTTTATGCTAAAACACACCTAAAATGTTTTTGGAATTTTCAGACATGAAACATAAATGCAATATAGATTCAGACACTACTTTTGTCTTTTGAGAGAACGATCACAACTTGGGATCATTTTGGACCTAACATGCTGAACTACACTTCAACTTCAATTACTTCAGCACACAAGTCATGTCGATTGCTGTTATAATTTGTCCATCTTAAACTCAGGCACAATCATACTCATAACATCTGGATATATTATTGTATTGATTAGATTGCTTTGACCAGTGTACCCCATACTATCATACATTCTCATATATGTATTTGCTTATCACATTTTGTGATTTCATTTATGATTTAACACATAATGATTATATTCATGATTTAGTCAACTATGTTCCATGCAAAAAGAAATAAGAACGTTAAATCGTCTACCTTAAGGTCGATCTTTCGATACGCAGATAAGGCCTCGGATTTAACAAAATAATAAAGTAAAAACAAGTTGAAATTGTATAACCCATCAACAATCAGGTCGGTACTCCCTTACACGCAGAGAGAGTCCGATGAGTTATATGAAACACCAAAGAAAATAAAGCAGAACGTCAAACGAACAACAATTAGGTCGGTCTTGTGGACAAGCAGAGAAAGTCCGATCGTTTGACAAGATAAAGAAAATCAAACAAGTTTAAATCTTTGCAAAATGAACACATGTATACACAATGACTTCACATTTTCTTTTTCACATAACTTTTTCTTGATATCTTGAAATATGCATCAAGATGTTGTCCACGTGGTCAAGCTTTTGAATTTAATGAATATCACATTTGAATACTTTCTGACTTAATGCCGAGTCTACCAAGCACATCAAACAACGATCTTATGGCTTTTTCATCTATTTTATCCATGAGTCAGACACGTAAGCCAATGTACCATCATTTTCCAACCATGTCGGATACAATTTCTCATTTTTCAATATTTTTGTACTTTCTGTTTTTCAATGTTTTTGTATTTTTCCATTTTCTCCCCCTTAAAATGAAAACTCTATTTTTGGATTTTCATTTTAACAAAAACACAAAGACACTATTTTTGGTTTTTTAATTTTCTCTTCTTAAGCTACATACAGAATGTAAAAGAAAGTAAATTAACCAATCAAGACTAATACCTTTCAGTTTAAGCTTTTAGAAAAACTTTCAGTTTAGAAGTATGGATCATTCAATTTAAGTTAAACAGGAAACTCCAGTATCAGTAACTGCTTGAAGCTTGATCTTCACAATCACTAACAGGTCTTCTTGAAGTACCTGCACACTGGATTTTAAAGATTAGTATTTAAATGACCCGAAGCACACAGCTTCTGGTCGACCAATGTCTTCCATAAAATCATTTGCAGTCTTGCTGACCACTATAGGTCGCCACTGCATTTTTGCTTTTTTATTTTCAACTGAGTCATCATCACGTGATGAACCACCAACACTTGAGTCATATTTAAAAAATTGTTTTGGTTTAGATTTTGACTTGGAAGGTGTAGACTCAGTAAAAATCATGCCTGATTCATCAATAAATGTGGCAGATTTGTCAGATTTGTTTGAAAATGAGCTTTTTACAGTTTCAGGACAATCCCGTGCCAAATGTCCCTTTCAGCGACATTGATAGCACAAACAATATGATTGTTGAGATCGGGATTTGTCTTGAACTGAAGAATATCTATCAATGGATTCAGACTTATCAGAAATATCATCAAAAATTTGAAATTGGTTAGCATGTACCCATTTCGATGTAGGACTTCGAGGTGTAGAATTTGACCCAGATAATGAAGAATTCTTAACTTTTTGAGCATTTTGAGAAAAACTTTCAGACGAAGCCTTCTTCTGAATCTTACCTCCAAACTCTTTTTCCATTGTAGACATGAACACTTGAGCCAAATGATAGTTTTGTTCCAAGCTTGTGTCTTTCTTTTCTTTTGGAACTTTCTTGGGCATATTCTTCTTGACATTCTTCTCAAACTTCTTACCCTCACTACCCAAACCTGAACATTTGTAACCTAGTAATTTTGATAAATAAATTTGAGAACCGGTAGGACTAGCTTTAGCAGCTTGATTGAATGCTGCTTTAATATCCTTCAACTTGTTAGCTTCTACCAAGTTAGCAGCAGCTTGTGCTTCACACAACAACCCCTCATTTTTTCTCAATCACCTTATCAGCAGAGATGATTCCTTCATCAGAAATAAACCCACCAGAAACAAACTTTGATGGCGATTTATCAAGTAGACTTTCCTCCTTTTCCACTTTCTTGTTTGGAACCGTGGATTTCTTCTTCTCAGATTTCTTAGGAACAAATTCAGAATAATCACCAACATGTCAGAAGATTTGACATCAGCCAAAGGACCAGTTTGAACCAATGGAGGTGGTAATTGATTGAAATCTTCACCGCCAAACACTCTTTTGAAATTTTCGTCGTTGCACAAATAACTTGTGAAAGAATGTGAATTCTTCAAATTATTTAGTTGACGATTCAAATCAAGAATTTGAAAATTTAAATCTGCTATCTTTTTCTGAGCTTCACCCAAAGCCTTTTCTGATTCTATCAGCTGTTCCGAAACTCTGTTAAACAAAGACTTTTCTCTTCTCACTTTATCATGGGCATTGAACATTTCCTGTGTAACCTTTTCCACCTTTCCTTGATAAATCTCTACATTTCTTGTCAATAATTTGTTTTCTTTTGTCAGATCGGTGACTTTTTCTTGTAATTTTGACTAGAGAACTTGATAATCATTGTTCGAAACCATGATTTCATCATAAGCTTTCTGAAGTTTAAAATTGGTAATCAGAAGTGATTCCACTCTTGCTTTAGATTTCTTATACAAGACATCAAAATCTCTAATAGCATCCTTTGCTTCGAACTCCCACTTTTCAACCTTTGTAACTAACTCAGCGTTTTCATTTTGTAACTTCAAGGTTTGTTCTTTATTGACATTGACCATCTCATCCAATCTTTCTTTTAGCTCTGAAATGTAACAACCCGTAAGTTTCCAAGGACTTAAACTGATAATATATATATATATATATATATATATATATATATATATATATATATATATACTTATGTGTTAACCGTGTTACGTAACTATTTACTTGCAACGTGCCAATTTTATCATAATTACATTATTTACAATATGAATATAGCCTTGACGTAGCCTTAAATCATGTTGAAAACAATAATTGAACATGATGATTTCTTTGCATGGAATGGTCGCTGGAACTTCAAAAATAATAAAGCAACTAACCGATTTCGTTTACTAAATTTACCAAACTATGTGGTAAAACACCATGCATGATCCCATTATCTTGGTATTAACCATTTTTATCGTTATCATTTAACGTACATTTTAAATCGTAACCTTTGACCAACCTTTATCATTTTATCATTCGCATATTTCATAAATAACATTAATAAACAATTTCATGTTAAACAACAACGTGTTTAGACAACGACAACAAAACAAGACTTGTGATCCAATCCCTACGTAAACATCGATTTATTTTACGTCCCAATCATTTTATAAAGCCCCGTTAACGTTCACAGCGAATATATTTTACATGCATGCAATATATATATATATATATATATATATATATATATATATATATACATGCAATGTTAAATTTTCGAGATATTATCCCTCGAGTATTTTGAATTCCAAACGAGTCATTGTTTTAATTATTTTACGTCATCGTGAATAAAGATTTTATAAAATTTTCAAGCGCGATTCGATTTATTTATTTTCTTTCTTTCCTTTGCGATTTAATTAACCCGTCACCTTTTCCCTTTCCCCTCTCCTCCCTGGTTTTGCTTGACCCGACTGGCCACGGGATCGAACCCATGACTCTTCCCTTCGACCGGCTCCCAACCGAACCACAACCACCACCAATTCCCACTTGAATAATCTAGTTACTTGCATGTACTTGTGGTTGACCTCCAAGATCATCATCCCATCAACACCAACATCTTCTTACAACCTACTAAGTGTAGGTTAATGTTGCCTCAAGTCAAGCCAAACCTATGGACCATTGGTCCTTTGTTTCCCTCCACTTTCCACCTCCTTTTCCCCCTTGTTGTTGCAGCCATATACCACTACAAACACACACAAATTATACACATTTCAAGACCCTTGAGCCTCCCTATGTGTGCATGTGTGAACCGGTTGAGCCAAGGCTCGAACCCGTCCCCTCTTTCTCTTCTTTCCGGCTTACAAACACAAACCACACACACCACACTTAACCTCCTCATTCACAAGATTTTTATCACTTTTAAAAACTCCCAAACACCCTCACTTTCTTTCTCTCATCTCTCTCGGTTCTCTCTCTCCCTCACAGTTCTCATTGAACTGCCACCACTCAAAATCAACTTCCAAACACTCCCTCTTCTCATTAACACACATACTTAAACATCTTTTGTTGACCTAGCCTCATTTGCATCATAAATCTCTCAAGGAAACTCTCTCTTTCTCCCTTCTTTCTCTAAGAATCCGTAAGCTCTCTCTCTCTAAATTTCTTGCTTAAACTAGGAAGCTAGCACACTCAAGAATCAACATCACCATCATCATTTTCGGCCTCCATATTCTTCTAACAAGGTTTCATCTCCACTTTTCTTAATGAAATCTTATTCTAGCTAGTGTTCTTTATTTATTTTCATGACTAGTTCACTCCATGACCAAGTCTTGACCTACATTGTTGTCTAAACATCATTTTGCACCATAAAAGCTTACTTACTTGTAATTATCATCATGGTTCACCATGAATTTTTCTACTAAAAACTTATGATAGTATTTACTTGCAATATTATGTTCAAAACTTAGTTTGGTTGGACTATTACACAAGTATTTGCTTAGTTTGCATTTTTAGACATTAAACATGTATGTATTGTGTATTATGTGTTGTTCTTGTAACTTTGGACCCTATGATGCCTATGACACGTTTTTGTACTCTTAATATAGTCAAAATATGTTACCTTGGACTTTAGAAAGATTACTAGTGCCTAAACTCACCATGGCAAACTTTTATCTACAAAAGTACACTTTATAAACCCTAGAAAATGCTTTTTACTATAGATCCGTTTTGAACAGAAAATTTAGGCCTTTAAACAGTAGGTTGTGATGGTTGAAATGACTTTAGAACATGGCCAAAAGATACCTTAACAAATTACTTAAATTTGGGCACAAACCGAGACTAAAACCGACACCCGACGGGCCCGGAAAACATCATTTTTGTAATAAAACCCAAATCTGGTCCAAATAAACTCATAGGGGGTATTTTAATGGTAAAAACATGTTTACAAATACATATGGTGAATTTAGGAACCTAACGGTGTCATTAAATGGGCAAACGGGACCCAAAACAACAAAACCGACACAAAATCCACAAAACCGGCAAACTATTGAAAATCGACACTTGAAATAATTATCTACCTATTTTGGACAGAAAATAATCACATTTTATTGTACTTGATTGATTTCCAACTTAAACGGATAAATATCGTGTAATTGACGGTTACCGCGAAATCGCCCGGTTTTCAACTAATTAGTCGAAATAATCAATTTTTTATATGAAAACCCTCATTTTGACTTAATATTTATTTCTATAAATATTTACTACCTTTAAATATTATTTTGGAATTTTTGTATATTTTATTTAATTAAAAATATATATTTTACATTATATCCAAATAAATGCATAACCACTTTGACATTTCAAATCATTTAACCCTAAGGCTACCATGACGTCAGGACTTGACCTACCTAATTGGAGTGACATTAATTGTCAACCGAATTACTTATTTTATGTCTTATAATTATTTAGGGCTACATTTTCATTGATCGTGCTACCGATTCCCTGTTTCTGAATCATTTGAGTATTTCACGGCCCCTTTTTCCTTTAACTATTTTTATCTTTGGGAGATAATTCATACATACATTTTTCCATATTAGACAATTAGACCTTGTAATCATAAATGTTTCATGTGCTTTTCCATTTTCCAAACTTGTTATCTCATGTTCATTCATGTTATAACCCAAACCCCACTATTAACTGAATCCAATTAATTATCATTTGCAAACGGTAACGTTTGAATAGATCTATTGGGTTAACGCCGCTGCTCTCATTGGTAGCTCCAATCGTGACTCAGTCTTTTAGTCAAAGAGTACAAATTGTTATGTCATATCTATGCGGTACAACCGGACAAAAGGTAATAAGAGTGGGTAAACAGTCAGTTTCGGTATTCAGGGTACATGGTAACATTTTACAACTAGTATTATCTGATATTGTCAATCATTAACATGAACTGTTTCCAAATTACAATTTTCATTCAACCTTTACCTGCTAGCACTTTAAACCTGTGAAACTCACCAACAATTATTTGTTGACCGTTTTCTCGTATGAATTCTCAGGTACTTGAACTTAATTGTTGTGCATGCATCGGACCTGCTTGCTTGTTTCCTGTCATTGCATTTTAGGACTTTCATTTGCTTTCTGTAGTATGGTTTAGCCTTTGGAGATTTTCCTGACATAACACCTAACGGTGTCATGTCCTAAAAATCTTTTGAAAACTTATGTGTTGTAAGCTTAAACTATTTACTTTTCTCATTACAATTAATCCGCTGCGTAATGATATTGGAAAAACTCCTATTTACTCCAACAATTTAACGATTTCCAAAACAGCTCTAGTTGTTGAACCATCCAGAGTACGTTCGTAACCTTGACTGTGATAACCTTTTTCACATCCCGACACAAATCTTACAGGTTGTGACATGAAACCTCTTATATCAACACCTTCTTTTCTTGTTCCAACATTGCATTAGCTTTGAAAATCTCATCAGAAACCTCACACTTTATTTTGTAACCTTCTATCTCTGCTTCTTTCTTCTCATGTTCAACAACCAACCCTTCCTTTTCAGAAATCAATTCTTGAATCTTTCTTTCTTTTTTAGCACAAAATTCACATGTTTACTCATACCCACTAACTTCAGAATCACTTGTTTCAGATGCACTTGTTTGAGATTCAGAATCACTTGATTCACCTTGCATAGTAGCCATCAATGCATAATTTTCTGGAAAATGAACTAAAAATGCAGATTCATCTGGAAAATCCTTAGCCCAATCATATCCTTCCTCGGTCACCAGTGCTTTTGCATCTTTATTATGGTCATGATTATCCGAAGTATTTGGTTTAGAAGAAGATTGCTTGCATTCTCGAGCAAAATATCCTAATTTGGAACATTTGTAACATTTGTAACATTTCAGTTTAGACTTATCTAAACCTAGTTTGCCTCCTTGAATTATAGAATTCTTTCCATGTTTATCCATAAACCTTCTTCCTCTTTCAACAAGCATAGCAAACTGCCAATCCAAATCTAATTTATGCAACTGATCATCATCCATCTGTTTTACATCCTCCGGAACCAAACCAGAATTACCAATTTGACTAAATATGGATCCAGACAAAGATGATATGAAAGCAGATTACAAAGCAGCTAGATCTTCGGTTGCTTGATTAGAAGTAGACTTGCTTGATGATCTCTCAGGAATAGTAAAACTACAACCCGAAGAATAACCAGTATTCTCAGACTTTCCAGCAAGAAATGTTGTTAACGGTGGATTACTGCTTGAAATAGAATGTGATTTTGTTTTAGCATGCACAGTCTCAAAGTTCTCAGACTTTCCAGCAAGAAATGTTGTTAACGGTGGATTACTGCTTCAAATAGAATATGATTCTGAACAGATGGAGTTGCTGACTTTTTCAAAAGTAATTCCATTTCCCGAGCTTGTAATTTGCTTATCAGCTGATTGAATGTCCAACTTGAGTAGTTAGGATCATCAGACAACATCATCACAAAATTCTCCCACTTTTCGGGTAGAGCTTCCAGGAATTTCTCCTTTAATTCATCATTCTTTCTTTACACCTACAATGTCAAGTTCATTGATCAAATGTGAAAACCTTGCAATCAAATCTGTGATCTTCTCATTCTCACAAAGCCCGAAATTGTCAAACTCTTTCTTTAAAACTTTCTTTCGAGTGTTTTGTACTGATCATTACCCTCACATCTTTCCTTAATAGCATCCCATAATTGTTTCGAAGTTGGAAAACTTTTAAACTGATGCATCAAATCTTTGGGTAATGCCATCGTGAGAAAACTATAAGTTTTCTTTTCTCTTGCAAATACCTTCTTTTCTTTAGGCTCAAAATCACTTATCGATTTTGGTAAAGTATTAGCAATCAACCGGAAACTCATATTATTTTTCAATCGGAATCCAACAATCAACATTTTGTGAGTATATGTAAGATTTAAATCTTTTCTTCCAGTTATGATAATCTTCAATCGAAGTAATTTAGGAACTTTCTGAGTTGTATCGATTTCATTATCATAGTTTATCATGGCTTGCATCGAGGTTTGCATAGCCAAAAATGCTTGAAAATCACTCATCCTGAAGTTAAAAGTCGAATGTCAAAACTTTGAACTAAAAAACTGAGGTCTTCCAAGCGGATTTTGGGGTTCAAACCGGAGGGTACTGTCCATTAGGCGAGTAAAAGTATAGATCTTGTCGATACAAACGTTTTGGCTGGTATTAGCTCCCGTAACTCTTAACGATTCTCAAGTTATGTGAGTTTTAGTGAAGACCACTTTTCTTCCAGCGTACCAACCCGTCGACTTCCGTACCAATGAGATTCAACGTACCACTAGCGGACCAAACAAGTCAGCGTACCAAAAACCCAGACCAGAAATATCAGTGTACCACCAACCTCAGTGTACCAAACACTCAGCGTACCAAACACTCAGCATACCAACTTGAGCAACGTACCAATTTGGTACGGCGTAACTGCCAGCGTACCAAAAAAATACTGTCGTGTACCAAACTTGAATATTTCCTAGCGTACAAAAAACCAGCGTACCAGAATCTTTGAAGATTGCCTTGCGTACCACGGAGCGTGCCAAAGGCGTACCAGTTGTTCTTCGAGCGTACCAACGACGTACCACGCTAAATTCGATTGAATTTTGAGAAAATGGACGATTTGAACTGTAATTCGCAGCAGTAGACTTCGAAAACACTCTAGGAATGTTTAGAAATCAGTTTTAAGCTCAAAATCACTCGGAATTGGACATAAATGATGAAAAACAAAGAAAAACTCAAAGTTTCTCACTCTAGAATCCGAAAATTGACCAAATCACAGTAGTAGAGCAACCAAATTCTCTGATACCACTTGTAAAACCACTGAGGGATCTTACTACTGCATGATTTTGTAATCGAGAAACACAAACGTAAATAAAGCTTGGCTTTATTGATTCACAAAGAGGTTACAATGCTAGAGAGAGGAACACCTTGGAAACACACAGTTAAGAGATATGAAATGACATAACTCTTGAACTCTCTCTAACACGAACTATTTATTTATAGTAGTCACTAAAAGCAGCGTACCACGTTACGTACCAGTTGGTACGTCCGTACCAATTGGTACGGCGGACCATATGGTACGGCCTCTAACAGATGTTGACTACTTTGACTCACACAAACGCTCTAGACTAGATACAATACACGAGACACAACGTAGCATAAGAATATTCTCTAACAACTTGGAAAGAGTATCAGAAAGACTCGTGTCAACAGAATGTAACGAGATCGCATGAAAATTGCCAAATCAAAGAGACTCTTCAACCGGCAGAAGGCCAGAACCACTTTGATGGCCATCAATTTTTCCTTCCATCGTTTGAAGTTCCTCAACACTCGGAATCATCTTATCATCAATGAACTTAATGTAGCTACTGGGGTTAATTTTGGTTAACTCAGGAATTTGAAAATAATTGTGATTGAGTGGATGCTCAGCAGCAGCATCATCAATTTCCCGTTTAAGACCCAACCCCATTTTAACTCGTCCCAAAATATCTTTGGCGGCCTCATTAGCAAGTCTAGCAGGATTCAATTTCATTAAATTAATAGTCTCCCGAACTTGAACATAGTTCGTTCTCAGGGCTATTTATTTCTCTAAAATATCTGCTATTTGGATTTTCAAAGATGATTCAGCGTGCTTCATGATCATGACCTCAATGTCATCTTGAAGAGATTTGATTTTAACTAAAAAAAATCCTTCTCTTTGGCATGCATGGCCTCAACGTTGCGTTTTCTCTCTTCTGCTTTCCCAATCAATTCAAGGTTGTAAAGGCGTTAGTGAGCAACAACCTCGATAAACTTTTCTAAACATAACTGGGATTTTTCCTCATCAGGTATTAAACCTTTCTAAAGTTCTATCCGCCTCTTCTCGGCTTCATATTTAACTTTTGAAGAACTTACTTCAGTGGATTCACCAATCAAAGCAAAAAACTTCAAGGATTTCTTATAATCTAGCCATTAATGCAAAGTTGGTTAGAAAGAGAGGTCAAAAATGGTTCAGATTCGACATTCCCTCCTTTAGCAGACTTAACCATGAGAGCATAATAGGCTTGACCCGAAGATTGATTCTAGGGCGAGGAGGTCTAGTTATAGTTACCGTCTTCAAGTACCATTAAAGCTTTACCGTTGTTGTCGACCCGCTTAGCATTTGCAGAAGACTGTGATGGCTGATGACGGACATTGGTTGCAGGCTTCTAGTACGATGAACTGCTCTTTTTTTGGTAAGAAGAGTTACTACCACCACCATTGATTGGAATATTCCTCGTTTTAGGCTTCTTACACTCACGAGTGAAATGACCCAACTCGTGGCAGTTATAACATTGTGCCTTTGACTTATCAAATCTAATTGTTGAATTAGGGTGGGATTGAAGCACCTTTCTTCCTGTTCGATGAAAGAACATCCTAGTCCTTGCATCGATCATCCTCAATTGCCATTTAATGTCCATTTCCTCAAGGTCATCACCAGAAATCTTATCATGGTATTCTTGATAGAGAGTCATGTTTTCAATATTGCCTGACATTTGAGATGAAAAACATGCCATCAATGCATTACACAAATCCTAGTCTCTACTAGAAATAGATGAAGGAGCAACAGTAGGCTGATGTGCATAAGACCCAACATGGTTTGGAGGTTGAGTAACTCGAGCAATAAAACCTTCTTTAGTTGGTGGAGTTGGAATTGCAGTAGGAACACTGAAACCCGAAGAGTAAAAAAAACTAATATTCCCCTTCAGATGAATGAGCAATGAAAGCAGCATTGGGAGCAACAGGCGTGGAGCTCTTAGTAATAACATTTCCCATTAGAGAATGACTATCGCGCTCTATCGCTCGAACTTCATAGTCTCTTACCTATGAGATACATGTAGTCAATCATAAACAAGTTATGAATGTCCATAATATAGAGAACATAGGAGGATAAAGATTGTGGGAATGAGTGCAATATCTTCTTGCTGATAGCTGGCAAATCAGGCCGAATTTTCTTTGAAGTCATCTATGTAATGATTATATAGAACCGGTTAACGTGAGTCTCGAATGACTCACCAGTCTTGTAGGAGAATGTGTCAAAGGACAACCTTAGTTTATCCATCCTTCTCTCCTTAGTAGCAAGGTGTCACACCCCGGTCAACGGATTGGGTGTGAGCGAGACGGAATCATAGTCGCATATATACATAACAACTTCTACTAAATTCAAATGTCATTTAAAACATAATACCATTCATGTTGCAGCAGAAAGTCGTCGTGAAATGATATTGTCTTACATTTGAACAAAAGTCTTAGTTTGATATTGAAATCATAAAGCAGTTTATTTAAGATAGGTCGGGACTACGACTCCGGTAAAGCAGGATCGAAAGTTACAGTGAAGCCCCATTTGCACGTTTTCCATGATAAGCTTAGATACCTGAGAAATCATGAGTTTAAAAGGTCAACATAAAGTTGGTGAGGTTCACAGGTTTATGATTCTATGGTAAGTTTGTAAAAACAGTTTACAATATGTTGGTAAAACAGTTTACGGTATACTTAAATGTTACGTTGGTTTACTGTCGTGGTTGTAAGACCTCCCATGAACCTCAAATTCGAATACTAACGGATTACCCACTCATGGCATTCTATCCCAAGAATACCGAATAGGCTAGCATAACTGACGTGTACCCCTTGACAATGTACGAAGTCAGGATTGGGGCTACCAATCTGGGCAGGGTTGTCAACCCAAATAGATCTATTCACTAGTTATCGTTTCGAGCAGAACTAATCTAGTTCAATTAATAGTGGGATTCCGTTGTACTAACGTTGATAACAATAAAGTACCAGTTGTTTGGGATACAGAAAGGAACATGTAGTCATACGGCTAACAGGTAAACCATAACATTAAGTAAAAAGCTTTTTATCAGTTCATGATTTCTCCCCCATAAGTGTAAAACAGTTGTAAAGAAAAGGGGCCGTCAAACTCACATGATTCAGTGATGATTATGGATTACCGAGTGGCAACTGGCAAGTAAAGTCCTAATAAAACATAAGACAATATGCATAAGGGTCCACATAATCATTTGAGTAATGAACATTACCCAAATGATACCGGTCAAGTCTTGACGTATAATCCCGTTTGTAACGTTTGAAAAGCCGTCAGTTAATCAGTTTAAAATCAGTAAATGCTAATTTTCACGTATAAAGGCATTTATGTAAATTGAATACAAGTAATGAATATGTGATCACGTATCATAAAGGCGAGTTCAATCAAGTCTCGAATATTGTTTTAAATAATAATATTTATTATTATTTTTAGATTCGTTCGTTCGATTGAATATTTTATCGCGTTAAGTTATAATATATATAACTAGAGTTGATAATTATTATCGAGTAATTATTCTAACCTGTCGGAATAATTTATCAAATTATAACAAGTTAACGATTTAATGAATAAACACAAGTAGGTTAAATATTAATGGTTATTTTAATATTAAACTCATGTTAGGGAAAATTAGGGTTTCCATGTTAACATAAATATAATTATTATTAGAATAATTAATATTAACAATCATGATGAGTTTAAATCAAATTAGGGTTTCTAAAACTCATACGAATAATTATTTGTCGAAAATAATTATTTACGATTCGTTATGTCGTACGACGTTTTAAATTGTTTTAAAGATTTCGTTTATTCCAAATGTTTAAAAATAAACATTTGATCCGGTTAAAACGTTTTGATTATTTTGATTTATTTAAAATAATCAAAAATGTTTAAAATATGTTTTTCATAATTTCTATAAGTCTTTTGATTTTATTTTTATAAAATCAATTTTAAATAACCTTATCTATTAAATAAATTTAGGGTTTTAATTGTTAAAGACTTTTATAGAAAATCAAGTATTTTCACTTTTGTATAAAATCCAAGATTTATACTTTTTATGTCAAGTGACATAAATATGTTCTTTTATCATTTTTGATATAAAATATATTTATATATATTTTATCAATTTTATTTTTATAAAATCTAAACAAGTCTTTTAAATCTTGTCTTTTAGAAATTATATTTTATAAAATGAGATCATTTTATACAAGTTAAGTTTCATGGTGAATTCTTATGGTTTAGATCCAAGTAATTTTATTAAAACTACTAATTTCAATATTTAACCATAAAAATCCATTTAAGGGTTTTTAAGATTATCATTTCATGTCAAATTTTTATGTTATCATCCTATTGTCCAAAATAGTCCACATGTGCTACTAACATCATATTTAGTCTATGATAATTGTCATTAGCATATAACAACTTATAAATAAGATGATTAACCAAAAAAAATCTCAAATAACATTTCTAGCATTTTATATCATAACCTAACATGATCATAACTCAAAAAAACCATGCAACAATATTTAACATCATCAAACCATTAAATGATCAAACCAAATCATAGGGTACTAACTTGAGCCATATGTTTTCAATTTAAACACATTTTCAAACCTTACAATCTTAAGGTTTTAAAAGAAAATGAAAGAGTTTAGTTAAGCGTTTTTTATTGTTAGAAAAACTCGGGCTTTTAAAGGATCGGTTGTCAAGACCTTAAGGCTCATTTGGGACTATTAAAACGTTAAAGAAACATAAACGATAACGGTTAAAAGACTCACAACGCGAGAGTGAAACCGAGAAGAAAAAGAGAAGGTGGCGGTTTGGTTTTGCGGTGCTCGGGGGTCACGACAGCGGCTCATAGCAGCCCTTCGGCAGCAACCGCCGGTGCACGGTGGCTCCGAACAGTAGCAAAATAGCAGCAACAGCGGTGGCGGTAGTGGCCACCGAGAAGAATAAAAGAAGGAGGAAGGGTGGCGGCGTGATGGTGGTTCACGGCTGCCGAGCAGCAACAGCCTGGCGGCGGCAGTAGCTCCACGACATCAGCAACTCGGAGGGGCAGCAGCAGTGGCGTGACAGTAGCAGCTCCGCTGCAGTAGCTTCGGCGACAGGAGCAGCAAGGTCGGTGGTGGGGTTGGCTGTCGAGAAGAAGAGCAAGAGTGGGTGGTGGTGCTTAGAGGTGGCGGCGGTACAGCAGCAGTGACAGTCGCAGCTCCGGCCGACAGTAGTAACTCTGGCGGGGGTGGTGGCTTACGGCATTAACGGTGGTGGTACAGCAGCAGTAACCGCAACAAACGAAAGTGGTGGTGGTGTTTGTTTGGTTGCCGAGAGAAAGAAGGGAAGGGGTGGCGGTGGTTGTTGGTTCACGTAAAAGAAAAGGAAGGAGAGGAGTGGTGGTCCATGATGGTGGCTTGCGGCTGTGGTGGTGGTTGTTGGTGGTCTCGCCGGAAAAGAAAGAGAAAACTAGAGGTGTTTGGGTTCTTGCTTGTTGTTCAACAAAAGAAAAATGAAATGTGGGTTTGGGGGTTGGTTGTGGATCTCGACAGAAAACAAAGAAATGGGGGTAGTGGTTGGTTGTTGTTCATGACAAACATACAAAAAAAACAATAAAAGAATAGGAAATGTGGTGGATGGGATCGCTTACTTGCTTGTTCTTTACCGAGAAAAGAAAAGGAAGAGAGAAGGAGGAGGAAAGAGAGTAGGTGAATTGTATGGTGAAGAAGAGGGTGAGGTGTAAGGAAGTAGGTTGGTAAGTCTTGGGCCTATTGGGCCAAGTCGGGCCCAATTGGGTGATCGGTTGAGGTTTGGCTTAAGTCTTGACAACGGTTTCAATTTGTGATGTTTTTATTTCATAAAAACAATTGTTAAAGTCAGTTATAACAGTTTTCAGAAATTGGATATAGTTTTCAGTTTTGTACACGGGTTACGGTTAATGTTTTCAGTTTTTGTCAGTTCGTAACAGTTTTAAGCTCGACCGTCCAGATTGTTTAAAACCGAATAGTTTTAAACATATGATCGCTTATCAGTTTTCCGTGTCGGTTACATAACGTACGACACTAGTTCCGGTTCCAGATAAAATATAACAATACATTTTATATTTATTTTTCTTGTTATTGAAATTCCATAATTAACCCATGGAATCTTTATGAATATTACGGGTATACGCTTCACGTACAAACGCGGGATTAGGTCTACGTTGTCAGTTAATGGTCAGACACAGTAATTAATAGTTTAAACAGTAATCATGTCGGTTAATACACATTAATACTTAATTTAGAAGTCAAAGTAAGCGGTTTGACCCAAGTTTTCGGACGAGGTGTCACACAAGGTTACCTTCATACTTCTTTTCCAGACCCAGCTAAATCTCATGAGCCGATGTGGCTTCACGAAATTTTCAAGAACATTTTGATTCATTCAATAGCTCTTTTGTCCACCTTGAGTTGTGCATGCTCAGTAGGGGTCAATTAAGAAAGTTTATTGTGTATATTAGCTCTACCAGCAGGAGGATCAACACCAGATGCAGTAGCTTCAGTTACAGTAAACTCAGTAGGACCAGAAGTGGCTAATGTGAGCAAGTCAAAGTCAATGTACTCCAAGTAGGACTTGAACTTGTCCTTCCAATCTTCAAAGTCCCTAGCACCCATTAGCTTGGGTGGCCTGTTGTTATTCTACATAACCGGAGTGAATTGATGTCCTTCAGTCATTTTCTTGATTTCATATAGTAAGATACTTCACAAACTTAGCATAAATACTAAATTCGGCCAAATTCTTAACAAAGAACACCCTTTGTCACAATTACTTAAAATTTCCAAATCTTTGCAGGACCACAATTAATCAATGAGTTCCTACACATATTAAAAATGAGGAATAGCATTAGTATTAATGATGAAATTTGGAGAAATTAAAATTTTCAAAAATTTCACACTTAGAAACATTTTAGCTCTTGTTCTTGATAAATTTTGGATTTGAAATTAAATTTCATGAATCAAAGTTTGGATTACTACAACAAGATGTTTACCTCCCCCGCGCGTTGCTACGGGGTTGAATTTGTATACTGAACGAAAGTAAAAAAAGTTAAGTGGTATAAAACGTAAAAGTTTAAAAGTCTTGTGGTGAAAGTAAAACTATAGAATTATATTAAAAGCGAAAGTAGAAAAGTTAAAAGTTTCGTGGCCAAAGTAGAAGACAAAAAAACTTATAAAAAAAACTTTAAAAGTTATAGGGTTAAAAATTTAAGGAGTATAAAACGTAAAAGTCTAAAAATCTTGTGGTGAAAGTATAAAACTATAAAAATATACTAAGTTAAGTGGTATAAAACGTAAAAAGTCTAAAAGTCTCGTGGTAAAAGTATAAAACTATAAAAGTATACTAAAACGAAAGTAGAAAAGTTAAAAGTTTTGTGGCCAAAGTAGAAGACGACAAAACTTAAAACAAAAAAAAGGTTTAAAAGCTAGAGGGTAAAAAAGTTAAGGGGTATAAAACGTAAGAGTCTAAAAGTCTTGTAGTAAAAGCATTAAACTATATAAATATACTAAAAACGGAATTAGAAAAGTTAAAAGTTTCGTGGCCAAAATAGAAGACAACAAAACTTAGAATAAAAAAAAAAAACTTTAAAAGTTAAACGGTACAAAACGTAAGAGTATGAAACATATGTGGCCAAACTATGAAAACTAAAAGTTTACTATTTCGTTAAAAAGAAAAAAAACAAATCGTAAAAGTTTAGGGGTAGAAAGCGTCAAACCACTAAATTCACGTGGCAAAACTATGATAAACTAAAAGTTCACTATTCATGAACCAAATTTCATTGTTATATAATAAATAGGTGCGAAATCCATGTAGGAATGTATAACTCAACTACTAGATTCGCTCAAATTAACTCTAACTACACGAAATTAGATTAAACAGTGGTTTATGTGAAGAACTTCAAATATATCCAAAATTTCAAGATTAAACCCTCAAGTCTTGATATTTTTGAGTAATTCTTGTTGCATTGAATTCGTTTTAGGTAAGGGAATACTCGAGCACACCCAGTTTGGACTCAAAACAACTTGAAAAAAGATTTGATAAATGTAAGTTAAGAAGAGTAGCTTGGTTCTTCAATGGCAGAAATTCAAAAATCCTCAAATTGAGCATCAAAACTCAATTGTTTGCTAAATCTGAGTATTGCAATGTGTTAGAAATCAAACTTTTTTTCAAGAAACTCTAGATCAGACTTGCAAAACAAGCATTAATGATAACTTAGGTGATATTCTTCAAGTTTTTGTGAAGACAAGAATATTGAAGAATTGGCTCTGATACCAATTGTCAGGACCAGATTTGAGCCTAATCTCTCACCCAATTCAAGATACAAGTGCGGAATTCATGTATCCAGATCACTAATGATTGATTGCCACTGCAATCCTACAAGATCTAGCAAACAAGATGAAGAACACACATTAGAAACACCAAGAATACACACACAAAAGCTCTCTCTGTATTGATTGACAAATCGGTGTTACAATAGCGTATTAGTCTAGGGTTACATAATTATCTATTTATACTAGAGAGCCTAGGTACAGAAAACAATAAAATTTGAAAATTAAGAAATATTCTAAGTGTCAGCATAGTTGTCCGTATAGAGCATTTAGACTTGTACGTATGCAGCCACTTGTCCATATAGACCATTTACTTGACCGTCTGGCTAGTTGTCCGTATACCACATTAGTTAACCGTGTAGCTTTAACCACTTGGCCGTCTGACACTTAACCGTGGGACTTGTCCTTATAGGCTTGAGAGTTGTCCGTGTAGGAAAAGTGACTTGTCCGTTTGGGAGTTGACCATGTAGTGTAATGACTTGTCCGTATAGAAGAAATTTGTGTGTATGGTACAACCTAGACAAATCATACGGTCAACTGAGTTGTTCGTATAGAGCATAGAACTTGTCCGTATGGATTTGTTCTATACAGACAACTCCCCAAAACCACTAAAATTCTTCTAGTACAAAATACCAACATGTCTTAAGGGGACTTCACCAGAAATGCTCAACGTGAAGTGTTTGAGTAGCCACCAACTTATAAGTTCCAACAGTCTTCTTTTAATATACCCTGCAAGCTGGACGTTAACAACAACGTGTAGCTTGGTCCGAAGAGAAGAAAATCAAGTTGATAGTCTTTTGGTTAAAATGTCAGCAAGCTGAACGTACAATGATGAGAAGGTAGCGAACAATGAGAGTCTTCAATAAGATCATATCATGAACGGGTCTAGATCAATTTCTAGGAGTTTGGTGCGTTGATGAAAGACAAGGTTGGTGGCTAAGTATTGTGGCCCCAATATTGTCATACCATAGAGTTGGTGGAGCAAGGAGTCTGAGTTGTAATTCTTGTAAGAGAGACATTATACAGTGGATCTCAGTGGAAGTTTGAGCCAATGCACGATATTCATCCTCAGTACTTGATCTGGAAACCCTGTATTGTTTCTGATATGGATTATGAACTCGACCCGTGATCATCATGAAGACCCTAGACCAATTGGTTCGTCCGCACGTCCGTGCTCCGGGCCCAAGCACCGTGAAGTCGGCCAATTATCTTTATTCTAAGTTATTTTCTTTTTTTGTTTAACAAGCTTGTTTTCTCCTACTTAAAGAATCTTTGCGTGTTTATTTCTTAGAGCTTTTTTATTAATAAAGCTTAGATGGAGGTTTTGTCATAAACCCTATCCGTAACGTGGTTTTTTGTAGCAATACCCTACTGATATGCATCAATTTGTATCAGAGTCGTGGCTAATTACCGGAGGAACCATCGTGATCGTTACCGTAGAGTTGCCGTCAAAGGCAATGAAGATTATCATCGTGATCCCCGATACGTTAAAGAAATCGAATGCCTACAATAAAGGGTTTGCGAACTTGAGTTGCACCATGAAGATTGGGACGAAGAAACCGAAACTGATTTTTTCATGTGGAATGAAGACAGGGTCAGAAACCCCCGTTTGGTCATTGTGATCACCGCCACCACCACGAACCCCACCAAGATCCACTTTGATCACTAGGGTTTCGGCTAGAAATTCCAAAGTTCGAAGGAAGGGTACAACATGCTCCGCGTTTCCCGCATGAATTAAATTCGGCCTAAAGGTTATATATTTTATAATAAATAAGCGTTTTATTAAATATAATTATAGAATCCATACTTGATTTAACTTAACTCGTTTGTTTCGGTTTATTTTTATTTTATGATACTTCCGGTTCAATTTTGTTTTACACAAATATTCAAACAAAATGCATCAACAACCATGAAGAAATGGAAACCCCTCAAAATAGAGGATCTTCATTCACATTCACTGATCAACCAAAAACTATCTTTTCTATTTCCCCTCTTGGCTAATATCATTTACAAGAACATTGACATGAGATCAGAAACTACTAACTCATATGGAGATGTTAAGATCAATTCGCGGTTTCTTCATGGAGGTCGGGGACGGCACGTTCATGTTGCATCGAGGACATCGAGGGTTGCTTCGAGATATAAGAACATACAGCAAACAACTTGGACAACCAGCAGCGTAAGCTTGAAAAGATCGTTCATCATCTTCGATGAACATCGTTTCTTTAATGGAAGACGAAGAATTCGAGGTGGGGGGTGAACACGATTTAGGGATTGAAATCGAACGTTTCTTGGTTGTTTCTCTTTCTGCTCGTTCCAGTGCGAATTTTACTTTATCTAGAGTGCAAACACTTCTGTAAGCAGGTGGTGAGGATGATAAGCTAACAAGATTAAGATCTAAACTCGTATCATTGAAGAGATTTAATGGCTTTTTTGACAATGGCGGGAAGTTGAGGTCCTGAAGCTCTGAAACAGTTTGATCAGTGTCTTGTTGTTTATGATCAGATGATGAAGATGGTGTGCTTGGTGATTTGCATCTCTGGAGATAAACTTTCCCTGACTGTAACAATCAAAGAAATTAACTCAAATTAAGCTTTGATGATCATTGATCAGTTTAATCGATGCAAAAACATATGATTAAATAACCAATAGGACTAGGCTATCCATAGTCATAAAATGGCAGCCACGTTATTAACGGATCTCCACATTATTTAGGTGTGTAGTCATAATGCTTTTCATAACCCCCTTCTCATTATTATGTTTTTTTCATTAACCTTCTTAAATCTCTGGTCCAATCAGAATTCAACGATTATGTGGGAGAGACGTAATAGCAACGACACCTTAGAGGAGTTGGGAACCCAGACGCTATGGGCGTTATGAGAGCCTTATCACGCCCATTACAAATAGCCTTATATTCAATGATCATTTAATCGACACAAAAACATGTGATTACATAATTAAAAGGTCCCTCACACTAACTGGGTTAGTGTATAGTTAACTGCGGTTCAATATAGGCCAATGGTTTAGTAATTGGAGATTATTGTGATGAAAAATCAAAAACTGATGATTATTATCGGTCAATATATGTGATAACTAGCATTAATATGTGCCAATTTTTCAAAATAAAAACATAATCAAAAGGATATATGGCATTAATGAAATCAACGAACAGATATGTACACATTTATGACTGTATAAGATATAAGTACGCATCAATGCTGCCATAAATGCTTTGCATTCTAGCAATCTGCCCTCTTAAATTACAAGCTACAGTTTACCAACGTTTTTTAGTATATAAAATTGGAGTGTTTCATTGATTGCTCTACAAAATTTGTTGATACATGCACCTAGAAATTGATAATCACAATTCATAGACAATCAATGTGACTTTTAAGCTAGAATTGAACAATCCACATGAATTGAACATTTATAAAAAATGTAAAACTATTAGAGTTTGGCTTGTAAAACAAGTTTAAATTTAAATGTGTCAAACAGGTCTCACATGACATGATCAGCATACGTTCTAATTAAGTTTCAAGGGGACAGCTTGGTGATAAAAATGGTGGCTCCCCAACCGTACTAAATACAACATGTTTCAACTAAACGAGTTAATTACCCAAACACGAGCCCGGATTTTTTAATAAACAATTTACATAAACATGACATGTTTAACACAATTAAATATAGCATGTTCGGTAACACAAAACAAAATGATCTGAGTCGTTTCAAATGATTAATAAACGAATGAAAGTCACCAAAAATTACAATCCACAATAACCTTTGATAACATTTCACAAGTACTATTGAACTACATATATATTCATTCAATTCAATCAATTTAGAAAAAGGTTAAAATGTAAACAATTTTAATCCTGTTACACAGAGTTAAGACGGATTAACACCTTTAGACATCAACTAACAGAATAATAGCAAAATTATCAGCAATCGATCAAACGAAAAGCGCTCAAACATGAAAAAGAAAAACAGAACTATTTATGGAGTGAAATTAGGTCTGAAAGAAAAGGATTTACCGTCAAATCGAGACGCTTTTCATAGCCGGAAGGAACGTGTAAATCAAGGTCCAATTCCTGTGAGGAGTCGAGATTGCAACCGCCAAGCAAATCACGAGTAATGAGAGGCGTTGATTTAGAATCGTGTTTCATTACGGAACAGAGATAAGTTACGTCAGTGACCATCAATGTACGGATTCTTGTTCTTCTTCTGATTGATTGATTGATTGATTGATTGATTTAGGTAAACAAGCAAGCAGATGTGGTAGATAGACGGTAGAGAGATAAGACGAAGAGATTGAAAAACTGGGAATGAATGATAACAATTAATAGAATCTAACATGTATATGTATGTATAAAGGGGAGGGCTGGAGGGGAGAAGACCATAATAATTGCCAATTAATTTGCAATTTAATGAATACTTCTTCCCTCCCTCGTATTCATATTATTAAATATTATAATTTTCTCTTCCAAACAACACTCCATTTCTCAAGTTATGTGTAAGGGGACCCGGTATCGTTTACAAGCCGGCACCCGGTTCCAAAGGGAGCCGGGTGGCTTGCCCGGCTAACCACCCCACCTCACGCGGTTCACTGGCCGGCTCCATCCTCGGCGGTTCCCATCGGTTTCGAGAAGCCAGCCTAAGCCCGGTGGAATGTACCGTTGGACTAGCCGTTACAACGGCTAGTTTGTTTTTTTTTTTTTTTAACCTTTTTTAACACATTTATAAATACCACCATATTTCACCTATTTTAAACACACAAACATTTCTTCTCTCTACACTCATTTTAAACACACAAACATTTCTTTCTTCTCTCCACGACGTTGATCCTCAATTCCTTCCACTTGTGCTTCAACAAAAACGAGAAATAGCGGAAGAATATGGATGGGATTGCCCATTTTAAGTTTTTATATTTTAAAAAATCTAGTATTGTTTTAAGTTTTTTTTTTAGGTTTTTTATTTTAAATTCCAAGTATTGTATTGTTTAATTTCTAGTATTAAAATGTTTGGTTTTTATTAGAAATTGTTATTTTATTAAGTTGTTTAAATAAAAAAAAAACAAAAAAAAAAGGTGGAACGGCTTGGGTTTGAAGCCACACCACCACCATACCATGTGGTGTGGCTTCACATGGCTCCATTTTGATGGAATTTGAGTTGGCGACTTTTTATTGGTTAGGCAACATGGCTTCTTGAAGCCACACCACCACCATACCTCCTCCCCTAATGGTCATGCCCTTTCAAGCCCCTCATGTGGGCATGAGATGACATGTGGCGAGTGACGTGGCATGGGGGCTTGAAAGAAAAAGAGGTGTAATGGTCAAGCCCCTTTCAAGTCCCATGTCATGATTGCCTAATTATTATTTTTTTTTAATTTCAACCAAATTAAATTAACTAAATACTATTTTTTAAATAAAACACAATAAAACAAATAAAAAAAGTTCATTAATAAAAAAACAACTTAAAAAAAATACAAATTCGAAGGATTTTTCCAAAAAAAAACTAATCATCATCTTGGACATCATCGTAATCATCATCTCCGTCTTCATCTTCATCTTCGTCTTCGTCATCGTCTTGGACTTCGTTTTCGTTTTTGGACCGGCACATCATCGAAGGGACGAACCGACCATACATGCTCTACCAAATCGTACTTAAGAGAGTTGTGTGTCTCTCTACTCCTCATCGCCCTAGGTCTTCACGATAAACGAATACTCTGGGTATATTCCGTCACCCAAAAGATAACCATGAGGGTAGTAATTTCCATTCGCATAAAAAGAGGCTTTTGCTCCTTTCCCCGAAATGTAGTCCTCAACCACTTGCGAGCTTTCCAAAACGTTAATGTCATTAGCCGAGCCGGCAACACCAAAATGAGCGTGCCATATCCAACGGTCATTTGAACATACGGCTTGCAAAATTACCGTTGGACCTTTTTGATCACCCCGTGAGTGTTGGCCTCTCCAAGCGGTGGGGCAATTATCCCAAGCCCAATGCATACAATCTATACTACCAATCATTCCTGGTAGACCATGGACTTGATCATGACGCTCGTATAGATGTTGTAGATCGTTCCACGTTGGCTTTCGCAAATAACGGGCACCGTATAATGTATCAATTGCTTTTGTAAATTCCTCAACGGTATCTCTCGTGGTCTTCTCCGCCATTTTCAAATACTCATCGTTGATGTCGGTGGTGTTCCCGTAAGCCAAAATCCGTAACGCGGATGTGCATTTTTGTATTGACGTGAATCCGAGCTTTCCACGCGCGTCGCGTCTTTGTTGAAAATAAGTAAAGTTTTGTTCCAAATCATTTGCAATACGTAAAAATAAACGCTTACTTATACGAAACCGAGTAGAGAACGTCTTCGGGTCGGAGTAAACCGGATTCTCTGAAAAGTAGTCATCCATCAACCTTTTGTTGGCCGCTTCCCGATCCCGGTCAACACGCACTCGTCTAACAATTGGACGTGGAACTTGAGCCTCCCTTGACCGTCGTAATATACTTAGGGCGGCCGAAATGGCGGTATCCTCTTCGTCTTCAAGCATTTTGTAAAGTGACGATGAAGAACTATCGGAATCCATACCCGTGTGCAAACTATTTTTTATAAAAAGTGAGAATATGAAGTAAAAGTGAGAGTGAAGTGTGGTTTAAATTGAATTGTTGTGTGGATATATATAGAATATGAAGTAAAATTGATAGTTTAAAAAAAAAAATTAAATGTGAAGGAATATAGCCGTTCAACGGCTATATTCTCCACCAACTCCCCCCCCCCCCATTTCGGCGTGAAAGATCCCACGCCCAGGAGCCTTTTTCTCTCTTTCGCGCCCCACCGTAGTGGTGGAGGGCGCTAAGGGGGCGCTAAGAGGGCGCGAAACTCGTTTTCAAGCCCCTATCGAGCCCCATTACACATAGCCTTATACTTATACTACTACGAGTGGACATAAAGTCCTCTGGACGGGTATTATTTGTATGAGGGTGAAGGGTATGATAGAAATAGATGGGCATATTTGTGTATGAGGTGAAGGGTATGATAGAAATGAGAGTTGAAGTTTTAATTAGTCAGTCACTTTGTATTAACTAGAAAAGAAGCTTTTACTAGTAGAGGTGGACCTATATAGGGTCGTGGGGTAGCATGGGCTACCCCTTAAATTCGTACATGAAGTGAAAAAAAAATTAAAGTTATCGGTTTTTATCATTTTATGTACTTGTGATACCCCTTTTATTCCTTTTGTTTCAAAAGAGTTAACATATTCTTAAGTAGAGGAGCTGGTGGTTGCTCTTTGTTTTTACTTGTAGGTCTTGTGTTCGAATCTTGGGCCAAATCATTTTCTCATCTTTTCATTTTCATCTTTATTTCTATTAAAAAAAGCATTACCCAAGACTTGAACTTGGGTTAAAGTGTCATCTACACTTAAGTTTGGATATGCCAACTACCAAGTTAGCATGGTTTTTTTCTTAAAACTCTAAACAATAAAACTTATATCAAGAAATTTTTTTATTTCATTTTCATTAAGTAATTTATTCAAAATAAAATATTTTGAGGACGCTACCCCTGAACAACTTCCAATAAAATTTTGTGCTATCCCTTAAAAAAGTCTCTAGTTCCGCCCCTGCTTACTAGTCAGCTTGTACTAATTAGGAAAGAGAAAAAATAGTGTGTTTAAAGTAAAAAGGTAGTAGAATAGAAGGTATTGTAGTGACATACCTTAAAGGTGTTTTTTTAAAGAAAATAAGCAACTTTGTCTCGTAGCAATCTGCCTTTTGCTTCACCAAGCAACGCGGTTTTAAATTCAAAGTTGTGGGAGGAAAGCAGTGACAAGTGGGATGGTAGCAGCCTTTTAAGCCATCATTGGTAGTCGAGACCACACCCTCCACCTTGATAGCCACCTCATTAAGGGTCTCTATGACTAAAAATGATGCAATCATAAAGCTATGTGCCTATGTATAGTGGGCTCTATGTGGGGGCGTCATAGAGCCCCATAGTGCCCCTACAGCGTGTTAAAGCATCATTTGTATAGCTTAGGGTGTCTCGTGTGTTGTATCAGTTAGAGCTTAACATTGAGTTTGGTTGTCAACTAACCAAGCCACGAACCAAAAGTTCGTGAGCAACGAACCGACGGTTCGTTGCTATGCTGGTTCGTCGGGCACTCAACACTATATATAGTCGAGTCTTGGTTAGTGAACAGAACATTCTGAAAGAGCTATCAGTGCTAAGTGTGTGTTTTGAAGGTGTAAACCAGAGAGTCTTTGTATTGTTGTTTTTTACAAGTGATTCAATAAACAAAGCATTAGTTATCTTCTGGTGTCATTGATTTGATCGATTATACCAGTAGTAAGATCTCAACCAGGTGTTTACAATTGGTATCAAAACATTCCAGGTTGCTCTATTGGTTAGGTTTTGGTCATTTTGAATTTTTTTGTCAAAAACAAGTGGGTTTTCATCTATTTCTCATCATTCTTAGTGTTTCTGGTCTTAAAGCTGGTCTCTAAGTGTTCATGAAGTGTTTTTCTTCCTTAGTGCTGCAAATCTCATTAAAAAAACATCCAAATTCATCAAAATCAGAAAATTTCAGTTTGGTTCGCTGGTTAAATGACGTGGTTCGCTGGTTGAGTGCCTTGGTTCGTCCCGTGTATCTTCATAACTTTGGTTCGTCGACATCCGGTTCGCTCTGTTAATCTTCAGGATTTTTGGTTTGTCGTCCTTCGGGTCGTTTAGTTATTCTTCAACAACGGTTCGTGACAGTTATTTTTCGGTTCATGATGGTTACTCCAATGAAGCATCGGTTCATAAATAAGATTTCAGAATCTTGGTTTGTTGACTTTGTAGTTGACTATCCGGTTAGTTTGACTATTTCGGTCCGTTGGAAGATTGTTCGATACTTGGTTCGTTGGAACAGATCCTACAATTTTTAAGATGTGTGATTATCAAGCGTTTGCTGCTATTTCAAAATCTATGTAAACAATGCTGAATTATGATAACGAAATCGGTACAAGTCAGAAAGTACCTAAACTTTTTAAATTGAAAGATTATCATAACTGGAAGAAACGGTTTAAAGCGTATATTGGAACAAATGATGTAGATTTATGGGTGTCGAGCGAAGATGGTTATTGATATCCACAGGAAAATGAGGAACCCAAGATGCGTAGAGACCTTTGATCTGAAGAAATGAAGAGTTGTCAGAGAGAGAAGAAAGCATACGGTGTTCTGACCATGGCCTTTGTGACAATCGTCACTTCCCACGTTAACGTCATTAAGTTTTTCCGTTAGTTCGGTTAGTTCCGTTAGCGAACCCGTGACCCGTTATTTGAATGATTACATATTTATTTATGTTTACTTGCTAATTAATTTTAGTAACTTGTTTCGTGAGCTTATTTCGTGACCTTATGTGTTATTTGTAAAAAATTGCATTTTATGCGAAACCGGGCTTCGTGCAAAAATTTGGATTTTTATGTATAAAGGATATTTATACTTGCCCCAACTAAACATTACATGTTAAATGAGTTTAAAAACAATTAGAAACATTTTTAGAAATTTTACTTCACAAGTTTTTAGTAAAACCCCATTTAGTTGAGTTTTATACTTAACAAGTGGGACGACCCGCGCTTCGCGGCGGGGTCTTTACATGTCGAATATGTCAATTTTAGTGAAGAAACCGAACATCATTGCTTCTGTAAACTTTGAGAATGCATATGATTGCAAAACCTTCTGTAATTCATATACTATTACGCAACAGTAAAACCACATATAATAGGCAATAAAACAAATTTAGATCCCATTTGAATATGAAGTTGTTGAATAACATGGGCTAATGGTGATTTAATACAACTACAACTACAACTAAAAAAGTCAAATTTGTTATGTCCTACTTTCGAGAGAAATAAAGATGCTGCAAGTGTAACATTCAACTAAATCATTTAAGTCGATTAAACAATTTAATAACTAACACAATATTTGATGCGGATACCTTCAATAGTCTGACACCAACTATCGCCATTTATCTCTCTGCCCTTATCCACCTTCTCCTCGTTTGATTTGTCATCCAGAACTATATTTATGTGCAGATTTGGGTCAAATATACCATGAGATTTAAAAAGGGTAGCAAAGTGGAGGTTCCTGCGATGCAGAAGAAGTGACCTAGAAAACAAAATAAAAAAAATAAGAAAAGATAAGAATATGAAGACAACTATAAGAGAATATGAAGACAAAATTAGGATGCAGAGAAACCTTTGAGCCAACTTTATTCACCCATACCTAATTCAAATACAACAAATAACAGAATCACTCCTAGGATGAAGGGAGCAAGAACCCCTAATTAGGAAACTTTGGCAATTAAAGCACGGAAATGAAAGCAATAACCCAGAAGAAGGGAGCGTAAAGATTACCAATAATAGATCTTGGATCCTCACGTATATGCGAAAGGTTGATTGCTGGAAGACCTGGTATTTGAGTGGAGTTGAGAACCATCTTGAGGTCGAAGGAGGCGTGTGCTGGAAGAAGGCACGCATGTATGGTCGATTGTGTGTTTGAACATGTATGTGTTTAAAGCAGGTAACTGAAGTGATCATTATGTAGTGTTTCTATATATAAGATGTGTTTATTTGAGACCCTATGTCAACAATGGTCAGGTATGCCCTTGTGTTGCATAAAAAGTTTCTTTGGCATTCCCTTTTCAGTCCCCGTTAATGCCAAACTATGCAATCTAGAAACACATAATTCAGGAAAGTTACCAAATCTTGAGCAGAAGCATTTTAAAAAAAAGTCCACATACCTGGGTTGTAGTCGATTCCTAAAACGTGGTAAGAATATCAAGTATGTGATCCATAATTTTATCCGTGGTAACCTTTGCAACTGTTGATTCTGATAACAATGAAAATACATGACAATGTGTGGCTGCAAAATTAGTAACCGAACATAACTAACCAATAGTTTTATGTCAAAGATCTCGACAATTGCATTCTATTCTAAGGACTTGTATGTATCAAACCGATGGGTCATATCTAAAACCGTCAATTATGAGTTGGATATAGACTCTCCTCTAATTACATTCATTTATATATTCGAACCTATTATCATTCACAAACATATAATGTTCGTTGGTTTATTTCTTGGCTTATGAATGACACTTACCACACTTATAGTAGAATCTTAAAAACACATTGGTTTCATATGTCTTAAACAATCTGATTTCAAAACCCATATTAAAATCTTGAAAAAATTAAATTCCACATTCAAACGGTCATGTATTGTCTGGAACGACTATATGAGGTTTATTCCATTTATTTAGCATAACTTAGTTAGCCTCGGATTGAATCACCTTCTTTATTTATTGATTTTGGTTTCCAATGATTTTTTTAGAGGATGAACATACAGTTTTATGGCTCATACTACTATTTTGATTTTTCCTATAATCACCTAGCTCAATGAAACCCAACTTAGTCAAATCAAAATCTTAAATTAGCCAATCGAATATCTTAAGTTTTAATACTACTTACAGTAACATTATAAAATTGTAGACGGTATTCCACCACGAACTATCTTCTGATCACAAACAAAGGCAAGAACCAAATTCATCTATAGAATGAAAAAATCGATTCTTGTATCCATTAATTCAGAGTTAATCATTTGGACCTCAAGAAATGGTCAAACCATGTTAGTCTATATCATAATCCATTAAGATTCTATGATCAAAATACAATGATGAATCCAAATGAAGAAACATAAACACTTACGTTGATTAATCCTTGAAGAGTGTAAGCTCGAATGCACTGCTGAAATGAACCGCATCAACATCTTGATTACAGAAGTTCACAAAACTACTTAAATATTATCCCCATTAACTTGCAATCACATCTTGGAGAGCAATTATGTGCCTGAAACATGATTAAAAGGCAATGATGTTGAAGGGTATATATTATCAGCCATTTTAATGGTGGTTTACCTTCAACACTCAAAGTGTGGCCTGCAACAAAGAACCCCCTCAAAGCCGTTATAGTTACTGAGCTGCAAACCACCAAATCTGAGGGTTATTAGTTGCAATCATGAGTTCAACTGTCATTGAGGCATTAGATCGAACACCTTGTGAGCTGATCTAAAGAACATATAAAAACAAATAATTTAAATACCTTGAGAAATAAGATATAAAAAAAAGAATTTAAACAACATTTAGTATGCACCTGCAACCCTAACCTTGAGAAAGAAGATATAAAAATAAAAAATTCTTCATTCTTCCCGAAACAGGAAGCAAACCTAGATCTGAACGCTAAACAGAAATGGCCAGAGAGAAGAACATACTCAGATGTCCGGCGGTTGCCGGCGGTTCTTTGTAGACAGAGAGAGACTTAGAGAGAAGACGGCACATCAACGACATGTTGAAGATAAGATTGGCATCCAAGAAGTGTTTCACTTTCTGTTATACACCCCAGTCCGGTCCATATCTAAATGCATATGTAATAACCATATATGAAGGGCACAAAGGCAGATTAGTGTAAACATAGACAGCACAATCTGCAGTTGAACCTAAAACCAATACACATACAACAAATTGGAGCCTAAATTATTGAAATCTTTTGATTCCGAGATTGAAACGTACAACAAATTAGAACATTAATTGTACAATTCTTAGAATTGCGACAAAGATGAAACAAACATACAACAAAATGAAACCTAAATTCTTGAATTCTTAATGTAAAATCAACCAACGGCGAACAAATTTAAGCAATAATTACTAACCAGTGCAAACGATGAGGAAAGCAAATGATCTCAGATGAAGTGAATGCGTATATATCCACAGGACGATACACCCATACATCCACAGTACCGAAACCCCTGTTGAAGCCACTGTATAAGCGATGGACGAACTGATGCATTAATGAGAAGGGTGTACTAAAGGCATGGAAGGAGAGATCATACAATGCCATACGCAAAGAGATTTACGGAGTGCTACATCTTTTTCGAATGTGTAGAGGGACCCACAGGCTCAATTGACTCAAAGCACGTGGAAAGAAAAATGGAAACGATGAGCTTGAATCTACTAAGCGGCACTTGTACAACATGTTTCAAAAGTGGTACCATGTGTGCAACAATGACTTGTACAACATGTTTTAGAAATGGTACTATGGGTTGTGCTATGTTAATATAGGATAATGTGTTAAAAATAAGGTTTGAGGGGCCTAATGTGTAAATTTTTATAACACAAAAATCTGCCCTTCTTCCTCCTCCCCCTCATTTCTCACGACCTCACTCCCCCATCTCTCTCTCATTCACGGTTCTGGGAATTAGCCTTAAAATTCTTCCATGGATGTTCATTTTGATAGTTGGGTGTTTGGTTATGAGATTTGAGTGCAATGTGCTTAAATGCTAGTGTGATGTTGAGATTTTGATATGGTTTTGGTATGATCATGCTAGGGACAGAAATTCCACGATATTATGATTATAAACTTGTTAGTAGGTGATAGATGACCAATTGAATGATAAAACTTAAAAACCATAACTTTTGTATACTTAAGATTTTTGACAGCTTTGACCAGAATATTTGGTCAACTTGCAGCAGCCATAACTTACTCAATTTTGCTCGAAATCAGTTGATTATTTTCCCTAGTAAAGTATTATGTCTTAGCTTCGTTTGGGCTACTCGCACGCCTTCTAAAACATCTGTTTGGTCATCTAAAGTGGACTTTCCAAATTGGTTGAGCATGCTAATCTTGTTTTATTGACAAGTTTATTAATTGAAAATGAGGTTTATATATTAAAAGTAGGATCTGGAATGTTTCGTACATAAATTCAAAGTTTTGTACAAGTTATGCAAATTTTAAGTTTACTTTGACTATTTTACAAAACGCTGAAAATGCCAAATTCCGACGCGCATAACTTTCTCAATACTTAACATATTGACTTGATTCTTTTTGCAAAATTCCCTAAATTATGCATAGTATATGCCTGTAAAATTTAAGGATTTAACTTCAAGTAATGTGAATTTTAGCTACGTCACTAGATAGGTGCTTGAAGTTTGACTTTCTGGGTTAACTTTGACTTAAGTTGCAATTTCTTGAGTTTCTCCCAAATTGGGACTTGTATGTGTATTAGGTGACTTGTATGATCGCATGAAACATGTTTAGGTGCTTATGTGTTACTTTTCATTCTAGCGACACCTTCTAATTTGATTAGGCCACATTTACCCAATTATGTCGATCTTGACCAACCTGTAGAACCAAGTGCCGCGTACCAGTGCACCCTAAGTTGAGTTTCACTTACTATTATAGTTGTATCCGGTAAAGGATGGAAACAACACGGTAAAGGTACTTCTTTACTTAAGTAGTATCTACTATATATCACATGTTTCACTGAATTATAGCTGCAAGTTACGTGTGCAAAACACGTTTTACAAAATGAAGTATAGTTTAGTTAGATAGTTCAGCGGAAGCACACCAACAGATTACAAATTGAATATTACGAAATAACGAGGTTAAATGTTTGAGTAGGTATCTACCTAGAAGTTGCATTGACAGTGTCCTGCTCAGTCGACCGTGCCATCCAGTGATCCATCAATCGACCTGCAAAGTATCCATCAATCAAGTGTCAGCAAAAGGCTGGTGAGTTCACTAATGCGGTCTACATAACACTATGTAGGCCAACCATGCATACAAAAAGTAAAAGATCAATTCGTAAATAAGTTATACAAGTTGCAAGCAATATCCATATCAATAGGTAGCTAGCCTATGCTTATGTTCATCCATATCAATAGTTAGCTAGCCTATGCTTATGTTCACCTGAACGTTCGAAACCAAAGCTGACAATGTATCACAGGCATAACCTATGTAATTTTGCCTTCCCCGTGTCTTTCCCGGTCACGGTAGTCCTAGGCTAATATTGGTCTCAGTCCGACCGCCAGTCGGGAGGGTGCATCCTGTGCACCGCTGAGCGGGAGTGTCAATCCCAGTAGTACTACTCAACATTACCTCGTTATTCAATATCAATGGCCCAATAAAGTAAGGACTTTTGATATTAAAAGTAATTCAGTGAAACATGTGATATATAGTAGATACTACTTAAGTAAAGAAGTACCTTTACCGTGTTGTTGCCATCCTTTACCGGATGCAACTATAATAGTAAGTGAAACTCACCTTAGGGTGCACTGGTACGCGGAACTTGGTTCTACAGGTTGGTCAAGATCGACCTAATTGGGTAAATATGGCCTAATCAAATTAGAAGGTGTCGCTAGGATGAAAAGTAACACATAAGCACCTAAACATGTTTCATGCGATCATACAAGTCACCTAATGCACATACAAGTCCCAATTTGGGAGAAAATGAAGAAATTGCAACATAAGTCAAAGTTGACCCAGAAAGTCAAACTTCAAGCACCTATCTAGGGACATAGCTAAAATCCACATTACTTGGAGTTAACTCCTTAAAGTTTACAGGCATATATTATGCATCATTTAGGGAATGTTGCAAAAAGAATCAAGTCAATATGTTAAGTATTGAGAAAGTTATGTGCGTCGGAAGTTGGCATTTTCAGCTTTTTGCAAAATAGTCAAAGTAAACTTAAAATTTGCATAACTTGTACAAAACATTTCTTGGCTCTCAAAGAAAGTGACAAGACTGATAAGCTGGCACAAATCTACATTAATGAGATCGTCAAGCTCCACGGAGTGCCCTTATCGATTATCTCCGATCGAGACCCCAGATTCACATCACACTTTTGGAGATCTTTACAATCAGCTTTGGGTACTCGCTTGGATATGAGTACCGCATACCATCCGCAAACAGACGGCCAAACCGAACGTACAATCCAAACTCTTGAAGATATGCTCCGAGCTTGTGTAATGGATTTCGGAAAGAACTGGGAAACTCACTTGCCACTGGTCGAATTCTCTTACAACAACAGTTACCACACCAGTATTGGAGCCGCTCCCTTTGAGGCTCTCTACGGACGGAAGTGTAGATCACCGGTCTGCTGGGCCGAGGTCGGTGACAATCGACTCACTGGATCGGAACTAGTATATGAAACGACGGAAAGAATTGTACAAATCAGAAACCGTATGAAAGCCGCAAGAGACCGACAAAAGAGTTATGCAGATAAACGTATAAGGCCATTAGAATTCGAGGTTGGTGACCGAGTACTGTTGAAGGTCTCACCCTAGAAGGGTGTTGTACGCTTTGGAAAGCGCGGGAAGTTAAACCCCCGCTATATAGGACCCTTCCCGATAACTGAAAATATTGGAACGGTGGCGTATCGCTTGGACTTGCCACCTGAGCTAGATGGGGTACATAACGTGTTTCATGTCTCAAATCTAAAGAAGTGTCTGACTGATGACACTCTAATAGTTCCACTTGAGGAACTCCATGTCGACGAACAGCTCCGATTCATAGAACAACCCGTTGAGATAATGGGACGCGAGCAGAAGGCATTAAAAAGAAGTTAAATTCCGATCGTCAAAGTCAGATGGCATTCAAAGCGTGGACCGGAGTTCACGTGGGAACGAGAAGACCAGATGAGGAAGAAGTACCCTCACTTGTTTGATCAAGCCTCCGCATCAGACCAAGGTACTAGCTAAATTTTCGGGACGAAAATTCTTTAACATGAGGAGGCTGTGATAATCGTCACTTCCCACGTTAACGTCGTTAAGTTTTTCCGTTAGTTCCGTTAGCGAACCCATGAACCTTTATTTGAATGATTACATATTTATTTATGTTTACTTGCTAATTAATTTTGGTAACTTGTTTCGTGAGCTTATTTCGTGACCTTATGTGTTATTTGTAAAAATTTGCATTTTATGCGAAACCGGGCTTCGTGCGAAAATTTGGATTTTTATGTATAAAGGATATTTATACTTTCCCCAACTAAACATTACATGTTAAATGAGTTTAAAAACAATTAGAAACATTTTTAGAAATTTTACTTCACAAGTTTTTAGTAAAAACCCATTTAGTTGAGTTTTATACTTAATGTGTTAAAAATAAGGTTTGGGGGGCCTAATGTGTAAATTTTTATAACACAAAAATTTGCCCTTCTTCCTCCTCCCCCTCATTTCTCACGACCTCACTCCCCCATCTCTCTCTCTCATTCACGGTTCGCACACCACACCGACATACACTTCCAAATTTCTCCAAATCAAGCATCAAGAAGGTGAAAGTCAAGGATTCAAGCCTCTACAAGTCACAAGGAAGCTCCATCTTCTCCTCTTCTCCTTCTAACCGCGATTTCTACCTCCAACTAGTAAGCCCTAATATTTGAATTTCGAAATTTGTTGGTTGCATGTGTGTTTACTAGTGTTTGGGTGCTAAATGAAGTGTTGTTATGCTCATGATTTATGTTTTAAGTTGGGGTATGTTGAATGTGGTTTTGGGTCAGAATGTTTGGGGGGTTTAGATCTGGGAATTAGCCTTAAAATTATGCCATGGATGTTCATTTTGATAGTTGGGTGTTTGGTTATGAGATTTGAGTACAATGTGCTTAAATGCTAGTGTGATGTTGAGATTTTGATATGGTTTTGGTATGATCATGCTAGGGATAGAAATTCCATGATATTGTGATTATAAACTTGTTAGTAGGTGATAGATGACAAATTGAATGCTAAAACTTAAAAACCATAACTTTTGCAAACGTAAGATTTTTGACAGCTTTGACCAGAATTTTTGGTCAACTTGTAGCAGCCATAACTTGCTCAATTTTGCTCGAAATCAGTTGATTCTTTTTCCCTAGTAAAGTATTATGTCTTAGCTTCGATTGGGCTACTCGCACGCCTTCTAAAACATATGTTTGGTCATCCAAAGCACAGCTGCAAGTTAAGTGTGCAAAGCTGTCATTTTGGGAAAATGCCACGAGATTTGTGAGCCTCGTCCATCACCAGCTCCCGGAGGTTTCCATGTAAAGGTACCCAAACACGATCCTTGTAGTAGCGGATTCCATCCGACTTAACCTCCGAAGTTCCATCTATGCCATTCAGGGATTCAGACTCGTAGTTTTCCTCTTTCAGGGCCTCATTTTGGGCATCCCGGATTCTATCCGGTAATCCTGCATGAATCGTGAGTTGTAGAGCTCGAACTCTTCTGGGTTTAGCATGTTCCTTTCTGCTCAGTGCATCGGCCACAACATTGGCCTTTCCTGGATGATACTTTATTGCTAATTCGTAGTCGTTTAGCAGCTCGACCCACCTACGCTGCCTCATGTTGAGTTCTTTTTGTTCGAAGATGTGCTGGAGGCTTTTGTGATCGGTGTATTTCGTGCACTTGGTACCGTATAGGTAATGTCTCCAAAATTTTAAGGCAAATACAACAGCTCCTAACTCCAGATCGTGGTTGTGTAATTTTTTTCATGAGATTTTAGCTGCCTTGACCCATAAGCGATGACCTTACCTCTTTGCATTAAAACACATCCAAGTCCTTGGATTAAAGCGTCATAATACACCTCGAAGTCGTCAACACCATCAGGTAGGGATAGTATAGGTGCGGTACAGAGTTTCTCCTTCAAGGTTTGGAATGTTGCCTCTTCCTTGTCACCCCATCGGTACTGAACGCCTTTGTGTGTGAGAGCGGTTAACGGTTGAGCTATTTGAGAGAATCCCTTAATAAAACGACGGTAATAACCCGCTAACCCTAGAAATTGCCGAATTTTCGTTGGTGCTCTTGGGGTAGACCAATTCTTGATCACCTCCACCTTAGCTGGATCAACGTGGATACCTTGCTTGTTGACGATGTGACCCAGAAATTGAACCTCTCGAATCCAAAAGTCACATTTGGAGAATTTGGCGTAGAGTTGCTCCTTCCTTAATAACTCTAAGATTAACCGTAGATGTTCCTCGTGTTCTTCTTTCGTCCTCGAGTAAACGAGTATGTCGTCAATGAAAACAATTACGAACTGGTCTAGGTAGGGTTTGCACACACGGTTCATGAGGTCCATGAACACTGCTGGTGCATTCGTTAAGCCAAAAGGCATAACCAGGAACTCGTAGTGACCATAGCGAGTTCTGAAAGCTGTCTTTGAAATGTCCTCTTCGCGGACTCGAAGTTGATGATACCTGGACCTTAAGTCGATTTTTGAGTAGTAACTAGATCCTTGCAATTGGTCAAAGAGGCCGTCGATCTGAGGGAGAGGATACCGGTTCTTAATAGTAACTTTGTTGAGCTCACGGTAATCAATGCACATTCTGAACGTTCCATCCTTCTTCTTGACGAATAATACTGGCGCGCCTCATGGCGACGAGCTGGGTCTGATGAAACCTTTATCTAATAACTCCTGTAATTGAGTGGATAACTCATGTATTTCGTTCACAGCCAGACGATATGGAGCTCGGGCAACCGGAGCTGCACCAGGGATAAGGTCGATTCCGAACTCTACTTGTCGATGCGGGGGTAAACCAGGTAGCGGGAATACATCGGGGTAGTCGTGCACTATCGGAAAATCTTTAATTTTCTTTTCTGCCAGAGTCTGATCAGTAACCGTGGCTAGAATGGCTACGTGTCCCTTTCGAAGATACTTCTGAGCCTTGAGGTACGATATGATTCCGGAGACAGTGCCTCCCTTCTCACCCTGAATCGAGAGTACTTCTCCTTTTGCGGTGGTTATACGTACGACTTTCTCTTGGCAGACGAGTTTTGCATGGTGCGTGGACAACCAGTCCATACCGATTATTACATCGAAGCTACCGATTGTGAAAGGCATCAAATCTATGCTGAACTTATGACCTGAGAGTTCTAAGGTACAATCCTTGACTAAATGTGTTGCATCAATAAGCTCATCATTAGCTAGTTCAACAGTGTACCTAGCTTCTAGAGGTTTCATATTGGCCTTTATCAACTTGCAAAACTTAGTTGAAATAAAACTTTTCTCGGCACCAGAATCAAAGAGTACATTAGCAAAGTAGTTGTTGAGAATAAACTTACCAGTTATCACGTTGGCATCATTCTTTGCTTCACCCGACCCCATGACAAATGCGCGTCCTCTAGCACCGTTTCCCCCGTTTCCACCACCACCTCCACCATTGTTGTTGTTATTGTTGTTGTGTTGGTTGTTGTTGTTTCCATTCTTCTTAAGTTGGGGGCAAGCCTTCTTCACATGGCCCGGTTTTCCACATACAAAACATCCCCCGGGGCCATCATTGTTTTGCCTCGGTCAGTTCGGTAGTTCACTCTAGCAATTCTTGGCCATATGCCCCATCTTTCCACATCGCTCACATGGAGGTTTGTTGCAGTCACCCGTGTGATGCATGTTGCACTTGTTACATTAGGGTGCTTTTCCCTTGTACCGGTTCGAGTTCTGACCACTGCTACCTTGACGGTTCTGGTTACCGCCTCCACTGTTATAGAAACCACTCTTGGAGTTGTCAAATCTTTTGTTCTGGTTTTGGGAGTTTGAAGTCCTCCCAAAGTTGTTGATAGGTTCTTCATCCCGTTTCCTTTTCCCATCAAGCGCAGTTTTTGGAGATTTCTTTGGCGGTAAAGTACCCTGGGCTATCACCTGATCCGTCAGCTTGTGTGCCAGCCTGATGGCTTGCCGCACATTAAGCGGGTTTGAGGAGGTTACCATTTTCCTGAATTTGTGGAGCCAGGCCGTCCACATACCTTTCAATCTTTTTGTAATCAGCATCGACCATTGTGGGACACAGTATTGAAAATTCATGGTATCTAGCAGTGTACTCCTCTATCTCTGAGCCTACCATCTTGGAATTCACAAACTCAAGTTCCAACCTCTTAACCTGATCGCGAGGACAATACTCCTCCATGATCGCATCTTTAAACTCTTGCCACGTCATGGCATTAGCAGCATCGATTCCCAACATTTGAATCTGAGCATTCCACCAAGTCAATGCAGAATCCTCAAGAGTACCGGTAGCATATTTCACCCGATCCCCCACCGGGCAGTTACACATAGCAAATACTTTCTCTGACTTTTCGAGCCATCTTAGTAGGCCCACATCACCTTCATCTCCCTTGAACACCAAGGGCTTACAATCCACAATTTTAGGTGATTCCTGGCTAACACAAACATATGTAATTTCAAACATACATGCATGTAGTACATCTATTAGGGTTTATTAGATGTGTCAATTAGTACACAAACACTGGCACACAAGTCCGTCCCCGAATGCTGGTTGACTATTTGAATAAAACGTCAAACGAACAAACATGACTCATGCAACTTACATTACGTGATTTTACGTGAACTTATGTGTTAATTGAATTACGTGAATACGATTTTATGTGATTTTGTGTGTTACTAGAATTGCATGATTTAGGATTGGCGTTTAGCAACTTTATGAAAAACGCATGCAATACGTTGTATTTATTATTAACCGGACATTGCGTGGACTTTAATTTATGAACCATTATCCTAGTTGCATGCAAAATCCGGACACTAGGTCCTTTGTTGGCTTGGCCAAAAATTACGAGGGGTCCATAAGACAACTTAATCTCTAAGCAAAATACAAAACTTGTTTCCCACTCCTCTCTTATTTAGGCATACAAGAAAAGAAAAAAAAAACACTAGCCCCTTCCTCATTCTTACGGCCGAGACTTCCCAACCCTACTATCTCCTTTAGTTTCTTCCATTCTCGAGCAGTTGATCGATGATTCGAAGTCCTTTAGGCATTCTACATACTTGGGAACCATCAAACAACCTCCAATCCATCTATTTTCTTGTGAATCAAAGGTACAATCTTGCTTTTGAGTTTTTGAAAAACCTAATGTCCTAAATCCAAGAACTTTCAAATGTTGTATGCAAGAAAATGATGATGTTGTGATGCTAGATAAATGCTACATGTGTTAATTTTGCAAAATTGATATGTAGCATGCATGGGTTCAAAACCCTAATTTGATTAACTTAAGTTACATGTGTTCTATGGTTGTGATTGCTTGGCATATGATGTTAGATGATAATATTATGTATGATTGCATAAAAAGTTCAGTAACTTGATGATAAAATACGACACTTGCCATTAAAGGAAACTTTTTGGAAACTAAGTGTTGCATAGGTGGTTGTTTATGAGCTCTATTGATGCTATGATGATGCATACATACTATAATGATCATAAAAAGATGATTCACATGCTTAGAATTGTTAAATTTGCATGATTGTTCATACCTTACTAAAAGAGGAAACTTTTTGGATGCAACATGTAGTAGAACTTAGTTATAAATAATGTAATGTGGTTGGTAGTTATAGTTAAGCTTGTAGTATGGTAAATAACTGTTCTTTGAGTTGTTTGCACACGTAATTTGATGATAAAGTAGCCATGTGGCCAACCTGCACACGTGGCACTCCCTCACTGGAGAAAACGTAGCACAGTGAATCAGCCCACAGCCAAGGAATTATGATTGTTAATATATATAATTCCTTTCAAGGCTTCTCTCTCCCACGGTACGTTGTCATCAATCTCAGTCGATGTAATCATCACGGTTTGATTGGTCTAATTCTTTTTCTTTTCTCTTTCGAAGACTGTCGTCTCTACCCCGGTCGTCGGCCTTCGTCCTCTCTCTCTCTCTTTTGTTCTACAAACCTTATCTTTCTATCTACAGATCTACGGATCCAAGAGTCCGTCGCTAACCACGGTCATCGGCCTTGCATTTTTTTTTTTTTTTTATCTTCAGATCTACAAGTCCAAGAGACCACGGTCATCGATCTTTCTTTCTTTTTCTTATTTGATCTACGAATCTCATCACTCGATTTACGAATCAAGTGACCGTCATTGACAACAATCATCGGCTTTTTTTTATCTTTTCTTTTCTTTGCTTTATAGATCTACGGATCTCATCTCTTGATATATGTATCCAAGAGACCACCGATTACTAGCCATGATACCGTCTTTCGGACTATGGTCCTAAACTATGTCGGAGCATCGCTGCATTAAAGACTTTTGCTAGATGACTACGGGATCTATGACATTGAAATATATAATTTGACACATTCAAGGACACTATGGATTGGTTGATAAAAGATCAGGATTAGGAGTCGAGAATCGAAATTGAAGCTAGTTTTTTAATTTAGTTATCATTACCTTTATGTTTTATTGTTTTTCAGTCTTTCGTGTCTGCTTTTCTCCCGCTCTGACTGCGGGGGAGTATTAGAATATATTATTGTTAGTATTATTGATTATATTATTAGGGTTGAGCCTACGGGCCCGATTAGATTTCTATAGTTCCTTATGAACTCTATATATTGTAACTCTTATCTTCAATAATAATAATACAGTTATCCAGTCATTCAATATTCTTACCCGAAACCAAACCTAATTTTTGGGTCTCAAACCCCAACCACAAAACCCTAAGGTAAGCAAGTAAAAAACTCAAACCATAAACCCAAAGGTCATCATCGGCGACGATAAGCAACTGAAAAGGACCAAGCACATAACCCTTACATCATCGTCGGTGCGGAACAGAGGTGAGACATCAACACCGGCCACGACAAGCACAGAAGATGGCGATGGTGACTACAAACACCGATAGGCCACCAAAACCGATAATGGTGACGTAGTGCTCATATCAAGGGGCGACTGCGATAAACGTCAAGCTGCCACTAGAGATATCACAGCATAGATTAAATACAAAGGACCACAACTAATAGCGACGCAATAGCCAGTGTCACTGGCGATGACAAATGAGGAAAAAAACCAATGCCATAAAAAACAACAGCGACAACTGGAGAGAAAAAAGGTGGCCGCCACCCATGCCGTCATAAGCTCAATTGTTGAGAGAAACCGGAGAGAGAAATAGGTGTAAATAAATGAGAGTGATAGAGAAAGCCGGTTGTGTTCTTGAATCTAGAGAGTGAACAGAGAAAGCCTAATGAAGAGAGATGGACACTTCCTTAAAAGGAAATAAAAGAGATTTCGTGCTGTTTAAAGGAAAGTGGGTGGAGAGGTGGCTTTAAAAGGAAATAAGTCATATATATCCAACTCAAAGTCATATGTCCAACTGATATGGTGTGTACAACACGCAATAAAAGTTGTAAATGAAAACCACCATATGAGATAGAGATGCTAGAAAGTATTGTACAATAAGCATAATAACTTGCAACAAATGTTGTGTTTTGTTATATTACGAATAGGAATAGGAATGTGCCTATTATAAGATAACCGGAACCACATGCTGCTTCAAACAAACTTCCATTTTCTAACACTAAAACATAAATCCACAAAACCAACACAACCCTACCTGTCAGTATCACTGCAGAGCACTTGCTTATATTATATCTCATTTAAATTTCCAATTATGCGATGATCGCGGTCCTGTCTCAATGCCATCATAGTATTTCAAATCCAGCTTTTTCTTATTCCAGTCTTTGACGAATTCTGCAAAGAGTTTACGTGCAGATTCTGCAGAAAGATCTGAGAAGAAACTGTCTCTCTCATCTTTTAGCCAAGTAGCAAATTCATTACTCTTTACGAAATAATCCTCATCCGAAAGCTCCTTGAAATTAGATATCTGAACAAACAAAAATTCCATCTTTTTTTCCCACATTTCTAGAGGTGACGGTATTAACCCGATTTAAACGGGTCAAACCAGTAAACAAAGAGTATTTTATGTAAAAAAATAACAGGTAAAATGCGTTTATTGTTAGCATAGTTGTCGAAGGTGCAAGGTGCAGAGGTGAACCTTGGGCCTCGGAGCGCAAGGCCTCACTTTTTTAACGAGGTGGGTAGTATAGAAACACCATTTTTAGTGGTTTTAAGCATATATTTTAGGGTTCTTTTTGCCTAGTTTAAGTTGTTTCCTGGCTAGTTTAGGGCTAACGTAACTGTTTCAGACCTGTTTAGATGATTTTTTGGCCTAATTTGTTTTGGAACTCAGCCTGAACCTGAATATGAACCTCAGGACCTGAAAATGGAGTGTATGAATCGAGGCGACAAGACTAAGAGGGTGCGCCTTGTTAGCTTTTGACAACATAGATTGTTAATAGTGCACACAACTTACCAAAATCACTAGTTTAATTACATTTTTGGTGCAACTATGTACCCAAAAAAAACTATATATATATTGAAAAAACTGAACAAAAAGTATTACCAACATGTACCAAAAAACACCTGTTTAAATGCATTTGAAATCAAGAGGTACATTGAGCATGACTAACCTCACGACGGGCATGCTTATGATGTTTATGTTTGCGCTTTTCCTCTTGCTTCCCTTCAAATTCAATATTATTTGGTTATAAGTACTGGTTATGTAGATCAAATAGATGCAAGAACTAAAGACATTCATGTAATAAACAGAAACAAATTATATCACATAGCCATACAATAGAAGATTGTTTTCAATGCTTATGCGACAAGCTGACAATCTACCTACTCTAGGCACCCAATGTTATAACTTATGAAACAGTTGTATCCAACTATCCATCGCTCCCTCACAATACAAAACTGTTATCATGCCTCCATAAGCATGGCTAAAACCCCCCAAAATTACACATGTAAAGCACATGAAACAAGTTGGAGTTGATGGTAGATGCGATAAGGGGGTTATTGACAAGACACATAATGATCCCGTCTCACATCTCCATGCATCTTTAATTCTTCATTTCCCTTATTTACTTTTGCATGTTATTTTCTTGTTTCCTGTTAGGTCGTTTAGGATTAGTAGTGAGTTAGTGGGCCTAGTTGTAGTGTGATTTCCTTGCGTTCAATTGTTTACGTAAGGCTTGTTGGGTTTGTGTGGAGGTTTGCGACCATGAGAGGGCAGCCGGCCATAGGTCACATGGCAGCGTCCCTAATGGGTCTATTATTGGACAAATTGCTAGATTGATTTGCAGCCATTATTAGATCGTTTAACCCTAATTCTCTAGCCTATAAATACTAGGTCTTGTAATTGTAATTCTCACCACCTCCAAAGAAATAAAATAGACTCAATGGTGCGGCCTACATGTAGGTCAATTTAGAATGAACCACTTGAATAATCGTGTTTTTTTATTTCAGTTTTGTGTGTGTGTCGTGTGCTATCTGTGTGATCCAGCCCTAATTTGTTTTGTTACCAATCTGTTTGTGCCGCCCCAAACAGAAGATCAACAGCAGCAAAGCGCTGCTGCTTTCTGTTCATCAGGGCAGTCAGCGATTGAACGCTGTTAATCAACAGTTTACAGGGTCGTTACAGGGCTGTTTTTCAGCAGTGTTTGCGGGTGTCTTGAACAGGAAGTTAAGTGACTTAAGTCCAGTTTGGGGACAGCCGTGATACCAACCTTAACAAGGCTAACTAATGGTCTCTAGGATTTCATTACTGTTATGCATGAAATACATCAGAAGATTGTCTCAAGTTTCCCCTATAATTTCTTTTGGCCATTGATTACGAATCGAACATCAGCGGTATCTTAGGATCGTAGATCCATGGATATATGTCAACATTCAAACTCGAGGTTCTGACAGGAAACCCAGGACACCCTAGCTAACTATCAACAAACCCTTGACCGTCATGCCAACGAATCCAAGCGGCTACTCACCGAAGTGCAAGGGATACAGACTATCGGCCCCAGGAGATCATGACTCCAGACAACAATCAAGAAAAAAACTAAATAACAAAGAATGGGATGAACCCTAAAACCAACTTGAATACGATCGAATGGGACAAACTGATTGTTATGTTTACATTGTACCTATTTAAACCTAATGAACCGATGCGTCTGCTTAAAGATGAAGCTTTAAAGTTCAAACAATTCAGTTTCTAGAATTCTATGTTTATAACTTTACATAACAACTCTTTAACTAATTACAGTTACATAATTAACTAGAACTAGACTTTCACTAATTACATAATTAACCCATACATTTGTGTATCAACCTAGATCAATGATTATGGCCAACACAAACCGCGCTCCGAGCATTGTAAGATCAAGTCACCAATGGGTCGTACCAAAGGCCCCGTCCACCTCAGCCGCACCATCGAACACTACTCGACCCAATCTCAAGCTACAGTTATCCTGTCAGGTTGACAGCCTACTCGAATCCTTCCTGATAGGTTGTTTTCTCATCAGACTCAGTGTTAAGATATGCCTAAATGTTAAAATGAAGAAGACACAATGCTTAACAGAAGCAATTGGGGTAGCTCGGTAACACAGCTACAGTTAGACCTGCCGAACGGTTTCCAACCCATGACAAGGGCGCTCGAATCCCTTCCTAACCATCCGAACAGGGTGCTTGAACCACCACCACACTAACTCTAAGGCACATGTAACACTAAGTAAAGGGTTCTACTATGGCACACCACAAAGTATCCGACGGAATTGCTCCTTGAGGACACGTGTCCTTCAAGCGAAGCGAATAATGCATGACATCCCCTCCCCATGATCCCATGTCGAGTTTCCAACACCCTGATGTGTGGCTAAATGAATTGGTCATTTAGTGATAGGAATCATAGGTCATATGAATATCTAGGAGGGGTGAAAGTGAAGTTCTATTCTATAAATAAGTGTCCATAGCTCTTTAGGAGGTAACGAAGACATTAGATTAAGTATTTGGCTCATTGCTTTAGCATTGAGAAGAGCATAGCTCTGGGTCACCTTTGGTGATGCACTATCCATTGTAGATCCTTTGGATCATCTTCATTGTGGCTTTAGTATCAATACCCAATTTGATTTCAGTTTCTATTTCGATTATAGTTTTAATTTCTGTAATTCTGATTCGGATCTTCATCATTTAGTTTTATTGTGGTTAAAATAATGGTGTAGAGGGGATGCTCTTTACCCACGTTGCTTTACATGTTTAGTAGGTAGTTTCCATTTTGATGTTTAGTTAGTTCTTTTGTCATGTACTCCCTATATATAGGGTTTTCTTCTTTTGTAAATTCAAGGAGAAAGCTATTAAGTTATTGAAGTTCTTCTGTCTAGTCTCTACCTGGTTTCTTTCCTCTTTTTCTTGTTTTGCAATTGTTCACAAGGAGACCACAACACACCCCTGTTTCCATGCATCATGATTCATGAATTCTTCATTTCCCTTATTTACTTTTTTTCCTGTTAGGGCGGTTAGGATTAGTAACAGGTCTAGTTATAGTGATTTATTTCCTGGTGTTCAATTGTTTACATTACTGTTATGCATAAAATATATCAGAAGATTGTCTGAAGTTTCCACTTTAATAGCCATTGATTGGGGATCTAACCACATCAGATGTTTGACCCCAGTTAACAATTGCAAGAATAAGAACACACGTATCCTAATAATTAGAAAGCTACAAATAGTGTATGAAATCTTCCTGAAAACAAAGCAGACTACTAACCATATTCATGTAGCCTGATTTCTCAAACTGATTCTCAAACCAAACCCTAATCAGACGATTACAGAAACAATTAAATATGTAAATTTTGTGATGTAATGAGAGTACCTGATGATGATGATGATTTACGCTTCCTATCGGAACTTTTGTCTTTCTTATGACTCTTTGCTTCTGAACTCGAACGCCTTTTGTTCTTCCCTTCATCTACAAAACACGCGTCACTTAGAAGTGCATACGAACCTAAATTCGTAAAGATGAGAAGAAAGAGGATGAACCTGATGAAGCCGGAGATCTCTTCTTTTTCGATTTCCGGTCGCTTCCCATTGAGTCGGGCCAAACGGTGATTTCGGTACCGGAGTTCACGTGCGAGACGTCGGTTAAAACGGGTTCGGTTTAAAATGAAAAATTGAAAATGGCGACTAGGGTTTTGTTTTCTACCAAAATACAAGACCAAAACATAGAGCTA
>JBCNJP010000012.1:69231220-69299043 GCA_039602395.1 Deinandra increscens subsp. villosa | reverse complement strand
ATTGGAATTCAAGGAAGGAGATATGGTAATGCTTAAAATATCCCCTTGGAAAGGGATTATTCGGTTTGGAAAGAAAGGAAAGCTAAGTCCTCGCTATATTGGACCTTTCAAGATTATATCCAAAGTCGGCAAGGTGGCATATCAATTGGACTTACCCGAAGAACTCAGTGGAGTTCACGACGTGTTTCATGTGTTGAACTTGCGCAAATGTTTAGTTGATGAGGCTCTAGCAACCCCGTTGAAGGAAATTCGCGTGGATGAAAAGCTGAAATTTACAGAAAATCCTGTAGAGATTGTGGAACGGATTGTGAAGAAATTACGCAGAAAGAAGATTCCAATGGTAAAGGTTAAGTGGGATGCTCGGCGTGGACCCGAGCATACTTGGGAATCGGAGGTGGACATGCGTAGGAAATACCCGCACCTTTTTTAGCCTAAGTGAATTCCGGGACGGAATTCTTTTAAGGGGGAAGGATGTAACACCTTTGATAAAACCCTCAAGCTCGGAATATAAAATCTCAAGAAAAATAAAGGAAAAAAAAAAGAAAATAAAAAAAATAATAATATATTTTTTTCTGGAGGGCATGAGGACCGCATGCCCTCTCTGGTTCAACCTCCCGCGGTCCTCATGACCCGTCAGGTTTCCGGGTCAGGATCCGCGTACTTTTGACCCATGAGGACCGCATGGGGGTATGTGTGTGCACCTCGCGCGGTCCTTATCGATGCCCAGATCTATAAAAACGAGTTTTTGCTCATTTCTGCTCATTTTCACCTCTCCAACTCGAGTTCTCTCTTAATATCTCCGCCCTACTTCACCTGAGACGTCAAGTTCCGGCCAAGGGAAGTCCGGTGGTCGGAGTTCAAGCCCTTGGGAGCTCTAAGAGTGTTCGGGTAAGCCTCTATTCACCTCGTATCCTCATTTCGAGCTTGGTTTTGCTATGATCAACCACTGATCATTTGTTGGTAATGTCCCAGGAGTAGTTGCATGTGCGATCAGGAGCAATCTATGGCTTGAGGAACCGATTTCTTGACATTTCGTGGTGAGTTTTGTGTTCGGTTGGGTTTTTATCAAGTTTTGTTATGATCCGTCACTCATTCTATGTTTTGATGATGCATGCAATGGGATTTCTAGCCTCTGGAGTGAATTTGGAGTTTGAGGAAGTGAAAGACCCGTTTTTGAGGCTTGGTACAAGTTTTGTTGCTAAAGGTACAAGTCTTTTATGCATGCATGTGTATTTTCGGGTTTGTTGATGCTTCTGGAATATTTGGCCTGGGAAACCCACCATCTCAGTGACAAGATTGTCACATAGGAAGAGATTGGTAATTGGGTGGAGGTGGTGTTTGTAGTTTTGTGTTTAAAAACCCGAAAACCGAGTTATTTGGACTTTTATCAAGTGATTGTCAAAACCCAGATATTCCAGTAGCTTATGGTTGTTAATATGAGTTCAGATCAGTCCTTTGTAGGTAAATAATGAGTTGGAATTGGTGGAAAAAGGGAAAACCCGCTTGTAAAATGATTTCGAGTAATTTTTGGTGTTAACCGGGACTTATAACGAAAGTTTGACACGGCCTGGAGGCCTAAAAAAACTTATATTTTGACTACTGGAAGTGTTGGGAACAAAACCCCATTGTCGAAACGAGCTAAAAATGCAAAATGGGAAAAATTCACTAAATGACAAAATAGTCGATGAGGACCGCATGGATTTCGTTTGTTGATTCGCATGAGGTCCTCATCGCCTGGAAAGTCAAACTGGTCTGTTGACCACCCATGAGGACCTCACAGGGTGTTTTTATGTTTCGCATGAGGTCCTCATGTGTCCCTGGACAGTTTAATGTGTTGTTTTGTTGGATGATTTTTGGAACCACCAAGCTACCCGGTTATAGTTGGTTACAAGTAGGGTGTATAAAATTACCAGTAGGGAATATTTTACTACTCGGTTGGGCCCGATGATCTCGTATGGGTGTTTTGGCCGTTCGGTGAATCCCTCGGGAATATCATTGACTTCCCCGTTTGTTATCGTTGCGGTTACCAACGTGTCGTGTGCGCACTTCTAGTTTGGATAGGTTCTGATATATTATTATATATATGTATTTTAGACTCGCATCTGTGATACACTTGTTGGACCTTGGATTCCTCGTGCCCGGTGACGTTCTAGTTTTCCGCCCATTGCAATCTGTGAGTTGATAGCTTTTCCCCTACTTTTATTTAACTGTTTTGGGGTGTACATGAACCATGTCTTGTTGTTGTTACTTGTTACTGTGCTTAGGTATTTATTACCGTGTTATAAATTTACTGCATGTTACGTGACGTTCATGACAGATTAGTATGGTTAATTTGGGTCCGTGTGGGGCCACAAAGACATATATTGCACCAATACAGCTGTAGAGGTAGATCAAGGTGTCTCATACCCGTTCTTGTTGATCCATTAAGGGTCGGGTGATGGCGTATATGCCTAGTCATGGAGAGCGGTGACGACCACTGGTCCGTTTACCCCTCTCGCGTGCTGGTTTAACCATAGGAATTTATAGCAGGCACAGTGTTTTTGTAAACAAGTTTTGGTTGCTTAAATGAGTCAAATGCGCTACGACTCACCAACAACTTTATGTTGTTGACGTCTTTTTGGTTCATGTGCAGGTAAGTAAAGCTATGGCGGAAGTCACGTTCTTGTTTTGGGACGAGATGTTGTTGTGGGTTTTGGGGATTATATTGTTATTATGTCGTTTTTGTGACTGTCATGACTATCTTGTGTTGTTTGTTTGTGCCCTCACCGTACTTGTAGCCTTAGAGTGTCCCTGGGCTTAGTTTATTTGTGAAGCTTGTATGTAAGACTTAACATGATCTATGTTATAGCCGACATGGCTCTAGTTATGTTTGTTGGACGGGTCGTCTGTTGTTGTGAGCTTTTATCTACTCTTATATCTATCTGTTTGCTTCCGCAAGTTCTGATACGGGCGGCCGGTCCCACTCTCCTCTCCCCCGCGTCTGGCAGGGCGCGGCGGGGCGGGGTGTGACAAGCTGTATGCCTCAACAAGGGATTCTGTTCTCTTGCTTCGGCAACGGTTAGACATAAAGGCGCCCTCGTTGGTTCCAAGTGATAAGTGTGAGGCCTCACCCAAACTTACTGTGTGTTTGTTGGATCACTTTGAATTATATCGAGAACGAAAATCGATGAATAAAATATGGGAGTCCATGTCCCATAATTCATCAATGTCTTATACAGAAAGGAACATATAACAATGAATGCACAAGTCATGAGTCTGCTTGATGGTCAATCAGATATACTTTGGCTGACGACTTAAAGTGTCAATGTTAGTTGGTGTAGCCATGCATAGCTAGAGTGCCTCTGACTGCGCTCGTTAAACTGTCGCGTTCAGTCCAAGTGGGAGACTGTTGGAAATAGAGTGTCCTGACCCGACGAATTAACGAACCCGACCGATATTGACCCGTAAGAGTTACACCCGGGTCAACGGACTATTAAATCTAATTAATTGTTAATTAGAAATAAACGAACTAAATGGTGAATTAAATAAATACTAATTATTTATTTAATTAAAACGACAAAATATATCGGTTCAAAATTACTTGGTAATTAAAAGACGGACCGATCAGTTGTTACCGGATTAACAGACTGATCGGTTGGTGGACTAAAGGAAAATCGCGATCGGGCCCAGCTCACAGGCCCCGGTCCGCGATTTAATAATAAAAGAAGGAGGGAGGAGGTGGATTGAAAAACAAGTCACAAAAACCCTAATCCCCTCCCTCCCTCTCTCTCTGTGCCGTGCCCCAGCCGAACCCGGCTTCACCGCCGCCGCGCCGACCGCCGATCGCTGCCACCTCCTCCACCGTGATCTCCTCGTGATCTCCGATGGATCCTCGTCTTGCCAGTATCTGTGCCCGACTTGAGAGCGAAGCCGTCGCAGCCCGAGCCGAAGCCGAAGTCGCAGCCCGAGCCGCCGCCGTCGCCGCTGCCTCTCACGCGCCGCCGCGCGATCACCGACCGGTGGTCCTCGCGCTGCCGGCGCAGCCGAGACCACCGCGTCCGGTCCCGTCGTCGTGGCCCGCGCCCTTGTACCCGCCGGCCGCCGCCACCGTGTCACCTCCGATCACCGGCGATTCGATAGTCGTGGGATCCGTTCCGGTGGCCATCCCGACGGAGAAGATTTTGTCACCACCACCGGTGGTATCCCTACCACCACCGCCGCCACCGCCGCCTATGGCCGCTGCCGCCGATGCCGCCGTCGACGATCTGTCTCGAAGGTTCGAGTCAGACGTCACAGTTCGTCCTAGCGTGAGCCCGTTGAATCCGGGTGTCTCGAGCGGTTGCTCGGATCCCGCCAAGGTATATCTAATTCATTAGATATTTAATTTAATTATTTATTTATTTAAATAAATATAATTTACTGTGTTTGTCGTGTCGGTGATTGATCCTGTTACAGTTGCGTCCGCGTTTTAATTCGTTTCCGCTGCCAAATTAATTTAGAATTAATTTAATTATTAAATCGGTTTTAATAAAATTAAAATCGGTAACCCGGATCCCACTGTAAATCCCAACACAAAGGTGGGGATGTTAAGGACTGGGCTATTGGACTATCAGATGAGTCAAAAAAACAGAAGGAGCAGATATATGAATTAAGGTGCCAGTTTGTCACGAAGATTCTGTGGTCACCTATCAACTGTGTGAAAGATACAATTGTTGGACTGCTTGAAGAATTTATGAAGCTTTCGGATGCACAAAAAAAAATGAAGAAGAACGTGGGTGAAAGGATCAAGGCAAGGTTAGAAGCCACTGTAGGAGGTGAAAAAGATTAAAGATTTGCACCAGCATAATTTACTAGACATTTTTTAGATATTTTATACTTCTTGCTGGAGGATTTAATTTTTGTTGCTGGCGGGATTAATGTTTTCTATTAAACTTTTATCAATTTTAGGAATTATAAATGCTGACTATAAGGAATGAACTAAAAATTAAACAATTTCCAAAATGAAAATAAGCATTTATAAAAATAAAATACATCATACGGATTAAAACCAAAAAAAAAGGACATAGTTAAACAGACATATACTACTCTAGTTTCCTAAGAAACTTTTTCTTCAAACTTAACGACTCTTCAACAACTTTTATAGCCTCCATGATTTGATTCACTGTCTTCAGATCCTTCTTGTCCATGTCAAGTAAAAAATGCATGGCTGCATCACGGACATCGGAAAATGGGAGACGCAGAATTTGATCCTCAATTGCAGAGAACTCCATTACACCAGCATGAATTCTGTTCATGTTTGTGAGTAACACATCCTGTAAAAAACTCTCATTCTTGATTTGTTCTTTAATCAAATGTTGCACCTCTTCTTTTGACAGATTCTCAAACTTTCTGAATGTTGAATCCATAGGATAAGATTTAAAAAAGTGGAAGGATAGAAGAAGATAAGATAGTAGATGGAAAAATGATAAAAGGGAACTACTATTTATAGGGGATGTGATTAGGAACAAAAAATATATTAAATGTCACAATCAGAAAAGTAATCGAGTGTTTACCTTTGGAAACCGTAAGACCTTTCACATCACAGTGTACAAAAAATAAAGTGGGAATCAATTGTAATAATTACTCCGCATCCAAAACGTTTAGAAACCGCGACATGTTTATTATATAAAAAAATATTAATCTACCTTCTCACTATATAAATTCAATATAACACAAAAAGATAATCCGGGCACAGTTTTCACCCACTTTACACACAGTAAAAAACACACAGTACAAGGGCGTCATCAAAATTCAGCATAGAAAATGGCGTCCGAAGAAGAAGGGATTTGCTTGGAGAAGGTGAAGAAGTGCATTCCAGAATCAAAGTTGATCGACATGAAAATGGAAAATGCTCTTGCACAGGTAAGTAAGTCTGTGGTGGATAATCACAGGACAACAGTGAACATAAGAGATGGCTTGCTTAGGGGGAACAGCATAGAATGTGTAAAATTAACAAGAGAATACTGTTTCGATCAAGAAAATATAGATAGAAAGCTTATTCAAGCATTGGGCAAATCAAAAGACGCTGCTAAGGAATCTACAACCTTCAGGAGGACATACCCTGCTGATGGGTTTATGTAAACAGTAAAGTTAGAATGGGAAGATGATGGGTTTCTTTGTTTTTCTTTTTTTCTGATTTTCTTTTTTTACCAGATATATGTAAATGCTTTGTAGCATATTTTGATAAAATATATTAAATGATATCTGGTTAGAATGAAAAATCTTTACAGTTTATAATGTTACTGATTGATGGTATAGCATAAGATTTACACCAGCAATGTATCACCAGCATGGGTACATCATTAGATGTACACCGTCAGATGTGCCACTTGATACATGTAAATGCTTTGTAGAAAATTTTGATAAAATATATTAAATGATATCTGGTTAGAATGAAAAATCTTTACACTTTATAATGTTACTGATTGATGGTATAGCATAAGATTTACAACAGCAAAGTTTCACCAGCATGGGTACATCATTAGATGTACACCATGAGATGTACACCAGCATAGGTGCTCGGCAGGTGTATAAGCATGATATGAAAAATCAAAAATACAAATGTAGGATCAATATATGAATGGTATATCAACAAAGGTTACTTAAAAATTAACAGCAGCAAAGTAACAAAAAACTGACCAGCATGGGTAAATCAGAAGATGTACACAAAACAAATGTGTTCAGCAGAGGTGTGAACGTGATAAAAAGTATCAATAAAAAGTAAGATATTCACTGGTCAAGGTATGAATGGTATAGCAGCAGGGTTACACATCAGGGTATTCTTATTCTTATTCTTCATCATCATAGCTCTCATTTTCATCTTCGCCATACCCTTCATCGTCTCCAACATCGTCATCGTCTTTATCTTGTTCATAATCAGCCTCATCACCCGAATCTTCATCACTTTCATCATTGGTATCATGATTTTGTTTGTGGCAAGTCCGACTGTTGTGCCCGGTACGACCACAATTTTGACATCTACGCTTCTTTTTACCTTTACTTTTAAATCCCTTATCTTCTGCAGACTTGAATCGTTTATGAGATCCGGAACCCTTCGTCTTGACTGTAATAGGTCTGCCTATCGTCACGTCTTTAGTTTGATCATGACCTAATAGACTAGCATACTTCTCCTTCTGTTTTGTTAGATCAACTTTAAATCGACACCCATCAACCTTGCTCACAGCTTCTTTGACTTTATCGCGGAACAGTGTGAGTTCTTCCATATTACTTACCAACCTATTTACAACATACTCTGTAGACATCATGATTTCTGTGACAAGACCTTTAACATTCTCACTAATGGGATCAGCACCCTCCCGTTCAAGAATATGACTAGTAGAGACATTCGGAATTGCATCTCTGGTCCATCTACGCATGATATATTTCTCTGGAAACATTTCAACCTCACATACAGTTAAAACATAAAAAATATGACGACATAGAAGCCCATACTATTCGTAACGATTACATGTGCATGATAATGTCATGTCACTCTCTCTGAAAACAACCTAACAAAAAAAAAATAAACAATAAGTACAATATTGAAAAGCTGCATCATAGAAAAACACATATTCCAGCATAAAAAAAAAGGTCTACACATAAAACAATTACTCCAGCATGAATATTCAGGCGCAAAAAGAATGTGTCAAAAACCCCAGCATAGATTTTTTATGTTTCAAAAAAAATTATTCCAGCATAAAAAAGGTAAAAATACCTCAGACAACCCTTTATATGGTGACTTAAACTCCTTTATTGTGAATTTCAAGAAATCCTTAACTGTTGTTGTATTCAAACTCAAACAATCAGTGACACCGGCCCTTATTTCTTCTTGAACATCATAAAAGATTACTCTAGTATAAATCTTATCAGCCTGCCTTTCAAGAATTGAACCCGTTTTAAAATCTGGTGTTGTGTAACGAGTATCATGATCATTCTTCCTATGTTGATATCTCTGGCACTCAATTGCAGTTTCAAAACTGCTAAAAAATTCTACAAGTTTGTTATCCACGTTGGAAAACGCACCAAAGAAATGATTTTCACTTTCAGATCTAGATGTTGTTCGCATCAACCCTGACATGTGCTCGTGACGAAAAAATGCAGGGATCCAATCTTCCCGCATCTCATACATGTCGTTAAACCACCGGTTCTCAGTCAATTTGAACCTAACCATTATACTATGCCATCGTTCCTCGAATTCAGTAATATTAATTGCATCAGTCCACACTACGTTACAAAGCTTGCGTTTGAATTTTTTTTTTCGGAACAACCGTTTACTAACCTGCAAAACATAAAAAGAAAAAAAATATAACACACAGCAGGAAAAAATAGTTACTCACAAAAAAAAAAACAAAACATAAAAAAAATATAGAATACATAACAACCTTAGATGCAAGCTTCTTCATAATATGCCACATGCACAAATGGTGTCTAACATTTGGAAATACCTCAGTGATGGCACCTTTCATGCCATCATCCTGATCAGTAACAATTACTTTCGGATTAGACACCATGCTGCTCTGGAAATTTCGAAGAAGCCAAGTGTAACTTTCAGTTGTCTCCGATCCCAGCAGAGCAGCAACAAAAGTAATATTGCAGTTATGATTGTCTATGCCAGTAAATGGAACAAATACCATCTGATATCTAAAATTAAAAATGAAATTGCTCATTTATGTAATATATCTAATAAATGTAGTAATTATGCCAGCATAAGATAATACCCGTATAATTAAATTACCTGTTTGAACGATAAGTGGCATCAAAAGCAATTACGTCCCCAAAAACAAGAAAATTTCTTTTCATTTCCTCATCAGCCCAAAACAAACCAGTAAGATTTCCATCAGTATTAACAGTGTAGTCACAAGAAAATTCAGGGCAAAATTCTTTCTTCCTAAACAAACGTTTGACAACCATATCAGCATCAAACTCTGAGATGAATGTATTCATATCCCTTTTAAAATTCTTACAATCAACAGCTGTTACACCTACGTCCTCAAATCCACCATGCATCTTACGGATAATGTGAAAACCCCGAACTGGACCAATATTCAACTTTGATAAATCATATAATGTCTGCTGTTGGGTAAAAGACAAATGCCTCGATGAATTTAACAAGTAAATATCGCTTTCATGTACAAATTTGTGGTTGTGCTCCTCAACAAACGAATGAACCTTGTATCTTCCACAATCTGTAATTTTCAAGTTCTATTGTGCACGACATTGCGTCCTTTTTGAAGGTCGTTTGCGTTTATCATTCGATTTATTTTCAGCACCAACACTATCGGTAAACGTATTAATGGGGTGGAACTTTTTATAACCTTCTTTAGAGCATACAAAAAACTTTGATATAACAATTCATTTTGCCTTCCTATCACCTCCTCTACGGACTTCAAAACCTCCTAACTTTGCATAATTTTTGTAAAAATCAAATGCTTCATCTATAGTATCAAAAACCATACCAATCTCAGGTTTAGCAGACTGTGCCACATCAAGTGAATAAAATTTATTTCCGGTTGTTGGAGATACACGTTCAACTCCATTTACAGAGTAATTAGAAATTGGTTGACCATCATTGGCACAAAAATCAGCATCAGCTAAATAAAAAATTAACAAAACATAAATACACCAGCATGAACTACCAGCATAGCAATACCAGAGCACCCTACCCCCGTAATTCAGTAATAAAATAATGATAGAAAAAAATCAACTGGCAACACAAACATCCATAACATAACAGCATGATAACAGACAATAAATCAAATAGCAGATAATATTAGAATGATCGCCAAATTTAAATTAACACAATGAGAAAACTGCTATCAGATCGAAAACGCATGATTACAATACACCGATAACCAGAGCAGCATGATAACCTATGTGGATTACCAGACGAGCATCATAATATACGTCTAAAGAAACAATTTCATACCTACAACTACTATCCGATCGCTAAAATTGAAAAAATTACCTTCAGTATGAACATTGACATTTGAACTATCGCTAGAGTCTGGAGAAGAAACATCCATTTGCGAATCCATTAAAAATTGAATTGAACCCCGAATGATCGACAAAATTGCGTTAAACCCTAATCGACTATTATAAATTTGAATTTGAGGAAACTGCTTATCGAATGCAAAAACTTCGCGGGTATAACGTGAGTTGCCATAACAAACTAATAAGGCAAAATGACATAAACACCCTTGCGAGGGAATTCATTAAAATGATACGTGTCATTCTCTCCTTGGTGCGCACGGATCTTAGGCAAAAAGCCTGTCCGCATATGATCCCCCTTCTATATATATATATATATATATATATATATATATATGAGTATATGTATATGCTATCTTGATTATCTCTGGTATTGCTATCTCAGTCTCTATCTATACCTCTCACATCGTCGCATCTATCTGATGTAGTACTTGTTTGAATTAAATGCTTAGTTATTCAAAAAGTATCTACTCACTGGAATATACATGTGGTGTATATTGCAGACATGGCTTCGGAGGACTCAACATTATCAAACTCATCAGAACCAACATCACCGTTGAGGAGCAGGGGGGATGGCCTTTGGGTGAGTCCAGGCAATCTGCACCAATCATCTCCGAGAGAGGTTTGGACCCTAGAGATTGGAAGACGTACCCAGTGTATGTGGAAGACATGCCAAGGGTTCACCGAGTGCCTGCACCTGCAGTTTTTCGCACAACTACTTGGATGAGGACTGCGCCAGCCCTACCGTGCATGACTGAGCGAGCAGTTACAGCCCTGGGTGACTACTATGCTCATTGAGGATATGTCACCCAAGCTTTGGGGAACATCACAGATCTCTAAGTTGGTGTGGCTGACATGGATCATCCGTTGAGGAGTGTTATCGCTTAGTGGAGACAGAGTGAGGAGCGCTTAGCTAGCTTGACCCAGCAGCAAGAGGAGTTGCAAGTGTGGTTTTCTATTCGTAGTGTTATGGTTGACGCTCAGGGAGACATTATCCAGCAGTTATTTTTTCGAGTGCAGCAGTTGACTGCTTGAGTCACATCAGTCGAGGCTGAGTTGGAGTCGCAGGAGGAGCCTGTAGCCCCAGAGCCAGAGCCAGTCCCAACACCCATGGACCAGGACGACTTTAAGAGCGAGGGTTCGTTGTTTGTGGTTGAGGAGTTTGGTTGTTTGGCTTAGCTAGTGATTGTTATCTATCTATTTTAGATGCTATTATGAATCATATGTAAATAATGGTAATCTTTATTTCTCGTTTAGCATGTAGAAATTTGAACTCAATTTAAAATCTAATGAAATTGCAAACCAGATGCGATTTTGTTTTATTTAAAGTTGTTGTTAAATTTGTTACGTGTTTCTTTTACCATTTGATATTTGTACTATGCTTGAATGATAATTACCAGAATGTTAATCATTTGTGTATGTTATGAATAAAGATAATGGCAGGTTAAGGTAGAGGTCGTGGAATCAACATGAGTGCAGAGGAACGCAACACCATCATCAGGCATACTGTCGCATCAGCCTTAGCAGCACACAAACAAGCTAACCCGAATGTTCAGCACGGATGCACTTACAAGATGTTAATGGAATGTAAGCCGCATACATTCAATGGAACCAAGGGTTTCGTAGGACTACTCCGCTGGATGGAAAAGACTGAATGTGTGTTTGAAAGGTGTAATTTCCCGGCTGAGTATAAAGTCAAGTATGCTTCAGGAACATTGGAAGGAATAGCCCTAACTTGGTGGAATTCTCAAGTTCAAGTGCTTGGCTTGGCAGCAGCAAATGCAATGTTGTGGGCAATATTCACAAGATTGTTAGTTTAGGAGTATTGTCCTCGAATGGAGATCAAAAATCTGGAAATTGAGTTTGGTAGCTTTAAAATGGAAGGTTCTGAGATTGAGTTGTATACTTCACACCAGAATGAGTTGGTTTTGCTTTGTCCCAATATGGTTGATCCGACATATCGTCGTGTTGAGAGGTACATCGATGGGTTAGTGCCTTAGATTCGAAGTTTGGTGACATCAAGCAATCCATAAAACATCCGATATACGATTCATCTTGCTCATAAGTTAACGGATCAGGCTGTTCAGCAGGGAGTCTTGTCGCCTCGAAAGACATTATCTGGTTCGGTTGATAACAAAAGGAAATGGGAAACCTCTGGTGGAAGTGGCAGTGGTTCTAACTCTGGCCAAAATTAGAACCGCATAACTGATGGCAATGGCAAAAATGGCCATGGTAATCAAGGTTCTGGAAATTCATCTGGTAGTTATCAAGGAAGGCGACCCAAGTGCAGTAAGTGTAACCTGCATCATTATGGGAACTATGTGATTAAATGCAACAAATGTGGGAAGCTAGGACATAAGGCTGTTGACTGCAGAGTGAGAATCAACTATCAAGGAGGTCAGAATCAAAGGAACCGAAACCTCCAGGGTAATCAATCTGGATGTTTTGAGTGTGGTGTGGTTGGTCATATTAAGAACGATTGCCCAAAGCTCAAAGGGAATGGAAATGGAAACGGTGATAACCGAGGACGGAATGACAATGGGAATGGTGGAAATGGTAATTGTGGAGCAGTGGAAAGAGCGTTCGTGCTCGAAGCGGGGGAGGCCCAGAATGATCTAATGTGGTTGACGGTAAGTTCTCTATCAATGGCTATTTTGCTTTTGTATTATTTGATACTGGTTGATGTGCTCGGAACTACACTAAAAACTACGATTAAAACCTAGACCTAAACCTAGACCTAGACACACCTAATTTTACCGAAACTACCTAAACCAGACCGAACCCTAAGGCAAGTGTACCTGTCAAATTATAGTAAAGCTAAGGTAAGACCGGGAATATCGAACCCTAGAATTGGAAATACTGATAATTGAATTTGGGTTTTTGATTTGAGGACTTAAATTAACTAACTTAACTAAACAACGCAACTAGCAAACGGACAGCAGGAAAACTTAGGATACAATCAGATACGAGAAATACACCACCTAGACCTAGAATCCCAACCAATACCTACAACTTAATCTGGCTATGACAACTCTGATGGAAGCTAATTCACCTTTTAAGACCTTCTTAGCAAATGTTCCTAACGTTCGGACAGGAGTTCACCTTATAGGTACATCCAACCTCAACTAGACCTAATCACCCTCAAAACAATCTAAGGCACCTTAAGCTAGCAGGAACTACCACTAATCAGCACAACTGACACGGAGTAGCAAGCTAACTAATTTCCAAGGGCATCCCTCTCCCGATGGCGATGTGATCCTATTCCACTAATCAACCCGACTACCCGACCTAGCTATCACCTCCCGGCTAGTCTAACTAGAGCAAAACACAAGATTCAAGGAAATCACTAAACTACTAAACTATGATTAACCGAATAGCTAACCAAATCAACTACAAACATACAGTCACGCAATTGATTACCCAACCCAAACCGAAAGACATTCGCAGATTAGGTAGTTTAGTAAGTTAATTCAAACCCTAATTCTAGTGGTCATATGCATACAATTATAATAACAATGGAATTGAAGAGAAACATAACATCAATCAAGTAATCATAGTCAAACAAAGTTGTAAATACTAATTGTTCATCAAAACGGTCTAGGCGGTGATAAACGCCTAGCCTACAATCATGTCTAATGTAGAAAACATAATAAAAATCATATCTTGAACAATAAACATAACTGAGTCTAGAGTTTTAAACAAGGAATAAGAGAAATCGGATAACCGGGTGTCACACCCCTAAAAATCCCACGCGCGATAACGCGCCGCAGGGAGCGTGACAAACCAGGATCGCCGTCCATTAGTTACACCAAATGACCAGTAATTAATTAAAAACGTTTCATATTTCATTAAAATATACATACAGAGTTTTATAAATGCGGAAGCGTGTATATAATGAAAGTATTAATGTAAAAACACCATCACCCAAGGTTACGTGGCTTGTTCAAAGACAATAAAAGGGTTTTCAAATACTCATGCATGCGTACTCGTGATACTCGAACATCAGCAACCTGAGAAATAACATGCTAAAAAGTGTCAACACAAAGGTTGGTGAGTTCACAGGTTTATCAGTTCAAAAACAGTTCAAGTTGATGTAAATCGACTGTTCAACAACAGTCCCAGCTCAGTGTAAATCAACTGTTCCTCGACAGTTCAAGTTTAAGTTCAAGGTCGACTGTTCAACAACAGTTCATGTTCAAGTTCAGTTTAAAATCCAGATAATATATCAATAGCTAGCTAGGCTATTTTCAAGAAATCAGTGCACGTTTGACTAGATAAACTAGCTATCCAGTTACTGAAGCTCGACAGTTCAATTGTGCCTCGTTAAGACTAAGAAGTATATAACACCCGTTCGATATCCAATCGAGTCAGCGCGAATGACCCGGGTGGGGCTTGTCAGGCCCAGTAGATCTACCAAATAAGTTCCCGCTGATGTCACATTGACAGTAACTCTAAAAGTGAGGACTTTATCATAAGTGTGCCACTATCATTCAGGTGATATAATTATCTAACAGTTCAAGTGTTTGCATGTTAATCTCCCCCAACAGGATTAAAATAGGTAAAAGGGGCCGTGAAACTCACCTTAGATTGCACAGCAAAAATTCCAGATAAATAATTCAGCAAATAGCAAGAACGGGTCTTGCGAATGCAATCAATCACCTAACGAGCATACGAGTATAAGTGTGTGTTCAAGCAAAATGACTAAGTCTAACGTAACCGACAAAAACGAACGATTGTGAGGTCCGAAACAAGTCGAGGATGGCACGTGTGCCGAATCCGAGCGATTATCGAAATAACACGAGAAATTACAATATATATCAATAATATATATTTTCTAAGTTCAAGGAGTTCGAAAATAAATAATATATAATATATATTTAAACCAATTGTGCAGATGGCGTTAATAACGAGTTTACAAAACGAGATACATATTTATAGAATTCACATAAAATCTAATCGTTTCAACAAACCAACGATATACGTTTATGTATATGAAATTATGCAAAAATATATTTATTTTACCTTTTTACATAAAACCATGATTATTTATTTATTATTATTATTATTTTTGTTATTCTATACAAATATACTAAAACTATATTTTAGTTTAAGACGACAAGGTTTACGGGTTAATAGTCCAAAACATAGTTTTATGGGTTTAGACATTCCTAAGAACTCATTTTAATCAAGTTTTAGTTTGAACAAATCCTTGAGTCATCAAATAAAAATAAACAGAAAATATGGAGGTGGCACGGGGTCGAACCCGTGACCTCTCGTTCCTAGCACCACGCCCTAACCACCAAGGCAGACCTTCTTGCCGGTCTTATGGTAGCCAGGAATCATTTTATACAACAGTGAAAGGCATAACTGGATTCTTAAGGAAAAATAGAAAATAAAAGGTGGAGGCCGGGTCTCGAACCCTAGACCTCAAAGATATGATGCGCGCCCGAAACCACTGGGCTACCCGACCCTTTGATGTTATAACCCGGAAAACAATATATATATCCAGTATCTGGCTCGCGTTATCTTCCTCCTCAAGAACTCCGGTGGCCGGAGTTTAATTCCGGTCACCGGAAGACGTAAAAGACGACTACGAAACCTAGAAATGATTCGAATAGCATGGATTAACGTTTACCTTGATGATGGAGATGAGAACTCGATGAGATGGTGATGAGATTGAACCGAAACACAAAGCGAAACTCGAACCAAAACCAAATCCTGCGACACCTCCGATCGCCTCTTTGTTCATGGCTGAGTGATGGTGCGAGTCGAACAAGGATACAGGTCTGAAGCTTGTGTAACAGTGGTGATGCAACACATAAATTGGAGGTGGGTAATCGGGATTTGTTGAGGAGCAACACAAGGCCTTAGGATGGTAGTTCAACGAGAGTGATTGCAGAGGTTACGAACATGAAGGCTGATTGAGTTATGATTCCATTTGATGGTGATAAGTGTCTCGAGTTTAATCTGTAACCGGCAAGAGAAACGATCGGCTCGACATAAGGACGGTTTTGGGTTTTCAACCGATTGAGAGTTAAAGAGAATTAAATTCTCTTTGAATCAACTATGGTCAAATGTCTATACACACCCTCTAGGTTGTTGTTTTGGCAAGACTAATCCCCCGAGTTATGGTTAAATTATAATAAATCCTCAATATATATTTCAGCTATAAATGTTTATAAAGATATCATTTTTTTTTTGAAAAACCATTCATAAGTATAAGTCACATAAAACCATAACAAGTTTCACCCAAAATAATGTCACATAAAATCATAAACGCTCCACGTATGAGATAATATAATCATAAGACATAAAATCATGAAGGTAATTTCATAAATATGCACTTTGAGTTTACATAAAATGATAGAACATGATTTACATAAAATCATAGAATATAAAACATCTAGACTTTAGTGCATATTCGTATAGTGATGGTTACACAAATCCTAATTGATAAGGTCAACACAAGTCAATCACATAGATATTCACACAACATTTATAATAGTTTAAATTTATTTAATTTAGAAAATGACCGGAAAAGGCGGATTGTCACAGTATCCCCTTGTTAAAGAATTTTCGTCCCGAAAATTGAATAACGTGATTAACAAGTTGGTCACAAAAGAGAGAAAATTTTTTTCTCAGCGGTCACATCATCCCCTTGTTGAAAGAATTTCGTCCCGAAAATTAAATCAATGGCAATTGTTTCAAGAATCGATTTGACAGTAACATATCGAAAGAGTTCAGGTTTCCTACTACAATAGAAGTGATGGATGTTATGATGAGGAAGGAGTACCAGATGTTGAGAAGATGTCAAATGTTCAAGGATTTCAAAGGGAATTCGAATCAAAAGTTTAGAAAGTGATTTTCTCATCAAGCATTTCTACAGAAAAAGTCGAACAATCGCGTTACAGGAATCGAGCGGAGTGATAAGGCGAATAAAGTAACATGGTAACATAAGTATCTAAAACTAAAATTTCAACGCAAAGAATGACCATAATAGGCCCATGTAGCTTCCAACTATTGTGGCCAATGCTAGGAGTTACATTTCCCATTTCGTGTTCTGTTTTTGTTTAAGGCATTCGCATTTACCAATAACCCAGGTAAATCAGAGGGAAGAGAATTTGAGTATGAGAGAATTGTGTGTGCATCAATTCACTTATTGTTTGTCTAATAGACTCCGTGCCTAACGAAAATGTAAACGTCTGAATTTGCCTAACGTGAGAAACTGGCTGATCAAGCACTTTATGTTGTTATGACTAATTAAGTTCACATGACTCATAATAACATTCAAATTCGAAATTCACATTTCATGCAATAACGGTTCAGATAGCATACGAGTATCTACGAAGATTTCTTTTAGTGGTTGATGCGGTCAAAGCATACTAGCATGCAATCCATCATAAAGGTTCTACCATACAACGCATACAATTGTCCTAGCATCAGATATACTAGCATACAACTCTCACATGGCATATCTCCAATATATAAGTTTATAAACTAACCAACACAACCCATACGGTGCAAAGTTGACGGGGCAACTTCACATAGTCTTGTCATTCCCATCGAGGTAGGAGACTTAGGACCTTGTATGGTGTATGGTTTTCATACCCAATCAAATTAATACATTCACAACATGTCACTTTCTGGTTCCTAACACGTTTCACACACATAACCAATCATGCAATTCTATGCAACCTATGTTTAAACCAGCACTTCAATGATTAATCAATTTATATACCCTAAACATAGGATTGGATTCTCAAATTTTAGCATGCACAAACACGTATTTTTATAAACATTTGTCATGAGAAGTTCAGAAGCAAACAAACTATTTATCATGGCTCACATACTAAAATCTAACCGGTAACACACTGATTATGTGACAAAAGGGCTGAGGTCTAAAGAGAAATCCAATCAAGAGCCCATTGCCATTGAAAAGGTAACGCGTAGCAGTTTGTTTTAGAAAAGGATTACTCAATTTTGTTAAGAATTATTCAAGAAATCACATAGACAATTAGGTACAAATTCATGTTGGAGTTCAGTATCATACAACATATCATCATGCACATTACCTTGCTAAAGAATTTAAATATTTAGAGTGAAGATCCAACAAAATAAAAGTGTAAACTATGAGTTACCGAATATCGAAAAGTATTCTGCAGGAATACGCATGTCATCAAGCATGAGAATAGCAAATAGAGGAAAAGCGCCAACGGATTAGTTCGTGAATTCGAGTCAGCGATGGGATAACAAGCTTATGATAGTTGCAACTACACATTCCAGGAATGGCACGTGAGTTTAAGCTGGCACTGGTGAAGATACCAGCAGACAGGATGCAAATAACGTAATAGATAGTATAGAATTCAGAGAGAACTATATACCGTGCTTGACATGATTGGCAAGGAATTCGCGTAGATAGATATCAAAACGATCGTGTCAACGGTTACACAATCCGATAGAGTAAATGTCTAGTTAGGGAAATCTTCATTGTTTAAGCTCACCGGCATGCTCAATCTCCTTGGTGTCCTTGCACTTCATGCATCATGATTCCTTTCTTGTCAAAACGTTGGTTCAAGTGGTCTTCAAAAGTAAGATAGGGTACAAAAGTGTTATAAAATGGTGTCTACGAAACAGAAACATCAGAATGTTCAAAAATGGCTTTGGTTGGAGTTTCTTGGACATATGCGTTTTTGCTAGGGTTCAGAGCAGGTTTACCACAGGTCAAAAGATTTAATTGGGTGTTCCACAGATAAAGATTCAGTGAATGCCGGAGAGTTCATAAAAACAAGGCAGTCGACCCAAAAACTGTGTCCCTTAAACGAAAGTCGATCTACTTCTTTTCACATGCTTTTAAAAATTGGAGTTGATCATTCGATCAGGTGGTTTGTCATCCATAAGGGAAATCTCTTGTTTACAAAACGTTGATGTTCATCTGAGTCAAAACTCGCGTCTAAATCATGGCAGGAAATTCGCTTTAGAAAAGTTCTCTTCTAGACTCGGACAATTGAAAGCATGAAGTTCGACTATTTCGGGTATGTCTCCGTTGGTAGAAATACGTAAAGGATATCTGTAATCTCGGAGAAAGTAGATTAAGCAGTTTTATCGAAGAGATAGTCACGTTTGATGGAGTTTCTCAAGATGAGGCTCTTGTGCACGACTCTAAAGTCAATCCTTGGTCCGATACTGGTCCCACAATCAACGTGCCACTAATGTTTATATATAGGGTGTACCGCAGTTAACCCACCACACTACCAGCACCTTGAAGGCGTACCAGCTACCCACCATTACTAGGTATTAATCTAACCACATTAGATATTTTATCAAAAATATATGACGTTAAGTTTCTCCCATACGCTTGAATGTAAAGGGAGCCAGAAATTAAACATCAATACGTCGTGTAAACAGAAGGTGTACGAGTTTCCATTCACAATACCAGTAAGACGCGTAAGGTTTGCTATTCTAGTGAAGGTCGTCGAGATGTTGGCATGCGCAGTGCGAATATCATAAAGCTTCAGATTTCAAGATGATCAAAATTTAAACAGGCCACAAGGTTTAAGTTCAAGCAGAAGGTTCATCGATGAAAGTTTTCTGAAAATGACGATGAGGATTAGCGTACCAGAAATTTATCGATAGTTGCTATGTGAGGAGCGTAAATAAATATACAAAATGTATGGATCTTGGTGTACTCGATGAGTAGGAAGGGATAATGCAGGTTGATAGCACAATTAGCTATCGGTAACAAGAAGTTCATGCTCGAGGTTGTAAATATAATTTCCCATAAAAAGATCTTTATCATTACTGCGATTGAGATACAAGGTTGTCTCATCATCAATGGTGTTTAACTAGTAGAAAAGCTAACCAAAAATGTAACACCTTCCGGTTCAAAGCTTGAAAGTTCATCGAAGACATAAAGGATTACAAAAGCGCGAGAATCAGAAATCGTTGGTTGTTAATCGTAAAAGGTTCGAATCATGCACGAAAATCAATCGCACGGGTTCAAAAGTTCAATCGGAATAGTCATTACGTTAAAATTGAAAGTCAGTAGTTTGAAAATGAGGAAGGCTTTTCACTAACATTACCCCCATTATGGAGAAATATGCTTGCGGTGAGATATGCAATTTGTACAATCGTGACGATGTTGCTAGCAATAAGTTTTGGTTCGCACAAGAAAATCAGGAAATATGAATCCTCAGAGGAGAACTTCACAAGAGTGTTCAGCAAAGAAATATGTTCCAGTGCTCGCAAAGTATGATTTATATAATTCGTTTAACCAATGTTGTCTAGGTAATCGTCCGGTGAATGTATATCCAAGTTGTCTCACGATCGTAAAATTCCAGGGATTGATATGGTAGATAAGGTCGTAAGAGTATAGTTACAATTCAAGATGAATACAAAAAACAGTCAAAGATTTTGTCAAGAGTTTTCGTAGTCAAGAAATATCTATCATCAAAGTACATGAGTGAAGCGATGTCCTTTCAGTTCTAGCATTCATAATATGTTTCAAAAGAGTTCTCGAAGAGTTTAGAATCCATATATAAGAGAGATAAGATCACGCGCAATAATGTTTACAAAGATAGATGACTTCGATCATCGGTTGAGTTCAACATGTTCAACATTCAATGCCACGAAAAAAAAATACAGGATTTTGGTCCCAACATCACCATTGACTTGCCTAGTAGGATTCTCCAGGATTTTCATACACCGCAAATTACATTTACGTGTGCACCCGTAACTGTAATTTACCCTATATGATTACCCTAGTTCCTCTTACTTCAGCTACCAGGTATTGTGGAGTACAAATGAGATACCCTCAAAGTTGGTATCAAGAATGGGGTCATTAACCGAACGTTATCCTGACCATAATTCGTTAAAGAGACAAGCATCGAGGACAACATGTTCGCTTAATTGGAATGACCCATCCGAAGCGAGTCAGCCAGAATTTTAGCTCAAAAGGATCTGAATAGGGTTAGCATGCATACCGACTTGATCACAATCCAGTGCGTGAAGAGTAAACCTTAGTTGGCCCACCTCAGGTATCGTTGAAGTTATAAGAGTTGTTTCCAAGTTGTATCACCTCGGCGCAGAGCGCGATAAAAACAAGAAGAGGATGATCTTAAAAGATCAAGTCAATTGTGAAAGTGATCAGGGTAACAAAGGCGGATACAAGTGCCCCATGAGCAACCACTTAACTTCAAACAATGTTGCCACAGCAGAAAGTTGGATAATCGCGCTATTAGCACGTCATGATTACGTTCCATGGACATGAGAGTTGAGCATATATGCAAGGAAGGTATAACAAGAACCTCCTAAGTTATGGTAAAAGTTTAAGGACAGGAAGAGGTATTACACCACCTTCCCTATGCAGCATACGTCTGTAATATGGGTACTACGCACAGTTGTTCGATCCAGAATAATCCAAGCAACAAACGACTCGTCAAGGGTGAAGATGTGATTCTCTGATCTGATTCGGCGTCCCGTCGCCCATTAACGCCAAACAAGAGATACACGACCCAGAGATGTTAAGGGAAATGACTCATGACTAACCGGCTCCTCGTCGTGAGTATAAGGGGATTGGATGATGTAAACGACTTATCGTAAACCAGGTGCTTGTAGGAGTGAGTATCACGATGCATGAGAGAAATGTTTGAGTGCAACTAATGCAAAACAGTTACAGTCTAAGACGAATCTTAGTTCGCTGTAACCAATGGCTCTGATACCAATCTGTCACACCCCTAAAAATCCCACGCGCGATAACGCGCCGCAGGGAGCGTGACAAACCAGGATCGCCGTCCATTAGTTACACCAAATGACCAGTAATTAATTAAAAACGTTTCATATTTCATTAAAATATACATACAGAGTTTTATAAATGCGGAAGCGTATATATAATGAAAGTATTAATGTAAAAACACCATCACCCAAGGTTACGTGGCTTGTTCAAAGACAATAAAAGGTTTTTCAAATACTCATGCATGCGTACTCGTGATACTCGAACATCAGCAACCTGAGAAATAACATGCTAAAAAGTGTCAACACAAAGGTTGGTGAGTTCACAGGTTTATCAGTTCAAAAACAGTTCAAGTTGATGTAAATCGACTGTTCAACAACAGTCCCAGCTCAGTATAAATCAACTGTACCTCGACAGTTCAAGTTTAAGTTCAAGGTCGACTGTTCAACAACAGTTCAAGTTCATGTTCAAGTTCAGTTTAAAATCCAGATAATATATCAATAGCTAGCTAGGCTATTTTCAAGAAATCAGTGCACGTTTGACTAGATAAACTAGCTATCCAGTTACTGAAGCTCGACAGTTCAATTGTGCCTCGTTAAGACTAAGAAGTATATAACACCCGTTCGATATCCAATCGAGTCAGCACGAATGACCCGGGTGGGGCTTGTCAGGCCCAGTAGATCTACCAAATAAGTTCCCGCTGATGTCACATTGACAGTAACTCTAAAAGTGAGGACTTTATCATAAGTGTGCCACTATCATTCAGGTGATATAATTATCTAACAGTTCAAGTGTTTGCATGTTAATCTCCCCCAACAGGATTAAAATAGGTAAAAGGGGCCGTGAAACTCACCTTAGATTGCACAGCAAAAATTCCAGATAAATAATTCAGCAAATAGCAAGAACGGGTCTTGCGAATGCAATCAATCACCTAACGAGCATACGAGTATAAGTGTGTGTTCAAGCAAAATGACTAAGTCTAACGTAACCGACAAAAACGAACGATTGTGAGGTCCGAAACAAGTCGAGGATGGCACGTGTGCCGAATCCGAGCGATTATCGAAATAACACGAGAAATTACAATATATATCAATAATATATATTTTCTAAGTTCAAGGAGTTCGAAAATAAATAATATATAATATATATTTAAACCAATTGTGCAGATGGCGTTAATAACGAGTTTACAAAACGAGATACATATTTATAGAATTCACATAAAATCTAATCGTTTCAGCAAACCAACGATATACGTTTATGTATATGAAATTATGCAAAAATATATTTATTTTACCTTTTTACATAAAACCATGATTATTTATTTATTATTATTATTATTTTTGTTATTCTATACAAATATACTAAAACTATATTTTAGTTTAAGACGACAAGGTTTACGGGTTAATAGTCCAAAACATAGTTTTATGGGTTTAGACATTCCTAAGAACTCATTTTAATCAAGTTTTAGTTTGAACAAATCCTTGAGTCATCAAATAAAAATAAACAGAAAATATGGAGGTGGCACGGGGTCGAACCCGTGACCTCTCGTTCCTAGCACCACGCCCTAACCACCAGGGCAGACCTTCTTGCCGGTCTTATGGTAGCCAGGAATCATTTTATACAACAGTGAAAGGCATAACTGGATTCCTAAGGAAAAATAGAAAATAAAAGGTGGAGGTCGGGTCTCGAACCCTAGACCTCAAAGATATGATGCGCGCCCGAAACCACTGGGCTACCCGACCCTTTGATGTTATAACCCGGAAAACAATATATATATCCAGTATCTGGCTCGCGTTATCTTCCTCCTCAAGAACTCCGGTGGCCGGAGTTTAATTCCGGTCACCGGAAGACGTAAAAGACGACTACGAAACCTAGAAATGATTCGAATAGCATGGATTAACGTTTACCTTGATGATGGAGATGAGAACTCGATGAGATGGTGATGAGATTGAACCGAAACACAAAGCGAAACTCGAACCAAAACCAAATCCTGCGACACCTCCGATCGCCTCTTTGTTCATGGCTGAGTGATGGTGCAAGTCGAACAAGGATACAGGTCTGAAGCTTGTGTAACAGTGGTGATGCAACACATAAATTGGAGGTGGGTAATCGGGATTTGTTGAGGAGCAACACAAGGCCTTAGGATGGTAGTTCAACGAGAGTGATTGCAGAGGTTACGAACATGAAGGCTGATTGAGTTATGATTCCATTTGATGGTGATAAGTGTCTCGAGTTTAATCTGTAACCGGCAAGAGAAACGATCGGCTCGACATAAGGACGGTTTTGGGTTTTCAACCGATTGAGAGTTAAAGAGAATTAAATTCTCTTTGAATCAACTATGGTCAAATGTCTATACACACCCTCTAGGTTGTTGTTTTGGCAAGACTAATCCCCCGAGTTATGGTTAAATTATAATAAATCCTCAATATATATTTCAGCTATAAATGTTTATAAAGATATCATTTTTTTTTGAAAAACCATTCATAAGTATAAGTCACATAAAACCATAACAAGTTTCACCCAAAATAATGTCACATAAAATCATAAACGCTCCACGTATGAGATAATATAATCATAAGACATAAAATCATGAAGGTAATTTCATAAATATGCACTTTGAGTTTACATAAAATGATAGAACATGATTTACATAAAATCATAGAATATAAAACATCTAGACTTTAGTGCATATTCATATAGTGATGGTTACACAAATCCTAATTGATAAGGTCAACACAAGTCAATCACATAGATATTCACACAACATTTATAATAGTTTAAATTTATTTAATTTAGAAAATGACCGGAAAAGGCGGATTGTCACACCGGGTATGGATTTGATGATTAATTCTTGATCCTCCGATGATTGTCCTCGTTCTCAGCTCTCTCTTGTCTCTGAAAATCGCCTCTGGTTCGTCCTATGTCGTCTAGAAGTCGAGATATTGCGAATGGAACCCTAAAACTTGATTTTAAAGGCCGAAACCTTTTTCTGCGGGTTTTAAGCTTCCACGCGTATCGCCTACCCTTATAAATCCCCCAGGCAATACGCCTGGGGTCCTAATACGATAAAACAGTCGGGCGTTGACCCAACTGACCGCCTTTGACTTCTCCTCTTCGTGCGTATCGCGCACAACTCCTCCTGGGCTAGGCGATACGCCTAGACCAGCTTCTTCAGCACTTTTCATTTATTTTTTTCGTTAGATCTTGTCCGCTTCTCTCGTGGCCTCGGGACTTTATTAGAAACCTACAAAAACACACTAAACACATAAATAAAGACTCAAGGACCCAACTTTAATAAAAACTACTAAAACTAATAAAAACGACTCAATTTGACTCAAATAACTATATAAAAGGCCCCGGAAGTAGGATGTGTTTACAACACATCAAACATCCCCACACTGACTCTTTTTTCTTCCTCGAAAAATACTGCAATGGAATCATAACCAGGACCTTGATCTCTAACAACTCACAATTTCCAATTTTTTTTACATAGCTTACTTACACCCCGGTAGCGATTATCGGTATTTCGATCCGATTAAACCCAACCACCAACTTTTATAACCTCCAAAAGTGTCATTTCTTATTCAATTACCTAGCCAGTCAACCTAATGGATCCCACACTCAAATATCACAACTTTTCCTATTTCTGTCTCAAGATTTCATAGCACATGTTTAAACCGTTTAGGTTCTCCTACCCTAATATCTAATTTTATACTTGTCTCTAAGATGGTGGAATAATGGATGGATGGTCTGCTATTTTTGAGCTTTATATATATATTTTTTTCAATGAGTTTCACCTAGAGGAGCATCCACTGAGAGTGAACCCGATGGGTAGCACATAGGGTATTTAGCTCAGCTCATGCAGAAATAGAGATGGAATATGGATTTTTTTTTCATGGAAGCGCCACCCAAGTCGGATTTATTTTCATAAAAAGACAGAGGCGTGCTTATTGCTTTAGAGACAAGTCTATCTTTAAATTTAAGGTACCTATCTTCTATTTTTTACAGTTTCAGCATCCTCGTTTCAATCTAAGGCGGGAACCTACTAAGTATCCTGATTTTATATTTATTATGTTCCAATTTTAGACACAATTAGGATATTTAAGCTTCTAAGTTGGCTGGGCCTACCAATACATCACTAACCAAAAATGTTTTCAGCTTTTATTTATTTATATTTAACATTTAAGCACAAAATTAGAAAACCAAATCCTGATTGTACTATCATTTCCCATTTATTTGCAGCCAGATTCTCAGACATTTTTAAAAATTTTTGCCACTCTATTTTTTTTTTTTGGATTTTGTAACTTTTTAATTTTTTTTAAATAGACTAAAAACACACTAACATACAAATAAGACGCAAGGCTTCCCATCCCCACACTTGAACCACACATTGCCCTCAATGCGGAATGGAAATAAAACAAAGCGGAATAAAAATAAGCACACGAACGATAAAAATAAAAATACAACGAAAAATAAAAATAAAAAGAAAAAAATTGGAACAAACTCCCCTGATTTTTAATTTTGATGAATGACAGGCGAGCTCGTAACCGCAGGTTCTCCATTGAAGTTTATGAGAATCCTTTTGCGTGAATATCATCGAACCTGTAAACCGACAAAACAAAAACAAACACGACTCGACTCGACTAAAACATTAGCAACGAATACGAAAATAAAATCACAAAACTAAAAACTAAGGAAGAAATAAAAATAAAATAAAAATTAAGTTGAATTGGTGTTACCTGGAAAAATGAGAACTCCCCATCCGAAAGATCAAACATTGAAAAATTGAAAACTCACCTGGTCGCCAACTCCCTCGCGTATCGCGAGGGGTATCTGCTCAGCCTGCGCGTACAGCGAGAAATTCAAAGAACCAGCAGGTTGACACCTCTCCAGGCGTATCGCCTACTCCTGCCTCCCTTCCAGGCGATACGCCTGGAACCATATTTCCAGGGAATTTTTGGCTTTTAGCCTTGAAAATTTTCTATCTCCTTTGCTCTCCACTCCAGGTCCCTTGGTCGAATTTTTCCAGCAACCTGCACTTTAGACCTGCAAAACTCACCCAGAACTCCTCATCTAACTTTTCCACATCTTGAGTCTCCCGAATCACCTACAAACATCGAAAAACACAAAACCGAAAAAACGCAAAATGCACGAAAAACAAAAATTGCAGAAAATTAAAGACACAACTACATAATATACAGCCCGGGCACTTAATCATTTAGCACAAAACATTAAAACATCCTCCCAAACCATCCAGAGGCTTTGATTTCACATCCCTAACCACAAAATTACCGGTTTTCAACCGGTTTCTATCCATCCAACCACCTTCCAACTTCCTAACCGCTAAAGTTCCAACCTTTATCAAATCTAACAAGTATTTAACCTTCCAATGCTTATAACGACCAGGTAGAAACTTAATCTTACCTACCAAACCTGATTCCGGGTCATTCTTGCTTACAAACAGCAACAACCTCCCCACACTTGGCTTAAGCACTATTCTATCATCATAACTACCTATATCGCCGAGTGTGGCTTTCCTACAACTACTCTCAACTACCAACATCTCCTCAACTACCAATGCACTCCCGGGTTCTACTAACGGGTCAAAAATCTCATTTTTCACAACTAACTCCTCTAACCCCCCGGGATCTTCCCCACACTTATCCTCAACAACCGGTTCACCCTCCAACTGATTTCCAACTACTACTAGATCCTCACCTGTGACATAACTAACACAACTATCCACCATAGACATGAAAGATCCTAGAAAGTATACGGATTCGTTGTTCTTGTCACTAGACCCACCAACTCTAAACTCAACCGACTTGTTCTCTACTCTCAAGGTGATGGTGCCTGCAAACACATCAACTAACGTCCGGGCAGTCCTAAGGAAAGGCCTACCTAAAATCAATGGGCACCTCACATCATAATCACTATCTACAACACAAAGTGTATAGGGAATAAAAACTTGTCAATCTTACCTAGCACATTTTCCACTATTCCTTTGGGCTTAACTACCGACCCATCTGCTAAGGAAATTGTTATCCTAGTCGGCGCTAATTCTCCTAACCCTAGGTGCATAAAAACAGAATATGGCATGACATTAATACTAGCACCTAAATCAGCTAAAGCATGAGTAACAGATGAACTACCGAACACACAAGGAATTTTAAAAGCTCCAGGATCATTTAATTTCTCAGGCAATCTATATGTACTACAACTGAACAGTTAGCATCAAGGGTTATATCAGAAAAAGCTTCAAGTTTCTTTTTACTAGACAACCTATCTTTCAAAAATTTAGCATACTTAGGCATTTTATTTATAACTTCAGTGAATGGTAATGTAATCCTAAGTTGCCTAAGAATGTCAAGAAATTGACCATATTCATGCGCATTTTTCTGTTGAATTAATCGTTCAGGATAGGGCACACACTTCAGGTCTTCAGTTGTGATAGGTTGACTGGCGAACCTCACTCTCTTCTTCTCCTTTGCCACCTCCCACTTCATCGACTTTTCTCCAGGTGGCGGTTTCTTAACTACCTCAGCCTCGACGTTTGGTGTGGTACTTGTTGGCGTCACGCTCTCATGCAACCTCCCCTCAGGCGTCTCTAACTCGATCTCCTCATCAACTACCGCCGGTGACTGACTCTCGTAGTAATGGCATTGACATTTGCATTGGGGTTTTTGTAGGTGCTTCCAAAAAATTAACCCCCGTGGGAATTAAGTTCCTTGAGCTGTTTCGCAATATCTCCTACCGAATACTGTAAATCCAAGAATGAAGCTTGTTGGTTTCTCAGTAACATGTCATGCTCCATCAGCTTCTTCTGTGTAGCCTCATCTCGCGTCACGATCTACTACAGGATGTGGGTCTGGTTAGCTATAAGCTCCATCATCTCCTTAAAACTAGACCCGTCATCTCCTCCACCATAGTTATTCCTTGGTGGAAAACCAGGTGGGTTTCCTCCCTCTCGCCATCCTGAATTCTGGCCACTCCTCCACCTAGACTGGAAAGTATTATTGAACTGGTTTCGGTTTCTAATATAGTCAACTTGCTTAGCGGGAGCAAGCGGGCAGTCTCGGGTGTCGTGAGTGCCTCTACACAGCTCACATTTGGCTTTGATATGGAGTTTGATTTCTTCTAAAGCCTTATAGATATTCTCCAGCTCCTTAGGCGTCATAGTTTCTGAGCCAATGTGACTGACACTCCAGGTAGATGTAGAAGGTGCTAGTGACCTAATCTGGGGCCAAGGTGGCTCTCCGACCTCCGGGTGTCTTCTGTTCAGCAAGTGCAAAGCTTTCAAAAAGTGATTTACATTCATCCACAGTGAGCTTTTCCATCATATGCCCTCCAGCCGAAATGTTGAACTCCTTCTGAACAGAATAAGGAAGTCCATTGTAGAACTTTTCGATGATCGCCCAGTCCGTCAACCCGTGTTGCGGACATCTACTCAGAAGGGTGTTAAAACGTTCATAAACAACCGAATAAGGCTCATCGGGGTCCATCCGAAAGGAGTGGATTTCCTCCCGAGTACGTGCAGCCTTGGCTGGAGGATGATATTTTTTCAGGAATTTTAACTTCAGATCGTCCCAGGTGGCGATCGAATTTGGCGGGAGCGTCTCGAGCCATTCGGCGACTCGAGAGGTAAGGGAGAATGGAAACAACTGCAGATAGATGGTATCGTTCGTGACTCCCGTGAGTCCGAACGTGTTGCAGATCCGAATAAAGCGAGAGATGTGCGTCGGTGCATCCTCGTCTTCAAGTCCATGAAATTGAATAGAGTTGGTCAGCGCGTTGATGACGTGAGATGGAACTTGCCAATTGGTGGTGTTGGCAATGTTGGGTTACGCGATAGCAAACCGAGCGTCGTTGACTCCGGCGCTGGCCTGCTCGTGGACGGTGCGACGGGCCGCCATGGGGGTGAGATCAGGAAATGGGATGGGTTTGGTGTCGCGTGGGAGTTGTGTGGAAGTGGTGGATGTGGACGGTTTGGAATCAGTGGTGGAAAGTATGAACGCCTCGAGTTCTGTGCGAAGTGCGCAGAATCCGTTCACGAATGTCCTTGTCGGGATCAGAAAATGGTGTAAGCTCAAATGGACCTCGCGAACGGGTGTGTGGCATAAAATGGAAGGAAGATAAAATTAGAAAAAATAAAGTCCTAAAAATCTAGACTCGAAATCAGAAAATCCTAAGACTCTAGACACGGAGAAACCTAAGTGACTCAAAATTTCCTAACAAAGACCTAAGTTAATTTTGCTATTGCCAAGTGTCCCCGGCAACGGCGCCAAAAACTTGATGTGCTCGGAACTACACTAAAAACTACGATTAAAACCTAGACCTAGACAAACCTAATTTTACCGAAACTACCTAAACTAGACCGAACCCTAAGGCAAGTGTACTTGTCGGATTATAGTAAAGCTAAGGTAAGACCGAGAATATCGAACCCTAGAGACACTCTATACACAAAATTAAACTTAGACCTAAGAATTGGAAATACTGATAATTGAATTTGGGTTTTTGATTTGAGGACTTAAATTAACTAACTTAACTAAACAACGCAACTAGCAAACGGACAGCAGGAAAGCTTAGGAAACAATCAAATACGAGAAAGACACCACCTAGACCTAGAATCCCAACCAATACCTACAACTTAATCTGGCTATGACAACTCTGATGGAAGCTAATTCACCTTTTAAGTCCTTCTTAGCAAATGTTCCTAACGTTCGGACAGGAGTTCACCTTATGGGTACATCCAACCTCAACAAGACCTAATCACCCTCGAAACAATCTAAGGCACATTAAGCTAGCAGGAACTACCACTAATCAACACAACTGACACGGAATAGAAAGCTAACTAATTTCCTAGGGCATCCCTCTCCCGATAGCGATGTGATCCTATTCCACTAATCAACCCGACTACCCGACCTAGCTATCACCTCCCGGCTTGTCTAACTAGAGCAGAACACAAGATTCAAGGAAATCACTAAAATACTAAACTATGATTAACCGAATAGCTAACCAAATCAACTACAAACACACAGTCACGCAATTGATTACCCAACCCAAACCGAAAGACATTCGCAGATTAGGTAGTTTAGTAAGTTAATTCTAGTGGTCATATGCATACATTTATGATAATAATGGAATTGAATAGAAACATAACATCAATCAAGTAATCATAGCCAAACAAAGTTGTAAATACTAATTGTTCATCAAAACGGTCTAGGCGGTGATAAACACCTAGCCTACAATCATGTCTAATGTAGAAAACATAATAAAAATCATATTTTGAACAATAAACATAACCGAGTCTAGAGTTTTAAACAAGGAATAAGAGAAATCGGATAAACCGGGTATGGATTTGTTGATTAATTCTTGATCCTCCGATGATTGTCCTCGTTCTCAACTATTTCTTGTCTCTGAAAATCGCCTCTGGTTCGTCCTATGCTGTCTGGAAGTCGAGATATTGCGAATGGAACCCTAAAACTTGATTTTAAAGGCCGAAACCTTTTTCTGATGGTTTTAAGCTTCCACGCGTATCGCCTACCCTTATAAATCCCCCAAGCGATACGCCTGGGGTCCTAATACGATAAAACAGTCGGGCGTTGACCCAACTGACCGCCTTTGACTTCTCCTCTTCGCGCATATCTCGCACAACTCCTCCTGGGCTAGGCGATACGCCTAGACCAGCTTCTTCAGCACTTTTCATTTATTTTTCTCGTTAAATCTTGTCCGCTTCTCTCGTGGCCTCAGGACTTTATTAGAAACCTACAAAAACACACTAAACACATAAATAAAGACTCAAGGACCCAAGTTTAATAAAAAACTACTAAAACTAATAAAAACGACTCACTTTGACTCAAATAACTATATAAAAGACCCCGGAAGTAGGATGTGTTTACAACACATCACTGGCACCGATAAAAGTTTCATTTCAAGTAAATTTAGCAAAATAATAATGCCATAGAAAGCCCGTTAGAGGTTAAGTACTTCATAGAGCTCGCAAACGGTAAATTGGTCAAAATCCGTAGTATTATCCAAAATTGCCTATTGGATTTGTCGGGTCATCATTTGAGCATAGATTTGTTACCAGCGACTTTTGGAAGTTTTGATGTTTTTATTGGCATGGACTAGTTGTCCAAGCATCAGGCAGAAATCGTATGCCAAGAGAAGGTAGTGCAGATTCCTCTGTCGGATGGCGAAGTTTTGACGATTCAAGGTGAGCGAAGCGGATCTGTGGTTGGGATCATTCATTTCTCAAGGCGCAGAAGTGTCTGCGAAAGGGCCATGTGGCTATCTTAGCTCACGTCATTGAGGATCTGGTGAAAGAACCGCGTTTAGAAGATATTTCTGTCGTTTGCAATTTCCCTGGCGTATTTCTAGAAGATCTGCCAGGTCTTCCTCCGCATAGGCAGATAGAATTCCAGATCGATTTGGCACCAGGAGCTTCGCCGATTGCTCAAGCACCTTATCGATTAGCCCCAAGCGAACTCCATGAGTTGTACGCTCAGTTGCAAGATCTACTAGAGAAGGGTTTTATTAGACCTAGTTCGTCGCCATGGGGAGTGCCTATTTTGTTCATCAAGAAGAAGGACGAAACTTTTCGTATGTGTATAGATTACCGTGAGTTGAATAATTTATTTTCAGATATGGATGATAATAAAGTGTTTCAACACAATGATGAATACATTTTATACAATGACGGAACCATAAAACCCAATAATTTAAACATAAAATACAATAATCTGAACGTAAGAGTGTAAGACACAACGATTAAAATATTCCCTTTATATATAATAAAAAGACATGTGTCACACCCAAAATCCTTCTTAGACTTCCTGGATTTAAGAAACTTATTATTTAAACCTAACTTTTTTTTTAACAACCATCATTTTATAAAAAAACAAAACTAGCAAGGAGCTAGCTTACATAAGTTTAGAAAATGAGAAATTACACCAATTATCCCATGTAAGGACAACCAAGTTGCCTCTATGTTTCAACCAAAAAAAGGACATATTTTTAACATCATGTGAGGTGTGAAATAATACTAATATTTTTCCTAAGACAAAATCGTCAAAACCATGACGTTGTCATTAGTATTAGGCCATGTGGTATACTCCTCCAAATCACGCCCTGGTCCAACTTAATGCCACAATGGTGCCGTAAAACACCGCCCGCACCTGGATGGAAGGGTGACGCGATGGGGCTAGGTGAAGATCTTCATGGGTGTGCTGGAGAGAGAGGTTGGAGCTTGCTTCGATCAAAACATTCCACACATGTTTTTAATTTGTTTTCTTTAAACTATATAAAAAATAACCCATAACCACAACACACATCACAGTGGCGAAACCATAGGGGGTCTATTGACCCTTTCGACGACCAGCAACACCGTAGGCAACTGTAGATCATGACAACCATAGACCGAGCGACAGGAGGTGGAAACTGTGAGGGGTGTGTTTACTGTTTAATTGAGAGGCTCACTTGAACTTAAACCGAAAGTATACTTGTTTGATTTCTTTATTAATTTTAGTATCTTTGAAATTTTCTTTGTTGATGACAGTGTACTAGTGGAGAAGATGACCCAAAGCCTAAAATAGATAATCATTATACTTTTTTTGCATACAAGTCCTTAATCTTTAATTTTCAATGCATAATAGACCTTAGATTGTTTTTCCAATAGAAGTTACCCAAGATATTATTAAATAGTCATTTTATATTTTTTTCACATATGTTATTTATATATACACTAGAAAATGAAGAAAAAAAAGCCTAACTACTCTAACCTTCCAAATCAAAAGTTCTGGTTTCACCACTGTCACATCATACCACACCATGAATACCCCTTGTGTGTGATGATGATTTGTGTGATCCAGTTAGCGTTCACGTGGCAATCATCACACACACCATCACAATGTATACCAGGTGCCTTTATTTCATAAATATTATTTATTTATTGATAAAAAAAAATCAATATGAATATAATTAAGAAAAGTCACAAATGACAGTGACATGAAATTAGACTTCGTCTCCCCCCTCCCTTTGGTTTTTTGGAACGGTTCTCCCTCCCCCTAATTTTATATTTTTCCTTATTCCGTAAATGTATTTTAAATAATTTCAAAGACAATCAAGGTGTGAATTTTTCAAGCATTTTAAGATTAAAATATAGATTCGATTCTTTTAATATTGAAACTCTAGAAATTATAAGGGAAATTAAAGCTGGAAGGATCATAGTTGGTGCAACATAAAATTTGGGTGTTATATATATTCTTCTCAAGAGAAGTTGATTTTAAAATAAATCTGTTTACGATGGCATCAGGGTTATGGTGGTGGTTTTTAGTTATGATCATCTCCTCCCTCGAGGCTCAAACTCAAACTCAAGCTCAAAACACCACCGATCCAGCTGAAGGTATCTCTCTCACTCTCTATATATATAAATGTAATTTAATTATATTTATATCATGAATTCAGTCAAACCTTTTTTTTAGTTCGGGTCTATGCCAAGCTCACCATGCATTTTTGTGACTCTAAGGCTACCCGTAATGGTCAAGCCCCTTCAAGCCCCACCCTTGGGCATGATCCGACACGTGGACGATGACATGGCATAGGGGCTTGAAAACAAAAGAGGTGTAATGGGATAAAGCCCCTTTCAAGCCCTACAATCATTACCCAACCCACACAACCTCCCCCCCATTTGGCGTGAAAAATATGGCGCCTCTCCCCCCATTTCCATTTTTAGCGCCCCATAGTAATGGGTAGGGGCGTGAAAGGGGCGCGAAAGGGGCGCTAAAGGTGGTTTCAAGCCCCTTTCAAGTCCCATTACACATAGCCTAAGTCAAGTTTTACTTGAAGTTAAACGGTTACATCAAACCTCTATCTTTTTTAGTTTGGTAATTTAAGATAAAATAAAATAAGAATATGCTTTTTACTTGAAGAGATGTTTACCACCCCGCGTGTTGCTGCGGGGTTGAATTTCCATACTGAACGAAAGTCAAAAAGTTAACTGGTCTAAAACCTAAAAGTTTAAAAGTCTCGTGGTGAAAGTATAAAACTATAAAAGTATACTAAAAGCGAAAGTAGAAAAGTTAAAAGTTTCGTGGCAAAAGTAGAAGACAAAAAAACTTAAAACAAAAATAAAACTTTAAAAGTTAGAGGGTTAAAAAGTTAAGGAGTATAAAACGTAAAAGTATAAAAGTCTCGTGGTGAAAATATAAAACTATAAAAATATACTAAGTTAAGGGGTATAAAACGTAAAAGTCTAAAAGTCTCATGGTGAAAGTATAAAACTATAAAAGTGTACTAAAAACGAAAGTAGAAAAGTTTAATGTGTCGTGGCCAAAATAGAAGAAAACAAAACTTAAAACAAATAAAAAACTTTAAAAGTTAGAGGGTAAAAAAGTTAAGTGGTATAAAACGTAAAAGTCTAAAAGTCTTGTAGTGAAAGTATAAAACTATAAAAATATACTAAAAACGAAAGTAAAAAAGTTAAAACGACTGTATATGCTACACCACTAACTTTTATATCAAATTCGTTGCACTTAGTTAAAAAGCAATATATATATATATATATATATATATATATATATATATATATATTATTTCGCTAAAAGAAAAAAAATCAACATTGTTTAAAGACTGTGTATGTTCCACTAAATCTGTCATGAGAGCCTTATGTTCTTCTCATTATTGTAATCATCGATTCATTTTCAACATTAAATGGACGAACCAACCGTGTATGTTCCACTAAATCTATCATGAGAGCCTTATGTTCTTCTCTGAAATGCATGAACGTCGCATTTTCCAATCATTCATTAATAGTTGCTTGCGATATTTGCTCCACATGTTCAAGATGATGATCACGGCAAATCACTACGTCTATGTCCTCCTTAACCATAATATGCAAGATGATAATAGCATGCGTGCAGTTTTTTTTATCCCTGATTCATAATCAACGAATATTTCTCACAAAATATCATTTTCTTCTAAGAACAGCGAAACAACATTCAATGTCCTTTCTTGAGGACTCTTGGATCTTTTTGAAGTACTTACGTTTTTTCACCAAGGGGGTCTCTAAAGGTCTTGGCGATGAATGAATACTGCGGATATATACCATCACCCAAATAATATATAATGTGAATGGTAGTTTTCATTTGCATAAAATGAAGCCACGAGTGTCGTCCCCGATATGAAATCCTGGATGACAGACCACCTCTCTAAAATGTTGATGTCATTGTTAACCCGCCAACATCAATGTGAGAATGCAAAATCCAAAGATATTTGAATGCAATGGCTTGAAGAATAAGCATCAGTCGCTTCCGGCCACCCTGTGTGTGTTGAGCTCGCTAAGTGGTTGGACAATTATCCTATTGCCAATGTATTAATCTATGTTGCCAATCATGTCGGGTAAACCATGCACTTCCATATGCTGGTCATATATAAGTTGCAAATCATTCGACATCGACTTCCTTAAATAACATGGCTCGTATAGCTCATGTATTCCTTTAAAAATCTTAAACTATATAAATAAAAATAAAAATGAAATCTTATTTAATACATAAAAAATTATGAAAATAAATTATACCTCTAGTAAAATATTACAAAGTGTCTCTCGTCGTCTTTTCGGTCATTTTTAAATACTCGTCGTCGGTGTCGGTTATGGTATCGTATGCCAAAACGTGTAACACCGAAGTACACTTTTGAATAGAGGTGAATCATAGATTTCCTCTTCCATCACATCTTTGTTGAAAGTAGGTATACCGTTCTTCCAAATCATAAGCTATACGTAAAAACATACACTTAGTCATCCGAAACCATCTAAAGAACGTATCCGGGTTGTGGTAGGTTGGAGTGTCAAGAAAATAATCCTTCATCAACGGCTCGTTTGCTACAGCACTACCATGTTTAATTGGTGTTCTTTCGAGGCTTGGTCGTGGAGAATGATTCAAAGATTCTTGTAGATATTTAACAGTCGAAGTAACCACCTCGTCTTCTTCATCATCGTCGAAATCGTAAAGGTATGATGAGGAGGAAGGGGATGATATATTTTTTAAATATTGAAGAGGAGAATGATTATATTTTTATAGAAGTAGAGACTATGAAATTTCTTAAGGGGTACCACATGTATAATTTTTTTAGAGGTAGCATAGATACACAAAAAAAATCCTACATAAAAATAAAAAAATAAAATTTTTTATACTTAACGTACAGACTTAAGGAACGACACATGTCACCCCTAGAGACTTAGACTAAGGGCATGTGGTATACATGGTGTTAAAGGATGGTGTTATTGTGCCATGTGGACGATGACTGGATAACACCATTTGGTGTTGTGAGAGGGGTATACATGGTGTGATGTGGTGTGTGATGGTGGATTATTTTTCATTGGTTTAAAAGTAAAAAAATAAAAATAAAAATTACATGGAAAATTATGATTGGAGGAAGCCCACAACACCTCCACCCAAAACGCCGTTGAGAAGTCCACGGCGATGGATCACGCAAAGCCAAAACGCGCGTGCGGGGCGGTGTTCCACGGCGTTTTGGCGTTGAACGGCCCTTCCACACCCCCATACCGCATGCCCTAATGCTATGTCTGCCCCCGGAGTGATGAGAAATTGGAGGGTTGATTAGTAAACAAAATATGTGTTTTATGTGTGTATATATAGAATTTCTTTTTTTTTTCTTAATACAAACTAGCCCCTATTTTTTTGGTTGTTCACAATTTAAATTTACACGGCGTGATGGTGGTCACAAACTTAACGCCTACACGTTGCCTTACGAGAGGAAACTAAACTGAAAATACGCAGACAATTGTGTCAATTTAGTATTTTCCGCGCTTGAAACGAGAAGATGCCTGTAGAAGATGCCTATATATAGAATTGAGTTTTTATACGACGAGGCTCTCGTTGAATCTCGAGAATTTTGCAATTAGTTCACGGCACGGGAGTTTTTGATGTTGTGAATTTGAAGAATAGGATAGGAATAGTAGCAGCAGCATGATTTGATTTAATTTGAGTGAAAGTGGTTGGTGCTGTGTTGCAGTGCGAGTTATAAACGAGTTGTTTAGTGGATGGGGGATACCGGAAACTTCTGCGACACAAATGGGATGGAACCTAAGCGGAGAACCTTGCAGCGGCGCCGCCATTGACGAATCTAACGACTTTGAATCCAGAGCTTACAATCCGGGTCTCAAATGCAATTGTAATTTCCCCAATTCCACTTGCCATATTACTCAAATGTAACCTCTTTTCTTACTTACTTCTTCCTTCCTTGTTTAATATTAATTTACACAGAATAAATGTGTCTACATATAGCAAAATTTTAAGGAAATTTTATGTAATTTTGTCTTTAATTCATATGAACAATTTCATTGTTACCAATCTGTATGTAAATACTCAGAAAAGTTACTGGATTGGACGCTGTGGGCCCGATCCCAGAAGGACTCTGGACTTTGACTTACCTTATCAATCTGTATGTATGCTACTATATTCTTTACTTTTGTAGTATGCTATTTGTTGTTCTTTGTATGTTTGGTTTTCTATGTTTTCAACCTCCCATCAAGTGTCTGTTGGAAGATTATTACAAGGATTTAAAAGTTTTTTATATACATAATCAAACAAAGAAAGTCATTAGTGAAACTAGCATTTTCTAATAGCTATATATACACTCGTTTTATAGCTAATCAACCGTTTTACGTGCAAAAAGCTACCAAAGCGAGTGAATGTGTGTGTGTTTTTTTTCTCATGATACTACAAGTAGAATATTTTGTTGGAAAAACCACACTTCAAAAATGTAGAACTCTGTGTGTGTCTAGCATGTGGTTTTTTTTTTGTTTCAGTAAATTCGTTTTTATGAATATCTATTCTTGTATTTGCTACAGTAATTTGGTCCAGAACTACTTAACAGGACCCTTGTCACCTTCCATTGGCAATTTAACTCGGATGCAATGGCTGTAAGCCGTCTCCTTTTGATACTCTAAATTCACTGATCTTTTTCAATCTATTACGTTTATAATAACATACCTGAGTTTTATTTTATGACGGTTAATTTGAATTTTGTATAGGACTTTTGGTGGCAATGCGTTATCAGGGGAGGTTCCACCGGAGCTAGGGCGGCTTACTGACCTTAGATCATTGTATATTCTTTTTCTACTTTGATTGTCTTCTTGTTATTAAAATGCAATTTCCTCTATTTGATTCTTTGTTGATTACAAAAATTCTATTATTTTTTATGTCTCAGGTCAATTAACACAAATAGTTTTAATGGTTCCTTGCCATCCGAACTTGGAAATTTGCAAAGATTAGAACAGCTGTAAGAACATTATTGAGTATGATGTTTTAGATATTAAATTGCTTAGTTCTCTGATTTCTCTTGTGCTTGGAAGTGGATTCAAGCTAGTTTGTTAATTCTCACTTTTTAAGAATCTTCATGTTCTACCCTTGAACTCTTTCCAAGATTTACCTTTCCTTTGATCAAGTCATGTAACATCATATTCATGTATGTTCATTTTGTCAGTTACATAGATAGTTCTGGAGTTAGTGGTGAAATTCCTTCTACATTTGCTAACTTAACGAGACTGGTTACAGTGTAAGAACATTGATTTTTAATGAAAACTTATTTTTGCTAACTTAATGAGACTTCTATGTTAGGATCCTGTAATTTGCATCATATTTATGGAAACTTATTTTTGGCTCACAGATGGGCTTCTGATAATGAGTTCACAGGGAAAATACCTGACTTTATAGGGAACTGGAGAGGGTTACAAACATTGTAAGTTATCCTCTATTGCATGTACATGGTGTATGAGATGAATCTATATTATTATTTACATAGTTGATGTTCCTATAGGAGGTTTGAGGGGAACTCTTTTGAAGGTTCAATACCATCTTCATTTTCCAGGCTTACCTCTTTACGGGAGCTGTAAGTCTTTTCCGCCACCATTTTAAACAAAAATATGTATTTTTTATACAAATTGTTCTACTTTGGTCTTGTAATTCTGAATGGTTAATGTGTAGTTGATCTTATTCTATTATTTTACAGGAGGATAAGTGGTTTATCTAATGGGACGCTGGATTTTATAACGGATTTGAAGTCATTAACTGAACTGTGAGATTATATTTTGATTTTTCTGCAAGTCTTCCTTCTTAGCTCCTTTTAAAATCCTAAAGATACTTTTCAATGAAATTCATATTTTGCAGAAGTTTGAGGAATAATAGAATTTCTGGCTCTATTCCATCTGACATTGGAAAATATCAAAATTTGACACAACTGTGAGTAATCTGCATCAAGACTAAAGTGTCTGAAAATATAGATTTACTTCCTTAAGATGAATTTAAAAATATTTCAAGAGAAGATTTCTCATGTTATTTTTTAATGCTATTTCCAGCCTTACTATTTAGCCTCATCTCTTTTACTAACTTAGGCATCTACTTTTCAGGGATTTGAGTTTCAACAATTTGGCTGGGCAGATTCCAAGAGGGTTGTTCAACTTGAGTCAACTCTCTTTCTTGTAATACACATATTCTGTTGTTACAAATATTATTATGCATACAATTGGGACCATAAGTCTCTATGTTTGACATCTATATGACATCCAAAATCTGATTGTAAATGCCATCATTCTCAGGTTTCTTGGAAACAATAGCTTAAATGGTACCCTTCCCAACGTAAAGAGTGCAAGTCTTCGTAGTATGTAAGTTATTCTATCTTTTACATAATTTATTTAGGTTTCTTGGATTATGCATACAAAAGGGTAAATAGTTCTTTTTTCTAATTTTCTACTATATATATATTCATGCAGTGATTTGTCATACAATGAACTATCTGGGACACTACCTTCTTGGGTGAATGAGGCAAACCTACAACTGTATGTGCATGATTTTGAATACTAGTTTTATATTTTTATTTGTGCCTTGTTTTAACAAGCAACTGTTGGTGACTGACTTCAAAACTTTTTGTTTTATTAAAAAATTACAAAACATAAATTAACTTTTAGCATAGTTTGTCGAGCTAATATAGTGTTTTTAATTTCTGTATGTGCAGTAACTTAGTTGTGAACAACTTCACTTTAGAAAGTTCTAGAAACAGGTAACCGTGTTCTTCTATTGTACATGTGCCTAATACCTATACTAATTGAAATGCAACGTATTCTGTCCAGTGGTTTACCTTCAGGTTTGAATTGTCTCCAAAGGAATTTCCCTTGTGATCGTGGGTCGCCAAAATGTAAGCAAGAATCATATTCCTCTTATTTTTGTTTTTTTTTAACGCCAACTCAGTACACACCCTTCAATGTCGATTAACAGATAGTAACTTTGGAATCAATTGTGGTGGTCCTTCAATCACATCCTCTAACCAACTACTTCATGAGCAAGACAATGAAGCTCTTGGAGCAGCAACACAGTACGTGACTTCTGAAAGGAGGTGGGGGGTCAGTAATGTTGGACAAAGAGCCAACCCAAGATATACAACCGCCAGTTCACGCCATTTCACAAACACTCTAGATTCAGAACTTTTCCAGACAGCACGGCTCTCTGCTGGATCATTAAGATACTATGGTTTAGGGCTGGAAAACGGTAACTATACGGTCACACTCCAGTTTGCGGAACTTGAGATAGAAGATGGTCCAACTTGGAGAAGTAATGGAAGGCGTGTCTTTGACATTTATCTGCAGGTATGTGTTAAATAAACGTTAATGAAATATTATGCATTTCATCATAGCAGGCGTTTCATCTTAAACTATTGCTGGGCTATGTTTGAGTCCTAAGTTAAGAATTTGTAGCTATCTTGAAGTTGAAGTTATGTACTTTGACCTCAAAGTCAAATAGTAATCCCTTTATGTGGAAAACCGCAAATTTGCTCTTAAAAATATATTACCATCGACTGTTCATGCAAGTTCATTAGCTGAAGCCAAGGCTTTTTTGTATGAAGTATTTTGTGGCAATTATGACAAATTTGTTAATGAATCTGTGGATTTGGGTTGTTATTAACCCCAACAGGTCAAATAGGAAAAATTAGATAAATGGAACTAATTGAGAATCATCCGAAGTCTATTCTTAAAGCACAGAACTTTCTATGTCATTGTACTCGGGGATTTCAATTATTACTTTCAGTTTTTGTGTGGTCATAGTTAAAGCATTTGTTCTTATTGGAAAAAGTGTGCGGGGCAACCCAACACGGACCAGCCCAGCTCGTTTACCCATTTCATCCTGAAACAATGTTGATGCATGACCCACTCATCTGGCCACCTCAAGAATGAAGCATAGTTTCTCAAAATTCAAATCTTGTTTCTTCTAGGGAAACCGGGTGTATGAAGATTTTGATATAAAAAGAGAAGCAAAGGGAGCCTCCTTCAGTCCTGTTTCAAGGGTAGAAACGGTTCAGGTTTCAGATAACTACCTCGAGATACATTTATTCTGGTCTGGGAAAGGGACTTGTTGTGTACCTTATGAAGGGACTTTTGGACCTCTTATCTCAGCAATCAGTGCCACCCCAAGTACAAATACAATCTCAATTTTGGTTGTTTAACTTTAAAATCTTGATAATTGATAACTTCTACCCTTTGCTTATTTTTGTATAGACTTCACCCCCACTGTGAGCAACACTTTGCCTTCAACAAAGAAGAATAGAACCGGTTTAATTGTAGGGATTTTGGTTCCTATTGCTGTAGTAAGCTTTTTGTCACTGTTAGCCCTGTATATTTTCTGTCATCGAAGGAAAAAGCAGGATACATCTGACAATTACGAAGGTAGCCTTTCAGGATTTTTATGTTATAGGTGAAAAATATTTGCATTTTTTATGGTTAAGTAACTGTAATCAAACATGTTCATTTGATTTTGCAGACTTTGTGGGAATTGATTTCAGACCATATATGTTTGCTTATGCAGACCTACAAGATGCAACTGATGATTTTGGTACTGAAAATAAGCTTGGTGAAGGAGGATTTGGACCTGTTTACAAGGTATAATTTATACTTTGGATCAAAACTTCATATTGGTAGTCAAACTTAACCATGGTTAGTTTAACTTCCAGGATACTCCTTAAAGTTCTCCCCTCAAAAACTTTTTGATGATGACAGGGTACCCTTGGTGATGGACGAGTAATTGCTGTTAAAAAACTCTCCATAGCCTCCCACCATGGAAAGAGCCAATTTATTGCGGAAATTGCAACAATATCTGCGGTCCAACATCGTAACCTTGTGAAATTATATGGATGTTGCATCGATGGAGAAAAACGGCTTCTTGTTTATGAGTATCTTGAGAACAAGAGTCTTGATCAAGCATTATTTGGTGAGAAATTTCAGAATATGTTCATAAATACAGGTTTAGACATGAATTTTAAAGTCTAAAACTTTACTATAATGTTGCATCTGGGTTTTATGGTGCAGGAGAAAACAAGTTATCTCTTAGTTGGGCCACCCGTTTTGAAATATGCATCGGAGTAGCCCGTGGTCTTGCATATCTCCATGAAGACTCTCGTATACGAGTTATACACCGAGATGTTAAAGCTAGCAATGTTTTACTTGATTCTAATCTTATCCCCAAGATCTCAGATTTTGGTTTGGCCAAACTTTACGATGACAAGAAAACACACATGAGTACTCGTGTTGCGGGCACCATGTAAGATGACCATCTATTTCTCCTTTTAGTGTTATATACGAGTTAATGCTCTTGAACTTGTTCTGATTTGGGTAATAATGTGTAGTGGGTATCTGGCACCGGAGTATGCAATGCGTGGACACCTTACAGAAAAGGCTGATGTGTATGGGTTTGGAGTTGTAGCTCTAGAGATGGTTAGTGGAAGGCCCAACTCTGATTCTAGTTTGGAAGATGAGAAGATATATCTTCTTGAATGGGTATGTTTCATCTCCTCCCTTCCCTTAATAATCCTTATAACCTCTTTCATTTTATTATATTCATATCATTTTTATATTAGTAATATTACCGACTTTGGTATGATTTTAGGCATGGGACCTCTATGAAGCCAACCATGAACTTGAGTTGGTAGATGAGGAATTGTCTGAATTTGAAGAGAATGAAGTAATTCGTGTAATAAAAGTCGCTCTTTTATGCACCCAAACCTCACCGATGCAACGGCCATCTATGTCACGAGTGGTGGCAATGATTTCTGGAGACATAGAAGTAAGCGGTGTTATTACTCGCCCTGAGTATTTGACCGGATTTAACTTTAAAGATGCCATAACCTTCGAGAGTGGCCTTTTAACTTCAGAAGATACTGATTATGTCCTAAGTACAAATTACACCACTAATTTGCCTATCAATGCTTCCTCAGTGTTGCTTCATGATGTCAATGGAAAAGGCAGATGATACACCCCATTCTTTATTTCGGTCTTGTGTTATATGTATAATGAATGCATGTGCTCCATAAATATATTTATATTTGTGATATTTCTTCCTGCATTCTGATTCACGGACGGATCGTTAGTGTTGTGAAAAAGGCCCGAGCATTGCCCTCTGAATTTTCGGGGCCCAATTAAAAAATCTTTAATAAGTAAAAAGCCAAAGTTTAATCTAGGAGAGTTGATCTTGTCTTCTAGTCCCATTAGTTTCCCGTTCTCATATCAAATGTAATAAGTTGTCCTTATGTCTAATTATTAAAATAGTCCACATGACATTTAGATATTGGCTCTTACGATTTGTATGATAAAAGAGGTTTCTATATATATATATATATATATATATATATATATATATATATAATACAAGTTTAATGTGCAATTCTTGAAGCATATTGTACCTCCATTTGACGCATATCATCGGTTGTACTTGAGGTACAAGTTTTTAGATTTACTATACAACCTATTGTTGAAGTGTTTCGCTTATATGATCTCTCTCTCTCTCTCTCTCTCTCTCTCTCTCTCATTTCATCTGCGAAGTGATATCAACTCTCTTTTTTCATCTTCGAACCAATATTAACTCTGTCCTTCTTGCATTTCCTTTTCTATGCTTTTTGGAATTAGGCTTTGGATTCGTTGGTCGTGACCGATGAGTTCCAACGCCACCATACTCGGTTTGCTTGAGTGAGGCCTTCGGAGACATTCTCTCTGATTTCATGATTGCGTGATTTCCTGAATTAGGGTTTGGATTTGTTTACCACCTAGGGTTTGGTTAGGTCGTTGCTTCCGTCTTATGAGGCAGTCGTGATGTGACCCACATGTAACATTTGCGTTTTAACCGATTGAGAAATCTGACCCGTTTCAAACTTTCATGATTTACCGATTTGCAAATTATTTAAAAAACCGGAAGAATTTTTGGGCGATTATACCCTAATTATTGAGTCTAAATGATTTACAATTGTTTTTTGAAATCAAATACTTAATAACAATCAATTGGAATCAAATTTGATGTCTCGAATTGAAAATAAAGCAATTTTTGGTTTTTACGCGATTTCGGTACACGATTTTTCGTTACCAGGAATCTTGTCTTTGATCACCTTATGTCAAATTCAACATTTTTGTAAGTCTAATAATCAATTATCATGTCATGAGTCATCACGCACAAGTTGAGTCTCGAAACGTTGGTGAATTAACCTAATGGTGATACGTACGTAAATTGGCCCGAAATCGTGTTTTATTGCTAATAAATTCTATGATTGTCATACTATATTCAATTCTATGTGCTTGAATGTGTTTCATATGGTTGAGAATTTAAAATGATGAAAACCGGCGAAAACGGGACTCGAATCCGATTAAAAACTAAGAAGTTATAGCAAAAATAGTGAAACTGACCATAAAACGCACATTTTTAATTTAAATTACCAAATGAAAATGTTTACATACCATGTTTGTACTTGGTTTTAGTGGAAATGGCCAAATGGATCCAATGGTGGTGGACCTAAAACCTTGATTTCGGTGGCTAAAACCCTCAAAAACTACAAAGGTCAACGAAAGTCAACGCTGGCTGATGTGGCAAAAGCGTCGCGTATCGCGGAGCTTGGCCTGGATTCCTGCGCGTACCGCGCTGGGTACCAGGTCGGGCAGACTCATTTTCTGTCGGGTTTTCTCGTATAAAAACGTTTCTAACTCGTTTTTTCTCCACTTTTAAGAACCCTAATCACTATTCAGCCGCCATAGACCCTAAAGATTCATCCCTCATCAATTTCTTGAAGATTTAGAGCTATTTTGGGAGTTTTCAAGCGTTAATATGTGTCGGTTTCGCTCTAAATGGTATGTGTACTCAAACCTAGCGTCTATCTTCTCATCTCCATGTTCCCTCATGTTAAAAATCTGTGTTTTATGTTTAGATCTTGCACCTTCATGCTTATAGATGTTAGATCTTGTGTTTAAAAGATTAAAAATTGGATTTTTGTTAGTTTTTGTGAACTTATACTAATTTTCATGAGGCTTTGTGTATGAATCTTGTTAGATCTTGATTTGGGTCAATAAAGATTGCATTTTTATGTGCTATTCTTCTCTAGATTATGATAATGTCATAAGATCTAGGGATTTATTGGTGAAAGATGTATTTTTTGTGTATTTTTATGAAAATATATATATATATATATATATATATATATATATATTGATCGTTTATGCTTAGATCTAAACCAAGATGGTAAATCGATGATGATCAATGATTGATCTAGGTTATTTATGCATGTTTGGCCATAAATGAATGATTTAGAGGTCTTGTATGCAAAGGGGTTGGTGTTCGATTGAATTAATTGATTTATATTAAGGTTTTTAGGTTGGAAATAATTAAGTTTGTAAAATATAAATATATATACTTGTCGATTCATGCTAGATTATGTATAAATGATGTGATTTTGATTAGATTAGTGCTAGGTTAATTTTTGACTTGATATTTGTGGATTATTATGACTCCATGAAGAATAAATATTTTGAGACGTCGTAAAATAAATAGTTTTGTTATTTATTCTTGACGTCGCAAGCTAGTTTTAGTAATGACCTATATCATGACCCTAATCGTACGTTATCACCATAAGCACATCACCAACGGGTTGTCGAGTCGTTTGTGTCGTGAGAATATATTTATTTATTTATTTATTCATTTATTTTAATCTTTAGTTATTTATTCGGTTATTACTCCATCTTGTTTAGTCTTCGAGTTTATTCATCTCGTGTCGTGGTATCGTTGTCTATCAGTGTCTCCTTCGCCAGGTGAGTATTCATAGCCCCCTTTCTTTGACTGTTTTGGGGTGCAACATGTACACTATCAGAACGTAAACTCTTTATGTTTTATTCTAAAACTATATGCGATCGATGTGATTGTTATGTGCATACTTGTGTGATTAAACTTGTGTGGATTATTGCTATGAACGATGGAACGATGGAACGATGGAATGATTGATGCATCTCATTAACTCATTGAGCCGGGGTTACGATAATAGATCTATTGGTGTGGCAACCCACTTGGCCTGCCTCGCGTGTGGCGCCTTGTGATTGAAAGCCTAAATGCCGAGGGCTTGAGTGCGTCGCTTATTACGTGCTTTGATTCATTTCATGTTTATCATATATGTCTACACGTAACACACTGAATCGCATGTTTAAATCTATATTGTACGATACACCTATGTTTACTCACCAACTATTCGTAGTTGACCTTTATTTTATACATGTTGTAGGGTTTGCTTTCCGATGTTGTTGACCGCTTTGATGACACTTTAGGATGCATGTGGCCTTAGTGAGACCTAATGTAATCAAGTTAAATTGTATTTATCATTGGTTTATATTGTGTTACATTGTATTATTCTATTGTTATGAAATGGGCTAAATAAGAATATCGCAACATTACTTTAATTAGTGTTGTGTGCATCTGGACAATCATCGCGCTCCGACGTATTCCGCCGTCGCTTGGGGTGTGACAGATTGGTATCAGAGCCACGGCTATAGGGATCTAGGTTATTAGAACCGGCTTGACCTAGACTTATGCCTTAGGTGTCCTACATGAGTGTGTCATGCATATCATGCCTATATAGTTTATATGTCATATAATTGCTTCTTGATCATGCCTGTTTTAATTGTTGCCTTTGTCGTTTAGCACACACTTGAACACCATCACTTGAGGCTTCCTAGCCTCCTTCCTTAGTAATGGTGCCTTACGTACCATCTAGGAAATTGATTTCTTGATTTTACAATCTCGTCAGACATGGGGCCTTAGTGATTGACATGTAGTAGCTGGAAGGGTGGAAGCATCGATAATCGGGGTGTCTGACTAAGCAAAGCGTCGCTTACAAATTCGAATTGACGGACCCGGACGCTCAACTAGGACGATTCGATGAGAGTGTCGAAGCCTATTAGGCCAAAGCATTTCAATCACTAGGATCTTACCCTGATCAGTCACGATTGTAGTTTCCCACTCGGGATATGAGGGCCATTCCGATTGTTTTTCAAAAATCATTCTATTTTGAGGTTTTTGTGTTATGTGGAACTTTTCAATAGTCTATGATCATCTGAGTTACACCACTACATGGTCACACGAGTTTTATACTCAATCATCTGAGTCTTAAACAAAATTTTTCAATCAAATTTCTCAATTTACGTGTTGGTGATTTTGTTATTTTCTCTTGGTGATTTTGTTATTTTCTCTTGTGAACCTCGGTATTCAATTATTTTTTCATACTCGATCGAGTTGTGACATTCCAATTCGAGTGTCCTATATGATGTCTCTCACTCTCGTGATTATGGACTAAACATTCACCCGGTCGTACCCTTTTGTTTCATGATTGATTCTCTCGCATTTCTTAGCTTGGGTCGCGGAAATCGTCACCGCAACCGTCAGGTGGCCCAGGAGATTGCTTGGCAGGTGGAAGCTACTCTCACCAGCCTAATCCTGTGTGTTCTCGATGCTAACCTTGTTATCAATGTCATTGTTGCTAAACCCGTTTGCTATTTCAAACATCGAAAGGCTTTCACACTTTCGTTGTGTTTAGGCTATGAGAACCCTACCACTTTCCGTGTTGACACTGCACGAATTGCAACCTCTTCGGTCATCGCGTGGGTATCCTGTTGGATTAGGTGTCTAAGCCTATAACTATAATTGATAGCAGCACAGTCCTTTTGGGTTGCCCTCGAGACTCAGCAAATGGAGAATTAATTAAAAGGGAAAAAGTAATAGTGTTGTTAATTATTATAGTTTAATAATTAACTAGACAAAACTATTTGGGAGGATAATTAACAGTTTGTTAATTAAAGGAGATAAATATTAAATCAATAGTTGATTTATATTAGGAATGGTTTTATCCCACATTAAGATTTTCGAAATCCCTTCTAGGTCAAGGAGAATTTCGAAAATTAACATAATCCCGCATTGGTGGAATTATAAAGTGAGGAGGATATCCAAGGCTATAAATAGGGGCCTTAGGGATTCATTCCAACTTGCTCATCAGGCTTGAGTATTCGCCTCTCTCTTTCTCCCTCCTTTGTGGTTTAACCAAAATTCGATTTTGGACTAACCACTTCTAGTTTAATTTTCTCCCTTTGGAGTACTTGGGTGTGATCCCATTAGAGGCACGACGTTTGTGGTGCTAGCTTTCCAACGTTGAAGGGGATTGTGTTAGTTGTTTACTATAACAACTAAGAGGTATGTAACTCTGTCTGTTTTGTTTACATGTTTGTTTATTTTTCGGAAATAGACTAGGGTTCGTTATTTGTTCTTAGTTGTAGGTCCAATAGAGAAAACATAGATCCTGGTTTTAGGTTGCATGCACCCTTAAGAGTTTAAGTATGCTTGTAGTGCCTGAAACCCATCAGTGGTATCAGAGCATAAGGCTTGTTTTCTATTGAATTTGCTATGACTAGGAATGAATTCTGATTTGAGGCTTAGAAATTTCGAAATTTTGGTTAGGAGGCTATAAAAATTCGATTTTGATATTAGGGTTTTAGTTAACCTAATTTTGCTTCCTAGAATTTCGAATGCCTTAGGATAAATTAATTAGATTAATAGTTATCCTATAATATATATATATATGTATATAATAGTTAATAGATAATTAATGGTATTTGATATATATGTATATTAAATTCGTAAACTATATATGTATTTGATACATATGCAAATTCGTAATATATATATATGATATATATATATATACGAATTTTTACTCCATGGGTTTATTTCCTAATAAACCTAGTATTTTGAAAAAGTTTTAAAATACACCTTATACTATATGTAAAAGATTAATAATTACTATATGTATAAGAATAAAGTCAGTCAACCAATACTAGGCCTCATTCACGAAGCTGGTCTATAAGGGGGGTATAAGGAGATTGCCTATAAAATGGCAGTTGAATGGGTGTACATTCCTCACCCACCGCTCCCTTGACTAGTGGAGGGTCGTTAGCCGAACGGGTTTGATAGGACTAAATTAATAACATTAAAAGTATAATGATATTGAAAGTAACTAAACCTATATTTACTATTCCTAGTTACTTTTAGGAAAAATGTGAAATTGTATGCTAACCCATGAAATTGCACATTACACTTTATAAGTCGTTAGTGGAGCGTGCGTGGTTAACCAGCACACTAATAGGGACTAATAAAGAGTGGTAATGGGTATCTCAAGAATTATCATTGTTGATGGAGCGCGTGTGGTTAACCAGCACATCAATTGAGATGATAAATGACATTGAGGTTGCCAAGCAGATTTGCATGGTTATTCACATCTTGTTTGTGATCCTCGGTATCCCAGTCACAAATGGAAGAGCATATTCCGAGATTAAACATGCCATTGAATAGTTTCAATGAATCTCAAAAGAATAATCCTACATTATATAATTTGCAATTAGATTACGGCATCCCTTCTCTAAGTTGTGAATTTTATAAGTTGTACTCCAAATTATTCTTATCTAACTTATCTACCCTCTACTTTCAGAAATGACTACTCCAATGGATACTACTGCTTCCTCCTCCTCCTCCACCCACAACTTCTCGTTACTGAATATCTGCTCCAAAGTCATATTGGATGGTGCGAATTATAGTGACTGGATGCGCAACATAAAGATGGCCCTTCGTTTTGAAGACAAGGAGTATGTCCTCGAAGAAGAACTTGTAGAAGTAAACGAAGAGACCGCCACTGCTGATGAATTAGCCGCGTACGAGCAACACAAGAAGGATGCATCAAAGGTTGCTTGCGTCATGGTTGCCACTATGATCCCTGAATTGCAAAGGTACTATGAGGACTACTGGCCGTACGAGATGAACAAGGACCTTATGGAAAAGTTCCATAAGCGAGCTCGTCAAGAGAAGTACGAGATAGTGAGGTCCCTCATATCTAGCAAGATGAAAGAAGGGGAGTCAGTTAGCGCTCACGTGCAAAAGATGCAACGTTACGTGGAACGCCTTGAGAAGCTGAATGTGCAAATCGATCAGGAGTTGGCTATTGACATAGTCCTGAACTCCTTACCTAGTTGTTATGATCAGTTCATATTGACCTATCATTTGAACAACAGTGAGACCACTTTGGCTCAATTGCACAATCTTCTAAGAACGACTGAAGCAGGAATGAAGGGGAAGAATGTTGTTCCCGCTCCTGCTAATACTCCTGTTCTAGCCATTGGTCAGGGAAAGGGGAAGAAGAGGAAAGGTCCTCCTAAACAGAACTGGAAGGGAAAGTCTCAGCCAAAGCAAAGTTCTAATGTTGCCCCTGTCTCTGATCCCAAAGAGGCTACTTGTTTTTATTGCAATGAGAAGGGTCATTGGAAAAGAAGCTGCCCAAAGTATCTGCAGGACATTAAGGATGGAAAAGTGAAGCCATCGTCTGCAGGTACGTACACTATTTGTTCTGATAACTCATTATCTTCTGGTTCTTGGGTTCTTGATACAGGATGTGGTTTTCACATTTGCTCTGTTGTGCAGGGACTAAGAAAAAGTAAAGATATGGAGCGTGGAAGGATGAACCTGATCATGGGGAATAGGCGATCTTCACCTGTTACCAAGATTGGAGTTTATAGTCTTGTGCTTAGTAATGGTGTTACTTTAGAGTTATTGAATTGTTGCTACTCGTCAGAAATGACACGAAACATTATTTCTTTTCATGCATTGTTTAAACAAGGTTTTAGTTTTTCTTTTAATGATGAGAATGGTTCCATTTCTGCTTATAAGAATGGTGTTTTCTAGTTTGAAGCTTTACCTTGTAATGGTGTGTATGAAACTGTGACATGTGTAGACAACTTAGGCAATAGTGTATTTCAAATTGATTCGTCTAATGGTATAGACAAAGCATGTTTGTGGCATTGTCGTCTTGGACACATTAGCAAGAAACGCATGGAACAGCTCCAAAAGTATGGGGTGTTAGAGTCTTTTGACTTGAGGTCAGAAGATACATGCGAGTCTTGTCTTCTGGGTAAGATGACAAAATCACCTTTCACTGGATCTTGTGAAAGAGGTGAAGGTTTGTTGGATCTCATACACACGGATGTGTGTGGGCCCTTCAGATCAGCCACAAGAGATGCTAATCGATTCTATGTGACTTTCACTGATGATTATAGTAGATATGGATATGTCTACCTAATCAAGCATAAGTCAGAAACTTTTGAAAGGTTCAAAGAGTTCAAGCAAGAAGTCGAGAATCAACTAGGCAGGAAGATAAAGATGCTCAGGTCGGATAGAGGCGGAGAGTATCTTAGTATCGAGTTCCTCGACTATCTTAAGGAATGTGGAATAGTTTCACAATTGACACCTCCTAGGACACCACAACTTAATGGTGTAGCTGAGAGACGCAATCGAACCTTGTTAGATATGGTTCGTTCCATGATGGGTCGAGCTTCACTTCCAATCACATTCTGGGGGTATGCCTTAGAGACTGCCGCCCATATCCTTAATCTTGTCCCAACCAAGAAAGTTGCCAAAACACCTCACGAAATATGGACGGGAAAAGTTCCCTCACTAGCACATATCAAGGTTTGGGGTTGTGAGGTTTTCGTTAGACGAGAGACTCACGACAAGCTTGAACCTCGAAGTGAGAGGTGTGTTTTCATCGGTTATCCACAGAAGTCTTTTGGATATTTGTTCTACAGACCAAGTGAGAACGTGGTTTTTGTAGCACGAAGAGGAGTCTTTCGCGAGAAAGAGTTCATATGCAAAGAAGACAGTGGGAGCCATGTTGATCTTGAAGAGATTCAAGGGTCAACCGATGAAGGAACTTCTGAGACCGCTAGGGTTCAACCAGAGGAAGAGATTCCAGTTGAACCAGTTGACAATTCATTACCTCTTAGGCGTTCTGAAAGAGTTAGCGTCCGACCTGAGTTCTATGGTTTCCATATAAATGCAGATAGTGACACGTTTATCAGTGATAACACACTGGTAAATTTGGATGAGCCAGCTAACTACAAGGAAGCCGTGGCGGGCCCTGAGGCTGCAAAATGGAAAGAGGCAATGGATAGCGAGATACTGTCCATGTATGACAATCAAGTTTGGAACTTGATTGATGAACAGCCTGGTCGAAAGACAGTTGGTTGTAAATGGATCTTCAAAAAGAAGACCGATATGCATGGTAATGTAAGCACATTCAAAGCACGACTGGTGGCGAAAGGATTTACTCAAACCCCAGGGGTTGACTATGATGAGACCTTCTCACCAGTAGCTAAGATAAAGTCTATTAGGATAATGCTGGCCATAGCTGCGTTTCATGACTATGAAATCTGGCAGATGGATGTCAAAACTGCCTTCCTAAATGGGAAGCTGGCTGAGGATGTTTACATGAGTCAGCCAGAAGGTTTTGTAGATGCAAAGTTTCCTAATAGAGTGTGCAAGCTTGAGAAGTCCATCTATGGATTAAAACAAGCATCTCGCAGTTGGAATCTTTGCTTCGATGAGAAAATCAAAGAGTTTGGATTCTCTAGAAGTGAGGATGAGTCCTGTGTATATGTCAAAGCTAGTGGGAGTATAGTAACCTTCCTAGTGTTGTATGTTGATGACATAATCCTTATAGGAAATGACATTCCAACCTTGCAGGAGGTTAAGTCCTGGCTTGGAAAGTGTTTCGCTATGAAGGATCTAGGAGAGGCTGCTTATATTCTGGGGATAAAGATTTCAAGGGATATAAGTAAAAGGCTAATTGGACTGAATCAAAGTACATACTTGGATAAAGTAATGAAGCGATTCTGTATGGAAAATTGAAAGAAAGGAGATTTACCCATCCAGAGCAATACCAAACTGAGTAAGACTCAGAGCCCGAGTACAGATGAAGAGTTAGCAGAAATGAGTAGAGTTCCATATGCTTCCACCGTTGGATCTATTATGTATGCTATGACATGTACTCGTCCTGATGTGTCTTTTGCCTTGAGCATGGTTAGTCGTTATCAGGGAAATCCAGGTAAGGCTCATTGGGTTGCGGTAAAGAATATTCTCAAGTATCTGCGAAGGACTAAGGACTGGGTCCTAGTACTTGGTGGCAGTGATACATTGAAAGTGACTGGGTATAGTGACGCCAGCTTTCAAACAGACAGAGACAACTTTCGATCTCAATCTGGCTGGGTCTTTACCTTGAATGGAGGAGCAGTGACTTGGAAGAGTTCCAAGCAAGAAACGGTGGCTGATTCTACTTGTGAATCAGAGTACATAGCAGCGAGTGAAGCGTCAAAGGAGGCTATCTGGTTGAAGAACTTCATCGGAGATCTTGGAGTTGTGCCAACCATTAAGGAGCCAATTGAACTTTTCTGTGATAATGAAGGTGCAGTTGCTTTGGCAAAGGATGCAAGAAATGATCGCAATTCAAGGCATATCGACAGAAAGTATCATTTCATCAGACATAAAGTAGAAGAAGGGTACCTCGTTGTGAAGAGGATATCATCAGAGGAGAATCCTGCAGATCCGCTTACGAAGGGTCTGAGTAGGATTCGACACCATCAGCATGCTAGGGGCATTGGTCTGAAGGATGATGTAGTTTTTGGTAGTTAGATTGAAACTTGTAACAAAGTAAATGTAATTGACTTTTGGTGATTGAATAATGGAGATTTATTTATGAGTTTGTTTACTACCTTTTGTCAATTATTTATTATTGTGTTTCATTTTTGCATGTTTTACTTCCTGAATAATTAGATTATTCAAAACTCCACAGTCAGTCATACTTTTGGAAGTAAGTAATGAATTAAGACTGTCATGAATGGATTGTAGATTGTCTAAGAAATGTTGGACATGGCAATAGAATTGCTGCAATATTCATGAGTACTTTGAAAATGGAGAATTTAAGTATTGGATAAACCCACGCTCAGAGAATTACTTCATGGAATTTATCACGAGTAATTCTGAGACGATAATATCTTATAATCTTTAAAGCTGAGATATATGAGTTGTGGTTTACAAGTCAATTATGCATTGATGGTACGTAATCGCATTGGTAACTCGATGTTATAAAACGTATTGTTGTGCATGATTTGATGAGTAGATGGTGCAAGCATATAAGTCAAAGTTTATTCGTTCCTTTTGCCCTAACGGGAAAAGCGATATCTTTGGGCCCCTCGGTGATTTGATGTTGACTTATAGTGCCGGGCCCGGTCAGGACTAAATTGATGTGTTCAATTGGAAGTTCTAAGGTCATTACAAATCGGAAATCGGGAAACGAAGTACTGAACAATGAGATTGATTATATTCCATGTCTCATGTTCGAATGATATCTTGTAGAACGAAGGATTATATGATCTCTTATCTTAGGACACGAACTGACTGGGTCAAAGTTCGACAGCGTTCGTTGGAAGCTACAATTTGCTGATCAATTAAGAAGTTACAAAGGCAATATTAGTTATTAGACTTATCCAAGTGGGAGACTGTTGGATTAGGTGTCTAAGCCTATAACTATAATTGATAGCAGCACAGTCCTTTTGGGTTGCCCTCGAGACTCAGCAAATGGAGAATTAATTAAAAGGGAAAAAGTAATAGTGTTGTTAATTATTATAGTTTAATAATTAACTAGACAAAACTATTTGGGAGGATAATTAACAGTTTGTTAATTAAAGGAGATAAATATTAAATCAATAGTTGATTTATATTAGGAATGGTTTTATCCCACATTAAGATTTTCGAAATCCCTTCTAGGTCAAGGAGAATTTCGAAAATTAACATAATCCCACATTGGTGGAATTATAAAGTGAGGAGGATATCCAAGGCTATAAATAGGGGCCTTAGGGATTCATTCCAACTTGCTCATCAGGCTTGAGTATTCGCCTCTCTCTTTCTCCCTCCTTTGTGGTTTAACCAAAATTCGATTTTGGACTAACCACTTCTAGTTTAATTTTCTCCCTTTGGAGTACTTGGGTGTGATCCCATTAGAGGCACGACGTTTGTGGTGCTAGCTTTCCAACGTTGAAGGGGATTGTGTTAGTTGTTTACTATAACAACTAAGAGGTATGTAACTCTGTCTGTTTTGTTTACATGTTTGTTTATTTTTCGGAAATAGACTAGGGTTCGTTATTTGTTCTTAGTTGTAGGTCCAATAGAGAAAACATAGATCCTGGTTTTAGGTTGCATGCACCCTTAAGATTTTAAGTATGCTTGTAGTGGTATCAAAGCATTTGGTTGCTCTACTGCTGTGTTTTTTGATCAATTTTCGGATCTTTAGAGAGAGAAAGTTTGGGTTTCTTCATTTTTCATCAAATTCTTCGATTCTGAGTGATTCCGAGGTAAAAAAATGATTTCTAAACGTTTCTAGAGTGTTTTCGCACCTCACCATGTCAAATTCCAGCTCAAATTGTTAAAATTCGCAAAAATCGGTCGATTTCAACATGGTACGCTGCTGGTACGCCGTATGATCCGTTAGTACGCTCAGTGGTACGCTAGGTAATCTTCATAGATTTCTGGTACGCTGGTGGTTGGTACGCAAGGCAATCTTCAAAGTTGCTACGCGACGGTTACTCACTGGTACGTTTAAAGTTACGCCATACCAAATTGGTACGCTGCTTGATCTGGTATGCTGGTGAATCTGGTACGTTCTCTGGTACGTTGAATCTGTGGTACGCGGGTGGTCCGTTGAAGATTGGTGGTACGTTGATTAATTGATTGGTACACTGAGAAAGATTTTGGTCGACTGGCAGAAAAGTGACTTTCACTAAAACTGACGTAACTTGAGTTTCGTTAAGAGTTATGGGAGCTAATACAAGCCAAAACGACCGTCTCGACGAGATCTAGACTTTTACTATCCTAATGGCAAGTACCCTCCGTATTGTACCCAAAATCCCGCTTGGAAGACCTTCGTTTTTGAGTTCGAAGTTTTTAAAGTATCATTTTTAGTGAAAAATGTCTGATTTTCAAGCGTTCGCTGCTATGCAAAGTGCAATGCAAACCTTGCTCAACTTCGATAAAGAAATTGGAACAAACCAAAAAGTTCCCAAATTGTTGAAGCTGGAGGATTATCGCAATTGGAAACAAAGATTTTCTGCGTACATCAGTACAAATAATGTTGATTTATGGATTCCAATTCGCAAGCTTTACATGCATCCAAAGGAAGATGGAGATTTTAAACAAATTCACAATTTCGATGCCGCATAAAGAAAACTCTATGAGCTTGAAGAAAAAGCTTTTGGTTATCTAATAATGGCTTTGCCCACTGGATTGTTGCATCAGTTTAGTACTTGCAAAAAGTCAAAACAGTTGTGGGATGCACTATCTGCAAGATGTGAAGGCAGTGATCAATACAAGAAGAGTAGAAGAAAAGTGCTGAACAAAGAATTTGAAAATTTTCAATATTATGATAAAGAAAATATTCATGCGCTTGTATCCATATTTTCACATCTGATTAGTGAAATGAAAGTGGTGGACATTGAGAAGATCGAGGAGGAACTGAAAGAGAAACTGATGGAAGCTTTACCAGCAAAGTGGGAGAATTATGTTCTACTACTTACTCATGATAAGAAGTACTCAACATTGTCATTTTATGATTTAACCGGGAAGTTGCATGCTAGAGAAATGGAAATGATGACATCTAACAAATCAACTGCTCAAGTACAAAATCCGGAATTATATCATGGTCAAAATTCTGCAAGTCTTAATGCAAAATCTAAATCCTTTGGTGTTGATTCATCAAATCCACCTCAAACAGCATTTGCTGCTAGTCTTGGTTCAGGAAATTCTACAATTTTATCAAGAGGTTGTAACTTCACTATTCCAAATCATTCAAGCCAGACTTCATTTTCTGCAAAAACACCTGATGAACATTTGGCATTAATTTCTGCTCTAGTATCTTCATATTATGGATTGCTGAATGGTGGGTTGACAACTTCTAATTTGATTGAAGAAGATTTTGATCAGATAGATCCAGATAATCTTGAGCAAATGAATATTAATTGGCAACTTGCGATGTTAGACCAAAGAGTTAAAAGATTCAAGAAGAAGACCAGATCCTAAAGTTTAAATCCGGATGGCAAGGTTGGAATAGATAAATCAAAGGCAAAATGTTTCAAATGTTCTAATTTTGGACATTTTGCTCATGAATGTTCAAATTCAAATGATTCTTCATCAAAGTCCAAAATAGCCTTAGTTTCTCAAGTCGATAAACAATATGATTGGGGATGAACTTTTAATCCTACAATTGCTTTAACTGCTATTACTTCTGAGTCAAAAGCACAAACGTGGAATGATTATGATTGGGCTGCTGATTCTCCAGATGAGTCTGCATTTTTGGTCAACTCTGCGTTTGTTGCTCAAATTGTTCATAGTGATGTCGAAGTCGAACTAACTGATTCTGAATCTGAATCTGAAATAAGTGATTCTGGAAATAGTGGTTACGAATCTGTTTGTGAGTTTTGCTCTTAAAAAGACAAATAGATTCAAGGATTGATAAAAGAAAATGAGTTGTTGGTTGCTGAAAATAAAAGAAAGATAGAAGAGTTGACAGGTTAACAGAAAAAGTTGGGAGATCTAATTCAAGAATTGTCCTCTCAAAAAGCAAAGTTTTCAGATTTTTAGGCAAAGATTGTTGAGAAAGAATTGAAATTTCACAGTCTTGAAAAAGAGTTTGAACAAAAAATTACAAAATTATCTAAAGAAAATGTGGACTTAGTCAAGGAAGTTGAAAAATGGAAGGAAGAAGCTGAGGATGCTGCAAATGATTTTAATAATTTGTTTGAAAAGTCCAAGATTAAACTTGATTTACTTACCAAGACTTCTGATGACTCAGTTTCTAAAATTGAAGCATATCAGCTTGGTATGAAGAAGTTGTTAGATGAGAAGCGGGAATTGGAAAGAGTGAACAAATTGCAAAATGCAAATTTGGATATTCGGAAAAGAGATGAAGATAAGCTGAATAAGGAATTATGGGCTGGACTTGATGAGTTGAGATTGCAAAAGTATAAAACTCACAAGGTGGCGAAGAGGTTGATAGCTACGGAAAAAGAGTTGGCTGAAGCTCATAAAAGAATTTATGAATTAAAGATTGAAGTCATTGATTCAAAACGTCTTTTGAACAATGTTATTAATTCACAATCTTTTACAAGTTTCTTGGCCAAAGATGACAACTTTGAAAAATGTTTAACAAAACTGGTTCACCACCGGGTAGTTTCAAAGGAAGGTGTTAGGGACTTGAAGGAAAAGGTAGCACCTGGTGATTATTCTGAGTTTGTTGACAAGAGATCTGATGAGGGAAAGGTTGTGAAGTCACAAAAAGAACAGAAAGCTGAAACGGGTGTGTCTGATTCTTCGGCGACTGAAGAAGTGAAATCAGCGAGTTCAACTGAGAAGACTGCTATTGATGAATCAATTTTCTATGAAAAAAAGAATGTTCAAGCAGTGAAAGCTGAATTTTCTCGACTTGCGAAGAATGGACATAAAACCTCTGGTTCAGAAGAGAAGGTGTCTGGTAAACATGTTGGTTTCGGTTTCAAGACCAAAAATGGTAAAGTTGATGGGGTTTGAGGTCAGAAAGAACAAAAACTGAAGCAAGTCAAATTGAAGCAAGTAAAGAAAGATATTTTTAAAGCTGAAAAGGTTCAACCTGAAAGGTTTTATAAACTCAAAGGTTCATATCAAAATTTTTCTGATAAGGAGTTTCCCCTGTGTGGATTCTCAGAAGATAGCAAAAGTTTTTGTGAAGAATGTTGATTCAAGAAACAAGAACAAGCAATCTGTCAAATTTTCTTCTGGAGGTTCAAATTCTACTCCAAAGAGCCCGACATCTAAATTTGTTCATGATCATTGCTATCAGGTATTTGATCCCTTTTATGATCATTTTGGAGATGTTTATTTTTGTGAAGCTATGCAGATTCCCAAGAGGAAGAATCAAAACAATTGTATTTGATCCCTTTTATGATCATTTTGGAGATGTTTATTTTTGTGAAGCTATGCAGATTCCCAAGAGGAAGAATCAAAACAATTGATTGTGTTATAACTGTCGCCAAAAGGGGCATTTAGCACAAGACTGTCCGGTTTCTGCTGCTTCAACATCAAGAAAAGGAAAGGTTCCTTATGTTGGTAGATCTGCCAAATACAGATTTGTGGATGAATATGGTAGAGTATTTGATGAATTTCAACCGACATATTTTAAACATCAAAGAAGGTTTTTACCTAAGTTTCAAAATGATTCATCTGTCGGTTGTTCGTCACAATCTACTGTGACGGGTTCATCAGATACTGATTTACCAAAACAACAAACCTGGAAACCTAAAGTGGTTTCAAAAGGAAATCAGGACACTGGTCGACCAGAAGCGATTCGCTTCGGGTCATTTATAAACTGACGTGTTTGACCAGTGTGCAGGTACTTCTAGAAGACCTATCGGTGATTGAAAAGTTGCTGATGGAGGAGTATTATGCTGATTTAAGTTAAATTACAAGAAGTATCAAATTTCAAAAACTGAAATTTTTCTGAAATCTAAATCGGAAAGGTATCCATGTCGAAAGATCAATTTTCTTTCTTTAATGCTTTTTGTTTGTAGTTTAGGGGGAGAAAATTGAAAATACCAAAAATAGTGTCTTTGTGTTTTTGTTAAAATGAAAATCCAAAAATAGAGTTTTAAGGGGGAGAAAAAGAGGAAAATACAAAAAACATGGAAAAATAGAAAAATACAAAAAGATTGAAAAATGAGACATTGTATCCGACATAATTGGAAAATGATGGTACATTGGCTTACGTGTCTGACTCGTGGATAAACTAGATGAAAAAGCCATAAGATCATTGTTTGATGTGCTTGGTAGACTCGACATTAAATCAGAAAGTATTCAAATGTGATATTCATTTAATACTAATGCTTGACCAAGTGGATAACATCTTGAAGCATGTCTCAGGATATTGAAAAGATATGTGAAAAAGAAAAATGAGAAGTCACTGTGTAAACATATGTTCATTTTGCAAAGATTTAAACTTGTTTGATTTTCTTTATTTTGTCAAACGATCGGACTTTCTCCGCGTATCGAAAGATCGACCTGATCGTTGTTCGTTTGACGTTCTGCTTTATTTTCTTTGGTGTTTCGTATAATTCATCAGACTTTCTCTGCGTGTACGGGAGTACCGGCCTGATTGTTGTTGGGTTATACAATTTCAACTTGTTTTATTTTTTTTATTTTGGTAAATCCGAGGCCTTATCTGCGTATCGAAAGATCGACCTTAAAGGTAGACGATTTAACGTTCTTATTTCTTTTTGCATGGAACACAGTTGTCGATATCATAAATACAATCATTATATGATTAAATGACATGTGAAATCACAAAGTGTGATAAACAAAGTATATCTGAGTATGTCTGATAGTGTGGGGTTCACTGAGTCAAAGCAAATCTAATCAATACAATAACATATCCAGATGTTATGAGTATGATTGTGCCTGAGTTTAAGATGGACAAATTATACCAGTAATCGACATGACTTATGTGCTGAAGTAATTGAAATTGAAGTGTAGTTTAGTATGTTATGTTCAATATGATCCCATGTTGTGATCTTTCTCGCAAAAGAAAAAAATAGTGTATGATTCTGTATTGCATTTATATTTCATATCTGAAAAATTTCCAAAAAGATTTTAGGTGTGTTTTAGCTTAAACTTAGAAAAATCAAAAATATTTTAGGTGTGTTTTAATATAAAGTTTCAAAAAGCCAAAAAGAGTTTGTTTCTTATTTGTTTTCGACTGATCGACATGTGATACGAAATCAAATTTCAATCATATATCTTGGATTCTCGAAGAGAAATTTTGAGCCAAGATTAAATTAATTTTCAATAGAAAAGAAAACCACGTTTCTGTCTTCTAAAATTGAAGGTTATGTATGTCAAGACTCAAGCATGGTGAAAGGGAGAGTTTGAAGTATCTTTCACAAGTGGATCTTGTAGGTCAAAGATGATTCAAGAGTGATCCAGCCATGCAAGCTCTATTTCTGACAAGATTTCAAGTCAAAGATCGGATGCAACAATGTTAAAGATTGAAGACTGAAGTTTTAGTTAGAATAGATACACTACACGTTAAGGGGGAGTTTGTTAGAGCATATCCCTATGCTACAATGTGTCTCGTGTATTGTATCTAGTTTAGAGCGAGTCTCTGAGTTGTAGTGGCAAAATCAATGGTGCCGTACCAACTGGTACGTCGTACCAATTGGTACGCCCGTACCAATTGGTTCACCAGTTGGTACGCCCGTACCAATTGGTTCACCAGTTGGTACGCAGGCCAGATGGTCACTAACTATAAATAGCTCATGTTAGTTGTGAGCTAAGTAGTTCTATCATTTCTGCACTTTTTTTGTGTGGGAGTTATAGAGAGAAACCAGAGAGAGTCTTTGTGGGCTCAAGTCTATAATTACTTACGTATGGAGTGCATGCATTTAGGACCCAAAGTTGTGAAAGTTCATCATAATGAAAGGGAAATCGTAGACATCCGAAGAGATATCGGGTCTTCCTCTCGTTCACCAAAACAACTTTCACTTCGCCTTTATGCTAGCACGACTCCCGTTGCCAATCACCTTATCGTCTCTAACCCTCGAAAACCACTCGCCTCTGCGTGACCGTTTCTCTCTCGTGGGTTATATCTCGTCTGTTGTGTTAACCCTCTTATTAGGTGCCTTCTATGTGTCTCAGTTTTCATTCGTGTGGATATCATTCTTTCACACGCGGGAGTGCCTGTGTCTAAATTCATATTTGGTCCGGCACTTCGCAACCCCATTCCGAATTTATTATCGCCCTCATTGGCGGTGTATGAATTTGCTTATGTCACATCCTTGGTTTCTATCATAAGGAAACTCGTTTGCTTTCACCCAATGGACTATGGGATTTCTTCGGCTAGTAAGATTTGTGAAGTTGACTCTTGATTAACTCAATAGTCAGTTTATGGAACCAACTCTTTCCGACTCATTCCTAGTCTTTCAGGCGTGTGCTGTCATTGATCGAGGATTCTTATTTTAGAATTAATATCTAACATCTTGTGGATTCGATTCTTATATTTGATCCAAATTTTTGCTTATCATGGATGCTGTTCCAACTACGGATCAGTCTTCTTTCATCATAACCTTGTTAGGTCGCTTGTTAAATCAGTAATCTATTGACTTGCGTTTTGTTGTTCGATTCTCAATCCATGGTCGCGTTTGTAGGGTACTTTGGGTGGATGTGATCAGTAATCACTATGAGTCGAATTATTATTCATCTCATGTCATCTATTTTATCAGGTCCGCGTATTTCAAGTATGATGATCGATTTGTGTTATTGGTTTCGCGTATTTCAACTTATGATTTTTGATGTTGGGTTCGCATGTTTCAAGTTATGATGATCGATTTGTGTTATTAGGCTCGCGTATTTCAAGTTATGATGTTCGATTTATGCTATTGGGTTCGTGTATTTCAAATTATGATGGTTGATTGTGTTAACATAGATTTTTGCATTTTAAAATTTTGTTATTCAATCCATGATATTGGAATCATGTAATTCGAATCATGTTATGTGATTCATGTTAATCGGACTCGTGTTTTTCAAGCCATGCTATTCGATTTATGATATCGGGCCCACGTATTTTGAGTCATGTTATTGATTCATGTTATTGGACTCATGTATCTCGAGTCATGCTATTCGGTTCATAGCACTGGATACATGGGCTTCGGGTCATGTTGTTCGGGTTCATGTTATTGATACACGTATTTCGAAAAGGTGATGTTCGGTTCATATTATCTGTACAGGTACTATGAAAAATGTTGTTCGACTCATGTTATCGGATTCATGTATTTCGGGTCGTGTTATCTGAATTCATGTCATTGGATGCATATGCCATGAATCGTGCGGTTAATTCCAGGGAAACGGAGCCATGATGTTCTAAAATGTACCGTTCGGTTCGCGCTAGTCGTGATGCCGAATGAGTATTATCGGCTCATGGCATCCAATGCATGGTTTTCCGCATAACTCGTGGTACTCGATTTATTTTATCAATTGTTTATAAACCTTTTTGTGCTCATCACTTGGAATTCTCGGTGGTATACCGTTAATCCGTGTGTTGATCATTACTCTACTCTTGCTAACCAGGGACTCATACATGCTATTACCAGCGATTGTGTGTGATGCTAGCTTAGCAGACAATCGTTATTGGTCGTGGGTATGGACCTCGGGTTTTAGTGAAGGCTGATTCGGATTCTGTCTAGGTATCGTGTCTTGTAAGGTAAACCTGATATGGGTCGCTACCCATCTAGTTTACCAGAACTTGACGCTTTATCCGGATAAAAAGTCTGAAACTCCAAATCTTTCTTTATCATTATCATCAGTATTGAATTTGGTTTATTCTGTGGTGATCGATGTGAATCTATATGATCGATGTTAATCTATATGATCGATGTTAATATTTATGATCGATGTGAATCTATATGATCGATGTGAATCTATATGATCGATGTGAACCTATGTGATCTATGTGAACGTATGTGATCGACGTGAATCTGTGTAAATCTATGATGAGTTATGAACTGGAATACTTTGAAGAAATATTTGTTGAACCCATTACTCACCTGAGTCTTCATATTCCCCAGTCTCGCTCCTAAAGTAGGGGAGACTGCAGTTCGATATCTTTGGATAGTCTTTTGGTTGTTTTTGGTTTGGTCGTAGTGTGTTCATCAGGTCTATTGCTCGCTTTCTGTTGTTAGCCTTGTTGTGTGTCGAGCTCGAATATCCATTGTGGTTGTATAAAATAAGAAGTTTTCTAAAGGCAAACAGTACTCACTAAAGGTATTAAAGATGTGGTGGGTTAGTTGTGGTACACCCTATATATATACATCGTTAATATCTTTAGGGTGCACTGGGAGCCGGACCGAGAACGGTGTGTGTGAGTAAGTCTCTGGTGGTTGGTCGATCGCAATTCATTTTCCTTGGCACCGTTCCTAACCTAACCCTTGGAGTCGGGTCAAGGTTTGGTGCCGATATAATTGATTCAGTAATCAAGAATATATATCGCCATTCTCGGAGAAATCTCTTATGTCGACTCTAAGTTGGTTTCAAATGTCAAATGTGTTGGTTATCGGAAAAACTCTTTAACTTCCCCTGTCCATTTAAAATATTTAAGTCTCTTCTAATTTCGGGACGAAATTCCCTAAAGTAGGGGAGACTGTAACATTTGTGTTTTAACCGATTGAGAAATCCGACCCATTTTAAACTTTCATGACTTACCGATTTGCAAATTATCATAACCGAAAGAATTTTTGGGCGATTATACCCTAATTATTGAGTCTAAATGATTTACAATTGTTTTTCAAAATCAAATACTTATTAACAATCAATTGGAATCAATTTTGATGTCTCGAATTGAAAATAAAGCAATTTTCGGTTTTTACGCGATTCGCTACACGATTTATCGTTACCGGGAATCTTGTCTTTGATCACCGTATGTCCAATTCAACATTTTTATTAGTCTAATAATCAATTATCATGTCATGAGTCATCACGCACAAGTTGAGTCTCGAAACGTTGGTGAATTAACCTAATGGTGATACGTACGTAAATTGGCCCGAAATCGTGTTTTATTGCTCATAAATTCTATGATTGTCATACTATATTCAATTCTATGTGCTTGAATGTGTTTCATATGGTTGGGAATTTAAAATGATGAAACCGGCGATAACGAGACTCGAATCCGATTAAAAACGAAGAAATTATAGCAAAAACAGTGAAACCGACCATAAAACGCACCTTTTTAATTTAAATTACCAATTGAAAATATTTACATATCATGTTTGTACTTGGTATTAGTGGAAATGGCCAAATGGATCCAATGGTGGTGGAATCAGGACCTAAAACCCTGATTTCGGTGGCCAAAACCCTCAAATACTACAAAGGTCAACAAAAGTCAACGCTGGCTGACGTGGCAAAAGCGCCGCGTATGGCGAAGCTTGGCCTGGATTCCTGCGCGTACCGCGCTAGGTACCGAGTCGGGCAGACTCGTTTTCTATCGGGTTTTCTCGTATAAAAACGTTTCTAACTCGTTTTTCTCCACTTTTAAGAACCCTAATCACTATTCAGCCGCCATAGACCCTAAAGATTCATCCCTCATTAATTTTTTGAAGATTTAGAGCTATTTTGAGGGTTTTCAAGCGTTAGTATGTGTCGGTTTCGCTCTAAATGGTACGTGTACTCAAAGCTAGCTTCTATCTTTTCATCTCCATGTTCCCTCATGTTAAAAATATGAGTTTTATGTTTAGATCTTGCACCTTCATGCTTATAGATGTTAGATCTTGTGTTTAAAAGATAAAAAATTGGATTTTTGTTAGCTTTTGTGAACTTTTACTAATTTTCATGAGGCTTTGTGTATGAATCTTGTTAGATCTTGATTTGGGTCAATAAAGATTGCATTTTTATGTGCTATTCTTCTCTAGATTATGATAATGTCATAAGATCTAGGGATTTATTGGTGAAAGATGTATTTTCTTTTGTGTGTATTTTTATGATATATATATATATATATATATATATATATATATATATATATATATTGATCTTTTATGCTTAGATCTAAACCAAGATTGTAAATTGATGATGATCAACGATTGATCTAGGTTATTTATGCATGTTTGGCCATAAATGAATGATTTAGAGGTCTTGTATGCAAAGGGGTTGGTGTTCGATTGAATTAATTGATTTATATTAGGTTTTTAGGTTGGAAATAATTAAGTTTGTAAAATATAAATATATATACTTGTCGATTCATGCTAGATTATGTATAAATGATGTGATTTTGATTAGATTAGTGCTAGGTTAATTTTTGACTTGATATTTGTGGATTATTATGACTCCATGAAAAATAAATATTTTGAGATGTCGTAAAATAAATAGTTTTTTTATTTATTCTTGACGTCGCAAGCTAGTTTTAGTAATGACCTATATCATGACCCTAATCGTACGTTATCACCATAAGCACATCACCAACGGGTTGTCGAGTCGTTTGTGTCGTGAGAATATATTTATTTATTTATTTATTCATTTATTTAAATCTTTAGTTATTTATTCGGTTATTACTCCATCTTGTTTAGTCTTCGAGTTTATTCATCTCGTGTCGTGGTATCGTTGTCTATCAGTGTCTCCTTCGCCAGGTGAGTATTCATAGCCCCCTTTCTTTTACTGTTTTGGGGTGCAACATGTACACTATCAGAACGTAAACTCTTTATGTTTTATTCTAAAACTATATGCGATCGATGATTGTTATGTGCATGCTTGTGTGGATTATTGCTATGAACGATTGAACGGTGGAACGATGGAACGATTGGAAGAGGAAATGAAACGATGGATCAATTTAACGATGGAACGATTGATGCATCTCATTAACTCATTGGGCCGGGGTTATGATAATAGATCTATTGGTGTGGCAACCCACTTGGCCTGTCTCGTGTGTGGCGCCTTGTAATTAAAAGCCTAAATGCCGAGGGCTTGAGTGCGTCGCTTACTATGTGCTTTGATTCATTTCATGTTTATCATATATGTCTACACCTAACACACTGAATCACATCTTTAAATCTATATTGTACGATACACCTATGTTTACTCACCAACCATTCGTAGTTGACCTTTATTTTATACATGTTGCAGGGTTTGCTATCCGATGTTGTTGACCGATTTGATGACACTTTCGGATGCATGTGGCCTTAGTGAGACCTAATGTGTTCAAGTTAAATTGTATTTATCATTGGATTATATTGTGTTACATTGTATTATTCTATTGTTATGAAATGGGCTGAATAAGAATATCGCAACATTTAATTAGTGTT